>ML664177.1:38651258-39042027 GCA_007570785.1 Antilocapra americana
GTTGAAGCACAAGCTGGAATCAAGATTGCCAGGAGAAATATCAATAACCTCAGACATGCAAGTGATACCACCCTTATGGCAGAAAGTGAAGAGGAACTAGAGAGCCTCTTGATGAAAGTGAAAGAGGAGAGTGAAAAACTTGGCTTAAAACTCAACATTCAAAAAACTAAGATCATGGCATCCAGTCCTATCACTTCATGGCAAATAGATGGGGAAACAATAGAAACAGTGACAGTCTTTATTTTCTTGGGCTCCAAAATCATAGCAGATGGTGACTGCAGCCATGAAATTAAAAGACACTGTCTATGACCAACCTAGACAGCATATTAAAAAGCAGAGACATTACTTTGCCAACTAAGGTCCGTCTAGTCAAAATTATGGTTTTTCCAGTAGTCATGTATGGATATGAGAGTTGGACTATAAAGAAAGCTGAGGGCCAAAGAATTGATGCTTTAGAACTATGGTGTTGGCGAAGACTCTTGAGAGTCCCTTGGACTGTAAGGAGATCCAACCAGTCCAACCTAAAGGAGATCAGTCCTGAATATTCATTGGAAGGACTAATGCTAAAGCTGAAGCTCCAATACTCTGGCCACCTGATACGAAGAACTGACTCATTAGAAAACACCCTGAAGCTGGGAAAGATTGAAGGCAGGAGGAGAAGGGGACAACGGAGGATGAAGTGGTTGGATGCCATCACTGACTCAATGGACATGAGTATGAGCAAGCTCTGGGAGATGGTGAAGGACAGGGAAGCCTGGCGTGCTGCAGTCCATGAGGCCGCAAAGAGTTGAACAGGACTGAGTGACTGGATCACTGCAGTCATATCTGTAGTGCTCTGCCTGGTCCCAAGCTCTCCTCTGGCACCACCTTCCAGGAGAGCATCTTTTTTTTTTTTGCCTTGCCATGCAGCTTGCAGAATCTTAGGGACTGAAACCCAGGCTATGGCAGTGAAAGCTGAAAATGTTAACCGCTATGCCATCAGGGAACTAAAGAGCACTTCTTTTCAAGTTGAAAATCTGACTAGGTCACCACTTCCCTTCCACCTTTAATAGCTCCCATCTCCCGTTGCCTGTATGTAGGATGGCCCCTCCAAGCTGGCCATAGTGATACTCGATGCCCTATGGTCTGGCCTTGCCTATTCTCCTGTGTCATCACTCATCTCTGCCCTTTCCCCTTCAAACGCACACATTCAAATTACTCCCTCTGCACTAGTGCCTGAACATACCAAATTCTGATTTGTCACCCTGCCACACTCATCCCTTGCTCTTCCTGGCAGAGTCCTACTCACCTTCCCAGCTAAGGGCTCTGCTGACTCTCCAGGCCAACTCCATCATTCCTTGCTCTGCATACCTTCAGCATCTTAGCTGTTGTGGATCTTTCCCCCTCAGAGACTAACTGTGACCTCTCTGTGTCCCACCCAGCCAATGGGAAGCCTTTAAAGCACCAGGAATTAATGCTTCTTGGGGAAGATAAATTCCTGAGTCTAATGAAAATGACTTATTATTTTTAATTATTATAAACTAAATAAGACTGCAAGGAGATCCAACCAGTCCATCCTAAAGGAAATCAGCCCTGAATATTCATTGGAAAGACTGATGCTGAAGCTGAAGCTCCAATACTTTGGCCACCGAATTTGAAAAACTGACTCATTGGAAAAGACCCTGATGCTGGGAAAGATTGAAGGCAGGAGGAGAAGGGGGCAACAGAGGATGAGATGATTGGATGGCATCACCAACTCAATGGAATGAGTTTGAGTAAACTCCAGGAGTTGGTGATGGACAGGGTAGCCTGGGTGTTGCAGTCCATGGGGTCACAAAGAGTCAGACACCACTGAGTGACTGAACTGAACTGAATTGAATTTTTATAAAATTATTTAATAATGGCCATTCATTATTTTTTAGTGTTTATTTATTTGGCAGGGTCAGGACTTCATTGCAGCACCAGGGGATTGTCATTGCATGACTCAAGTCCTTTCATTGTGGTGCTTGGACTGCATAATTGTGGCATGAGCTTAGTTGCTCCATGGCGTGTGGGATCTTAGTTCCCCAAGCAGGGATCGAACCCGTGACCCCTGCATTGCAAGGCGGATTCTTAACCACTGGACCACCAGATAAGCTCCTGGCTCATTATTAATAGCCCTTGCCCACATGTATCACCGAGCACTTCTGTGCCCGGCATCATGCACAGGATCTGCATTCATCCTCAAGGCAGCCCTGTGGAGTGTCTACTACTGTCATGAGCCCTTTAGAGGAGAGATGGCAGAGGCTCAGTGACGGTGAGCTGCTTGCTCAGGGTCACACAGCTGGAAAGAAGCAGGACTGGTATTCAAAGCCAGGTTTATCTGAGTCTGGAAGCTCAGCTGCAGATTTCTACTGGCTGCAACTCAGCTGCCCAGAATCCTGAGGCAGAGGGCCAGCGAATGCTTAGGCAGCCCTGAGAGAGATGTGCCTGTCCCCCGCTGCCTAAAGAGCTGCTTGCATTTCCTTATGTAATCAGCCGTGAAGTCCTAAGTGAGCAGACTCAGGTCCCTCGTCCCTGACTGTCACACAGGCAATTTGGGCCCTCGGAGCATGAACTGTGTGATGAGACAACACAGCTCCAGAACCACGTGGCTCTTCAAAGCTCAGCCCAGCAAAGATGCCTTCTTTTGGAATGAGAGGGGCCTCAGTGGTGGGGTCAGCGGCCCCTTCTTCATTATCCAGAACAGGCTCCATTGGCCAGGCTCCCCAAAGACACCGCCAGCCTCAGAGCAGCCTGGCCTTGTCCTGCTGTCCCTCTTGGGCTACAGGGAACCGCCCTGTGTCTCCAACAGGCTGTGGCCATATCTACAGGCAGAAAAAGGGCTGAGACAACCCCTCAAAACCATTCCTCAGCACCAGGATTCCATGCACCTAGGAAAGATGTATTAGTCAGCTATGACCATGATAATGCCACATAGCAGACTGCCCCCAAAATTCAGTGGCATAAAATACTACACATTTATTTCTTGCAAGACTTCTGGTGTCTGGGGTTTGGCTCTTCAGGACTAGACTTGGCTGGCAGGACTCCAAGCTGATGGTTACTCCTTTTGTCCATGTTTCTTGTGTCTTTTGACTATGTGCTACTTGAGGCTTGTTATTCTGATGAAAAGGCCCAATTGTGCAAGCACATTTCAAGCCTCTTGGTGTGGGTCATTTGCTAAAATCTCATTGGCTCAGACAAATCCAATGGCTAAGCCCCGAATGAGGACTTGGGGAAGTAGACCCACTCCCCATAGGCTGGGGCAGGGGCATGGCTGTGTCATATTATTGCAAAGCCCAGAAGAATACAGATGATAATTCTGTCTACCGTGCAGGGAGAGAGTGGTCCAGAGTCCAAAGGGGAAAGGGCCCGAGAGGTCACAGGCACAGAAGCTGAGGCCCCGGGAGGGGATGGGACTTGCCCATGTCACACAGCAGACACCAGGCAGAGCTGGGTATCCAGGGTTCTGGTTTGGTTCTGCATCTCAGGAAAAACTGAGGGCAGGAGGAGAGGGGAGTGACAGAGGAACAAATGGACTCAGCATTGAAGAGGATATCCTCTGTCCTTGTACAGCCTCTTCTGGAATCTCAGGGCTGTAGGGACATCAAAAATGTCTAGTTGGGTACGCCCATCTGATGCCGGGAGTCAGGAGGGTGAAGACAGTGAAGATGTGACACTGAAGCTGCTGTTCCCATCTGGCACTCAGAGCAGACATCATTCGTTGATTATCGCTCTCTTTTTCCCTGACCGAAGGCACAGACTCTGAACCACTTTCAGCTCAGAGTCCGTTATAGCAGTCCAGACTGGCTTCCTGGAAGAGGTGGGATTTCAGCATCTTTTAAAATGGTGGGTGAATCACAGTGAGCAGAAGTGGGGAAAGCGTGATCTAGGTGTGGAGTTTGAGGGGATGTCTGGGGAGCATCCTGTGCTCAGTTCTGCACGTGGGCTGGAGGACCAGCCTCTCGGCTACTCTGCTGTCTCAGCATCCTCATAACAGGTGCTGGGCAGGACAGAGGAGGGGATGGGATAAAGCGGGGTGAAATGGGGATAGGAGAAGTAGGAAGGGGAAGGTGACTGTGAGCAGAAATGGTCATCAGGTGAGAGCAGGGGTGAGCCGGGGAAGGTGCCTGCTGGGGGTCTCTGCCCCTTCACCTCAGGATGTCAGGAGTTGAGCCTGGGGCAGGAAGCCCAGGCCAACCTGCCAGGTTGTTGAGATAACAAAAGCTCAGGAACTTAATCATAGCGCTTGCTTCTCATGCTGTGTATCAGCCCCTCACAGCAGCAGCTTTATCCATCTCACCTGCTTTTGCCCCGCTGTCTTGAGGGTATATGGGGAGGAGGGGACAGGGAGACAGGGCCAGGCATCACCTCCTGGAGTCACTCCCCACCGCTCAAGAACCCTAGTGGCTCCCCATCGCCCATGGCATGGTGGGCAGACTTTCAAAGGCCTAGGAGCCATTATTTCCTAGGTGGAAATTCGTGACTACCAAAGCTGATGGAGATGGCTGTGAATCCTCCCTGCGCTGGGCCTGGATGCTTCCATAGAGCCTCAGGGCTCCACAGAATACAGTTTGAAAACCCCTAGGATGAAACCCACAGATGCCTCCGCCTGGCATTCAAAACCCTCAGCTCCCTGATGCCCACCATGTCTCAGATCTCCCTGGGACATGCCACTCAGTTCAAAGCTGCCTTTAACCCCCGTGGCCCCTTTGCCACCCTCTTCTCTCCACCTGGAAGGTCCCCAACACATCTGGGCAGCTGTTGAATTCCCATTCATTCTTCAAGACCCTACGCTCCCATCCCTCCTCCTCTTCCTCCTCCTCCTCTTCCTCCTGTTCCCTGCATTGCTTGTATAGGCATCTGACCCTTCTTTCCACGCCCAGGGAGCTCTGCTCTTCTGGGAAGCCTTACAGCACTTCCTACCTTTTAGCATGGTTATTTATGTACTTGTCTGGTCTCCCTGGTAGCCAGCAAATTCCTTAAGGGCAGAAACCATCTTCTTTATCTCTGTCTCCCTGGCAGTTCCCAGCAGGGTCTTGAGCGGAGAAAGGGCTGAATAAATATTTATTTGTTGAATATCTTTATTGAGTGTTGGAATGGTTACGATACGGTGCTAGGCAGCCAGGCTGCAGAGTGAGGGGCCTGCTCCTTGCCCTCAGCAAGACTTCAGTCTAAGAGAAAGCAGAGGACTTGCCTGGTGGTGCAGGGATTACCACTGTTGAGCCCCGTGCCACGACTGCTGAAGCCTGCGTGCCCAGGGCCCGTGCTGCTCAACAAGAGAAACCACCTCAGTGAGAATCCTATGCCCCGCAGCTGGAGAGTAGCCCCGGCTCACCACAACTAGAGAAAGCCCCCACACAGCAACCAAGACCCAGTGCAGCCTAAATAAATTATTTAGGAAAAAGTAAAAGAAAGCAAAATCTGTAAACGAACAGTACAGAGAGGGGGAAAGTACAGAATGATATAGGCAGGCAGATTCTTTACCACTGAGCCATCAGGGAAGCCCATTATACCGTGACAATCTTGAGCAAACCAGGGCAGACTGGTACCCCTGTGCATTCTGCAGGAAGTGAATGGGAGCCCAGGTCTGTCCTGGCAGGTGGGGGTTCCCTGGTCCTTGAGTTTCTCCCATCTCCAACACAAACACACTTTCTTCCTTCCCAGCCGATCATGTGTAAGGCTTCCTGCCACCTGGCCCTGAAGATACTAGAGAGCTTGTAACTGAGTCTGGGAAACCAAGCCAAGACTGAGACAAAGCCTCTGGACAACTCCTCCTCCAGGTGCAGGGTGCCCGGACTGACTTTGAACATGGTCTGCTCCTGAGTGGGTTGTCTCACTCTCCCATCCCTAAATGGAAACTCCCTGAGTGAGGCCTTGGTCCCACCAGCCAGCTGTGGAGTCCCAGCAGACCTGTCCCCACCCCAGAGATGAGGACTCACTTCCAAACCTCAAACCACTACGACACCTGCAAGACCTCAAACAAATATCTGCCCACCTCTAAGCCTTGATTAAAATGGGCATCTGGGGGTCAGGAAAAAGGCTCCCATCTCAGGACTGCTGTCAAGACATCAGGGATGGTACTGTGGACCAGCAACGAAATCTTGCCTTCATAATCGTGCCTGAAGCTCCAATACTTTAGCCACCTGATGAGAAGAGCCAGCTCATTGGAAAAGACCCTGATGCTGGGAAAGATTGAGGGCAGGAGGAGAAGGGGGCAACAGAGGATGAGATGGCTGGATGGCGTCACTGACTCAGTGGACATGGATTTGAACAAACTGAGAGACAGTGAGGGACAGGGAAGCCTGGTGTGCTATGGTTCACGGGGTCGCAAAGAGTCAGACACGACTTAGCGAGTGAACAGCAATAATCATGCCCACCTGCAGTGCCAGTCTGGGAACACAGTTTAGTTGATTGCCTGGTCTCCAACTTCCAGGCTCCAGTGCTCCTTCTCAATGAGCTCAGGGAACTCAGAGGGGCCAGTGGGGCCTCACCCAGCTGTGTGTCCCTGGGCAAGCCCCTCAGCTTCTCGGAGCTTTGGATTCCTTCATAGGCAAAAGCAAGGATGCTAGTCCCCAGGGTTATCAGTGAGGAATCTGGGACCCAGTCCAAGTGCCTGCTCTCCATAAGCAGCCTCTAAATATGAACCCCGGGCCCACCCTCCACCTCCACGGGGGTGCCTGCTATTGACTGCAGCCCTGACCCCCAACCTGATGGAATGAGCTAGAACACTGACGTGGTTCTCCAGCTTCCCTCAGAGCCTTCCCCGAGGGAGCCGGCAGGGGGAGGGGAGTGTGGGGGTGAGGGGGTGGTAGGAAGGCCCAGCTCCAAACCCACCCGCACTCACCGCAGGCGCACTCAGGAGCACATTCTCTCTCTCTCTCTCTCTCTCTCTCTCTCACACACACACACACTTTCTTTTTCTGTTGTTTGCAGCTAATTGTTTATTAGGAGATGCAGGCGGCTGCGCCAGTGGGAAGGCTCAGCTTGCTCCGCTATAATTAGGATAATGCACATTAGTCATTTAGTGTAACTCAGAGAGCGGCCCCCTCCCCCGGGCTCCCCTCCCCCACTGCTCCTGCCGCAGCTCACTCAGCCCCACCAGGCTGGGCTGTACAGGTTTGCACAGGTTCGTGGTTGGGGGGCGGTGTCCTGGGCCTGGGCCACCAGCCCCCAGCCTCTGTCCTATGCCCACCCCTCATCCCCTGCCCTCTACTCACCTCCTCCACCCCCTGGCCACCCGCTCAGATGGAGTTACCTCCCCTCTCTCCCCCACCACTCTCCCCCCACTGCTGTTTCATTTCTCTCTGTACCTCTCAGTACCCCCACCTCCTGCCATCCTTGCCTTATTTCTGCTCTTTTCTCTTTCCCTCCCTGAGCCCTCCGTGGCAGCCTGACCAGTGGTCTGGTTAGGTCGGTCAGTGAGTAGGTCATGGCTGGGTTTCCATGCCCTTGGGATGGGGCTGGTCCTCCTGGACAGGGTGACCTCCCTCAGGCTTGCTCCCTTAGAGGGTACCCCGCCCCCGCCCCACTGATGTCCATCGCTCTTCCTTGCCCAAGGCCCCTGGTACTTGCTCGGTCAAGGACTGGACTGGCAAAGGCAGTCCTTTTGTCTCAAAAAGGCCCTTCCCACATCAGTGAGGCTCCGTTCCTCTCTCACTCAGGAAGGGTCTTCCTGAAGTGGGGGAAACCAGGCTGCAGGAGAGGCGAGTGTGTTTGGGGGTGAAGGTGGGGGCTCCCTGAGGGCTGAATCCCCATACAGCCTTTTGCATCACTGAAAAGATGTCACATCCAGCCCACCAGGCGGGGCAGACTGAGGTCTGGGGCCAAGGTTGTGCCCTGGCCTTGCCGGTGGTCACTGGGGCCAGGGGTGAGGATGAGGCCCCTCCAGATTTTCAGAAGTAAATAAAAGAACTGTTCCCAGGGGTTGGGGGGTAAGCGATGCTTGCCTGAAAATACAGGCCTCCTTGTCTTCAGCAGCCTGTTTTGAGCCTCTGGTCCTGATCATGAGGTCACAGATACAGACAGACTAAGAGACACACGCTCACAACTCACAAGGGCAGGCTCCCGGAGCAGGCACTCGGGAGGGGGCCGCCTGCAGCCCAGGTTCACCATCCGAGTGGTCCATTTCTCAAAGTCCTCGGCCCCCAGCAGGTCCACATCCTCACCTCCCAGGCTACCCTTTCTCACCCTCCCTCTGTGTCGTGAGTCCCAAGGCTCCACACCTTGGTGTCACCTATGAAAGTGAAAAAGTCACTCATTCGTGTCCAACTCTTTGTGACCCCATGGACTATGTAGTCTATGAAATTCTCCAGAATACTGGAGTGGGTAACCGTTCCCTTCTCCAGGGGATCCTCCTGACCCAGGGATTGACCAAACCAGGGTCTCCTGCGTTGCAGGCAGGGTCTTTACCAAATGAGCTATCAGGGAAGCAGCTTACAGGATTCTGTGAGAGCAGAAGCTGGAGGGGAAGGAGTGATCTCAGCCCAATCAGTCTCTCGGGACCAGGAGACATTTCCTCAGTCTGCCTTTGGGATTGCTTCTGTCTAGCATTGAGACTCTGGGGCCAGTAAGAAGATGCTCCTGGGAGAAGCAGGGCAATAAGAACCCAGTTCCCCTGGGCCTGTGGCCTACTTTGCTATGTACCCAGCAGGTCTTCCTCCCATCCTGGAGCCTCAGGTGCCCTCTCCTGTGCTCAGGAGCAGGACTAGACAGTCATTTCTAGCACACAGGGGCTGTCCCGGGAGCACCTCCTTGGGGGCCATGGCTGCCTGATCTTCTGGTGCCCTGCTCCTCCTCTTTGGACCCTCAGGAAGCATCCCTACCTCCCACCTTAGCTGAATTTGGCTCCTTCTTTCATCCACCAGGATCTGTTCCTTCCCTCCTCTTTTTCACCTGTGTTTTTCTGATTTTCTGCAATATCTGGTCCAGTGGAAGGATGGATTTTAGGCTGTGAAGGCAAAAGGTCAGAAGAGGAGAGGTGGCCGGGTCAGGAGAGACGGCCCAGGATAGGCCATCCCAGCCATTGTTTCATTCATTCATAGCTCTGTGCAGGGTGCCAGGGAGAAAGAAAGCAACAGGGCATCCACCCTTAGTGGCAAGCAAGTCAGCCACCTGTCAAAGCATGAGACAATTAGGGTAGGGGTTCATGCATGGGAAAGGGGAGCCAGTCACTAGGTTTCCAGGGATCTCTGGGCCCGGACTCAGGAGGCTGTGTGGGAATCCATTTAATGACAAGGGTAGGAGCACCCAAACAATAGCTAACATTTCAAGAGGGCTAACTGGGTGTTAGGCTTCCAAGGTGGTATAGCGGTTAAGAATCCACCTGCAATGCAGAAGATGTGGATTCGATCCCTGGGTTGGGAAGATCCCCTGGAGAAGGAAATGGCAACCCACTCCAGTATTTCTTGCCTGGGAGATCCCATGGACAGAGGAGCTGGCGGGCTACAGTGCATGGGATTGCGAAAGAGTCAGACACGACTTAGCAACTAAACAACAATAGCTGGGTGTCAGGCACTGCTGAAATGCTTTGCTTCTTATAACACTAACATTTAATTATCAAAGTAACCCTCTCAAAGAGGCATCTCTGACTTTCCCGGTGATCCAGTGGTTAAGAATCCACCTGCCTATGCAGGAGACCCAGGTTCAATCCCTGGTCCGGGAAGATGACACATGCCGTGGAGTAACTAAGCCCATGGGTGACAGCTACTAAGCCCATGCACCCTAGAGCCCATACTCTGCAACAATAGAAGCCACGTCAACAAGAAGCCCAAGTATCACAACTAGAGAGTAGCCCCGATTCTCCGCAAATAGAGGAAGCCTGTGCGTAGCACAGCTAAAAATTAATAAATATTTTTTGATAGTTAAGAAAGAGAGACCGCTATCACCTCATTTTGCAGTTTTTCAATGTGAAAGTGAAAATGAAAGTAAAAGTCACTCAGTCATGTCCACCTCTTTGCAACCCCATGAACTGTATAGTTCATGGAATTCCCCAGGCCAGAATCCTTGAGTGGGTAGCCTTTCCCTTCTCTTCTCCAGGGGATCTTCCCAACCCAGGGATCAAACCCAGGTCTCCTGCATTGCAGGTGATTCTTTTTCCAGCTGAGCCACCAAGGAAGCCAGGAAATCCAATAGAAGGATGGCAGGCCTCTTGCCTAGGGTCACACAACTAATAAATGACATAGCCTGTCTGACCCTCAGTTGCTTTATCTGTGAAATATGGGGGAAGGGGCCTGGCCATCCTTCAGCTAAGACTCGGGGAGTTCCCAGGCAGATGGATGGAAATGACCTGGCCAATCACTCAGTGCTGTTGAGACTAAGCAGGCCAAGGGGATTTAGGGCAATGTGGGGGCAGGGGGTCCCTCCTACTGGCCCCTCCCCCAGCTCACTATTCCAACATTGTGCTCCAGCCCCATGGGGGATAGGACAGTATTGGGAAACTGCTGCCCCAGGATTTGCAGCCTCCAAGGAGGCAGCAGCAGCCCCTGGGGGTTACGGGGGCCGCTGGAGACTCCAGAGGCCCACCCTGACCCTGCCCCAACCCTTGCAGTGAGTTATTAACATACTCACTGAATGGAAGTCCTCCCCACCAGCTCCTGCTGCTCCCAGCCCAGACCAGGCTGCCGGCACACAGGGGGCCCTCAGTGCTGGGGACACGGGGTCTAGAGGACAGGGAGCCTCCAGGTTGATGGGGGACACACAGCCCTGCCCCAAGGGCACTGTTTTGGGAAGGGGTAGAGCTAAGTGGAGGAGGGAGGTGCGGGGGTGCTCGGAGTGGGGCTGGACATCTGTCTCGGGCCCCAGGCCTCAGGGAGCCTCCCTCTCTTCTGCTGGTATCCTCCAAGGAGTGGATTATCACCGTCCCACCTTGGGTGGGGTCTTGCTTATATGGACCAGCCTATAAAGCATCTTTGTCAGCTTGAAAAGAGATAGAAACAGCCCCACACTAGGCACTAGGTTTGATGAGCAGAGGTGGGACTGGGTTTTAGCATCTTTGTGCAAGACCCAGACTGCTCTAGAGTATGTAGAAGCCCTGTCCTAGCGGAGAGGAGGGGCCGTGTTTGGGGCCTGCTGGGCCCAGCTGTCACCTCCCCTTTATCCAGCTGTCCCTGCCTGGATGAGAACCCACCAGGATTCCCTGCACACATGGCCCCTGCCTAGCCTGAGGTCACTCACGTGGCAGGCAGGACAGGGACTAGCCTGTTTTCCCAGGTGAGGACACTGAGGCCCAGAGGGAGGAGGAAACTGCTGAAGGTCAGGTTCCTGGGCTGGGTTCCAGGGACCCCAACAGCGAGCCCTCGTTCCAGCCTCAATGACACTTTCCAGGTCCTTGGGACATTCTGCTCCATGTGCCTGTCACCTCAGCACTTGTCCTGTTTAACTTAACAGACATTGACAGGGAACCTGCCAGGAGCTAAGCAATGCACCAAGTGCTGGGGAAAAGCAGGTCGGCACTTCCCTCCTCTCAGAACCAAATAACCAATAAGTGATGAATGAATGAATGAATGAGCACTGATCACTGACTCTGTTCCAGAAACTACGCCAAGTAATTTGCTTATTTAGTCATGACAACTCTATGAAAATAGAGTCTATTACCCTCATTTTGGGCTTCCCTGATAGCTCAGCTGGTAAAGTATCCACCTGCAATGCAGGAAACCCTGGTTCAATTCCTGGGTCAGGAAGATCCCCTGGAGAAGGGATAGGCTACCCATTCGAGTATTCTTGGGCTTCCCTGGTGGCTCAGACTATAAAGAATCCACCTGCAATGCGGGAAACCTGGGTTGGGAAGATCCCCCGGAGGAAGGCATCCCAACCCACTCCAGTATTCTTGCCTGGAGAATCCCCATGGACAGAGGAACCTGGAGGGCTATAGCTCATGGGGTTGAAAAGAGTTCTACACCATTGAGCAACTAAGCACAGCACAGCACATCCTCATCTTACAAATGTGGCAATAGAGGCTCAGAGAGGTTATATAACTGACTCAAGTTTACACAGCTAAGGAGTGTCAGATCTGGGATTTGTATGTGAATTTGTGTGGCTCCCAAACCACATAGATTCTTCTTCCTTTTATTTTTTAATTTCCTTTTTTTTTTTAAATTCTTGGAACAGCTTCAAACACTTTCCTTCATTTTAATGACATTTATTGTTTTCTTTCTAATTTTACAAGCAATACATGTTCTTTGCAGACAACTAGAAATACATAAAAGCATAAAGTAAAAAATAACAATCATGCATAATCCTCACCCCCCAGAGATAACCACCATTAGCATTTTGATGTATTTCCTCCCAGTGTCTACATATTTTTATAAAAAATTGATATGCTGCCATATTGCCAGTTTTGCCTCCTCCTTTGTTTAGTTCAAACTATTTGGGGAGCATTTTCCCACCTGAGTAAATATTTTTTGCAAACCTCCATGCTTAGCCATTTGCTTTTATTTAACAATACCCTGCTTTTGGACATTTAGGTTGTCTTTAATTTTTTTACTAATAAGCATAACATTGTGGTGAATATCTTTCAGCATAAATCTTTGAACCGGTTTCTGCTTATTAGATTCCCAAAGGCAGAGTTACTGGGGCAAGAAGCATGAATGATTTCAAAGCCTTTAAAGCATATTTTGAAATTGCTTTCTAGAAAGTTTGCCCAGTTAACCCCCAATAGTAGGTCATATGAACAACTTATGTCTTAAAACCCTTCTAACACCATGTATCACTAATTTAAAAAACAAAATCTTTCTCAAAACGTAGGCTTTTCCTACTCCAACACTCACTTTGGAGTAACATGTGTGTGTGTGTGTGTGTGTGTGTGTGTGTGTGTGTGTTAGTTGCACAGTCATGTCCAACTCTTGGCAGCCCCTTGGACTGTAACCTACCAGGCTCCTCTGTCCATGGAATTCTCCAGGCAAGAATACTGGAGAGGGTAGCCTATCCCTTCTCCAGGGGATCTTCCTGACCCAGGGATCGAACCTGCATCTCCTGCATGTCAGGCAGATTCTTTACCGCCTGAGCCACCAGGGAAGCCCAGTAACCAGTACATTGGTTGGTAAATCCTCCTTTTGCTGATGGGGAAATAGGGCCTCAGACTGCAGAAATGACATGCTTGCACTGGATCAGATCCACCCATCAGCCAGGCATCGCTTCTCTCTTCTAGTTCTTCAGGGTCTCAGTGGAGAGTTTGCTCCACTGCCATCTCCTGGGCCAGAGGAGTGTACTCTGCAGGTCATACCCCTGCTGTGGGCCTGGAGGTCTGGATCAGGAAGAGTCACTGGATATAACCCATCAGGGGCTCCTGATCCTGTGCCATACGGCCTCCAGTGTCGTCAAGCCCTAGTTCACATGCCCAATACCCATTAAGGCCAAACAAACTAACATGTTGGCCTTTGGGGCAGAGAAAGGTTTGTTGCAAGGGCCAAGCAAGGAGAATGGGTGGCTTGTGCTCAATAGACCAAATTCCTGAATGGCTTTTAGGCAAGAGTTTTTAAAGATGATAGTTAAGGGAAAGGTTTGGCGGATGGGTGATCAGCTCACGGACCTTCTTCTGCTTGGTTGGTGGTGAGGTAATAGGTGATGTTTTGGGAATCTCAACCTTCTAGTCCCAGCCACTCTGGGGTTTGCGTGCTTGTGGTCAGCATATAGCCACCATCCTCCACCTGGGTCAGGAGGGGAGTCTTAGTTTCTGTAGAACAATTCAAAGACATGCATCAGGCTGTTATTTTCATCCTTTCAGGAGGACCCAGGAGCTCTGTGACTCTATTCTCTGAATCATTAACTGCTTGTGCCCACTCTTTAGAACTCAGGGAAGACTTCCTCGAGTTCCAACTAGGAGATTGAAGCCTTTTCCCTACAGACAAGAAACGAGGGGACAGAGGAAGGCTTTTGTGCCCAGGAGGGTGCTGCAGAGCCCTGCTCAGTTTCACTGGCATCCTCACCACCTGTGTCAACCCCGCCTCTTGCTTCCTCTCTTCTGTCATTCATCCGTTTGTAGATTTGGCACCAGGGTGTGCCTGGCACTGTTCTAGGCTCTAGATGCTTCATCCTGAACCATCAGCATCGCCACATGATGGCGTGCAGGTCACAACCCTTCAGCATCTCCCAATCCCTCCTGCTTAGTGCTGTCTGGTCCAAACTCCTATGATAATGGCGATGCCTGGGAGACTTAATTAACGTACAAGGGACCAGGTCTCTCCTCTGAACACTGTGATTGTGTCAGCTTGGGTCCAGCCTTCTAGAATCTGTTTGCTGTGGCTATTTTATTTTCTGTGGCTGATTCTTACATTCAGGCAAGTTCAAGAGCAAGTGCTGAAGGATCCCTAAGCACCAGACATTGGGTGTGGTGCTTACACACACACACACACACACACACACACACACACACACAAAGCACATGTGAGCAGGCCCTCTCCCAGGACAGACCTGCATCCTCTGGCCTTGCTGACAAGCCCTGCTGTGACCCCACAGCCTCAAACTCATAAAGCTAATGACAATCTTTTTTTTTTTTTTTCCTGTTTTGCAAGTGATTAGTTTTAATTTGGGGACAATTAGAGACAGAAGCAGGAGGCATCTGATCTTGATTAGAGGCAGGGAGATGGCCAGAGGTGCCCCCTCCCCTGGACCTAGCCTCCATGCAGATTCATTTATAGATTTGGAAGGAGGTGGCCTCTGAGTCTGGGGAGAAGTTATGATGCGTATATGGGGGTAGCAAAGGCCCCTGCTGCCCTCCTAGACACCTAGGGCCAGGCTGAGGTGAAAAGGGAGGGCCTATATACCAGCCAGTGGCACCAAGCAGGTGCCCCCAGCCTTAGCAGAAAATAGAATTGACATTCGTTAAAGCACACACACACACTTCCGTGTGTACCATGCTGTGCATTCTGTGCAACTGGTCAAGTCCAGTGTCTGCCCAGATCCCAAGCCAGCTAGAAAGGCAAAAACATAAATAAGTACCTGTCCTCTGGTGCTGGAGGTGACTTGAGAGACAGACAGGCAAGTGGACCAGCATCCTGCCCACCCCATCCCCCCAGGAAGCATTCACAGAGGTGACCAATGAGAAACAACATCGATTTTGCATTTCACACTCATACCAGGGCCAAGCTCCAGACCAGCCAGAGCCGGAGCCGCACAGAACAATTTACCACCCAGGTGGTGGCAGTGAAGATATCCGGGAAGGCTTCAGGGAGGAGGTGATGCCTGATTCAGTCATGGCAGAATGAGGGGTGCTCACTATCCCACCCCCCACCCCCTGTGCAAATCTTCTCTTCGGTGCTGGTAGGTCCAGTGCCCTTCTATCTCCTGTGATGCCTTCATGTCTTTCTGGAACAAGAAGGGAAGGATGAAGGCTGCTACCTCCTAGCTGGGCATCATCCTGAAGCGGCCCCAAGGATGGCTCTCCCAAGGGTCCCCAAGCCTGGGCAAGTTCAGAGCCCAGGGGAGGGGAAAGGGAGATTGATGGTGGTCGGAGGACGGGTGTTCAGACCTCTTACATTCACAGACACTGCATCCTTAGTTACTGTCTGAGCCACCAGGGAAGCCCCATCCTTAGTTCCCAAATGGTAAAGACATGGATGAGCCCTCCGGGGGCTACGGGAAGAAGGAGTGAGCTCAGCTCAGCTGGGAAGGGCCCCAGTCCAGGCTCAGTCAGGGGAGGGGGCTGGGAATGTACCATCATTATCCCTGAAGACAAAAGCTACATGATTCCAGGGACTTGCCTGGTGGTCCAGGGGTTAAGACTCGACACTTCCAATGCCAGGGCTGCAGGTTCGATCCCTGGTTGGGGAACATATGCCGAGCAGCCAAGAAAAAGAGTTGCATGGTTCCAGCCTGTCTTCCTCCTCCATGCCCCCTTACAGTGTCTCCACATCCCACTGGGGAAACTGAGACTGTGAGGGGCGGAAATAGCCCATCCCACCTATCATCAACATGCTTGGACTGCCATAACACAGTGCCAGAAGCAGGGTGGCAAAGCAACAGGAATTTTTATTCTTACAGTTTGGGAGGCTGGACGTCTGGGATCAAGGGGATGGCCGGGTGGGTTCCTTCTGAGGCCTCGTGCCGTGGCATGTAGATGTCCGCCTTCTCCGTGTGTCTTCGTCTCCGGTGTGTCTGGGTCTTAATCTCCTCCTTTGAGGGCACCGGTTCTATTGGATTAGGGCCCACCCATATGATTTCATCTTAATTTAATCATCTCTTTCAAAGATCGCCGAACACAGTCACATTTGGAGGTGCCGGGGGTTAGGACTTTGACATATGAATCTAGGAGTGGGTACAACTCAGCCCGTAATGCTAATCATGAGATATGATGAGACAGGGAGAACCCCCTTCCTAGGGAGACAGAAACGGGCTCGGGGGCAGACCCATATGATTCCCTAGGCCCAAGGCTGTGTAGATGGTGGGGTGGGAAGGGGAGAATCCAAGTGATGCTCCTCGGGGAGGGGAGGCCACTGACAGGAAGACAATACTGTCTGGTCCACCGGGTCAGCCAGGCCGAATCAGAAGTCAGCAGGTCGAGTTTGGTGTCTGGCAAGTCGAGCGGAACAGATGAGAGGCCAGGGCAGCAGGGGTTCAGAACCACCTGTCAAGGGGTGCCTGCTGTGGGGCTTGACAGACAGGTGTGTGCCCAGCTCTCTATGAGCACAAGTGCGTGGGTGTGTGTGTGTGCTTCCCACTCAGACTGGAGGGAGTTGAATTGTTTCCAAGGCAGGGTGAATCCAGGCTGGCTCATCCACCCCTGCTGGACCCCTCCCCACCTCAGGACCTGGCTTAAGACGGAGGCCAGCGTGCACATCGGTACATCCACGTGTGTACACACATTCACACACTGTGTCTCTGAAAACGTGATCTGTTGGCAGTTCCACCAGTCTCCCCTTCCTCCCCATAGCCCCACCAGACTGCTTCCAGGGCCTTCCTCACCTCCCTGGGGAAACTGGGGGCCCAGAGAGGTCAAGCCACCTCGTTTAGGCTCCAGAGTCAGTGAGCCAGAGAGCAGAGATTAGCGCGGGGGTCTTGGGGACACCTCCATCCCTGCTCAGCCCACAGAAAGTCCCCAGGGCCCCAGAGGACAGAATGATTCATGGTGGTGATGGGGGGACAGTGTTTGTGTGTCATGACGCCATCAGTACAAGGACTGTGGTACCCTAACACTGCCTTTCTAAATGGCTCCCTTCCTAAATGCTAGTTGGTTTCTTAAGGTAAGTTGCTTCCTGTTTCAGAAGCACAGTCCCCTTATCTGCAAGGTTGCTGGGGAAGGGTCAGGAGTCCCAATCCTAGTGCCCACTGGCCATCAGGTCTCCCCTGGAAGCCCCATGGAGGGTGCTCTCATTAGCCCCCAGTTTCCCAGTTGGTGCTGAGAGGTTCATTCAGAGAACTGCTTTCGTCCAGCTAAAATCTGTTGAGGGTGGAAGAGTGTAGGCAAGCATGTTTTTCTAGTCCCTTCCTCCATGCCCCTCTGCGTCTGCTGCCCATCTAACAGTCCCACCCCAACTGTGCCTCCAAGGGGTCCAGATGGCCAGCCCTGAGTTTGGGACGGTGAGTGGGTCAAAGAGGACTAAGTGCCACTTAGCAGCCTTCGGGGTCTCCTGGGGGTGATAAGCGAGGCAGAGCCGGTTCTGACATCCATGTCCCCGCCCTGTCCACCCAGCCTGAGGACGTAGAGCTCATGACAGTCCTGACAGCCACTGCCCTGCTCCACCCCAGCAGGACGGGCACGGTGGCCTCTCCCCATCTCAGCACTCACAGGCCCTGGACATCACATCACGTGTAGCAGTGTCCCACCTCTCCCCCTTGGTCTTTACCCTCAACATCTCCATGAGAGGCCTGATATTACCACCTCGATTTTAGAGATGGAAACTGAGGCTCAAAAATGGGAAGAAAGTTGCCATTTGAGTGTGGCGAGGATAAGCCTTGAATTTGAGTCTCAAAGCTTCTGTTTGCCTGCTTCCTGCTACTTCCGAAGCAGTTGTTTGGCTGTGTGCCCTGGCCCAGGTCACCATCCCAGATCCCACTTATGTGCCTGGGACCAGCCTCCACCCACATCTTCTTAGAGACTCCAGTGGTAACCATGGGGCAAGGATTCCAAGCACCACCCAGGAAGGCTCTGTTTTCTCTCCAGACACCTTCCCATCCTCATCTGGGACCCGGCCCCCACCTCCACCCCATCGCTGGCAGCTGGCTTGCTTTGCAGCACTGCAGAGTGTCTAGTGGGGAAGGGCGGCCTGAGAACAGAGTTCTCTTGGAAATGGAGGGAGCAGTCTGATGATTAAAGTATGGGCTGCCCAGAGGACCTGGGACCAGAGGTTTCCCCAGGTAGTCTGAAGGGCTGCTTGGGAGGGGCCCTAAAGAGTCACATAAACCAGGTCCCACTCCTCTTAGGACATTTGACCCAGGGCCTTTTTCATGCCCCTAGCTAATTGCCTCATTTGTTAAATTAGAAAATTAAATCACAGATTTAAATAAAAAATCAGACATGGACACCAGAACCTCAAGAGCAGGGAATTTTTGGTTCATTGGATTTATGAGGATTGGGTGTGAATGTCTGTGAAACTGTCAAGGTGTCATTGATGGTAGTAAAATAATAATATGCATAAGTGGTAGTAACCACTGTATAACCAATTAGGAGCCTCCTCCTTGGGCCCGAGGCCTCAGTGTAGATCAATTGTGATTTGTTAAAGGCTTGCTGAGTGCAAGGCCTCAAAGATAACTGTCCAGCCAGGCAGGATGAGAGGTCCCCACAGAGAAGGGCAGAACTCTAAAGAAATACCCAGGAGTAGAGGTCATATCTTGGAGGGCTTCATGGAAGAGGTGCTATTTGAGCAGGGCCTTGGAAGAAGGTTTGCATTTGGATGTGGGCAGATAGGAGAGGAGAGAATCCAATGCAGAGGGCACAGCATGAGCATAGGAGATGCGATAAGGCAGAATCATGCTAAGTCACTTCAGTTGTGTCCAGCTCTGTGCAACCCTATGGACCGTAACCTGCCAGACTCCTCTGTCCATGGGCAAGACTACTGGAGTGGGTTGCCATGCCCTTCTCCAGGGAAGGCAGCATCAGCAAGCACTAAAGCCACAAGTTGTTTCCTTATGCTAGCAGCAGGGGCTTGGGAAGAGGAATGCTAGGGAATGGGAAGCCTAGAGCCCCCGTTAGAGGACCCTGAATACCAAGCTCAGGCACAAGCTGAGTTTGAATTTTATTCTGTAAGCAGAGTCTTTAATAGTACAAACATGTGCATTGTGATCCATGAATTATAGAGGAATTTCTTGATTCTCAAAAACAAATGACAACACATCAAAAGTGAAGAACACAGCTCAGAGATCCATCAGAAGATCCAGAACTGATTCTCAAACCTTCCCATATTGGTCCTTCTTATTCCCTGACAGTGTCCAACAGGTGCTGAGCTGGGAATGAGGAGCCAAGAATTGGTGTCTGGGGGAAACAAATCCCTCTGGCCGCTATGCAGGGAGGGGATGAGAGAAGAGCTGGAGAGAGGACAGACCCAGTTAGATTCTGTTATGTTGTCATAACAACAAGAGTGAAGCTAAAGCTGGAGCAGGAACCTGGGGAGGGGGCCAGCAGTAGGATTTGAACCTGCACCCACCTGGCTTTCAAACCCAGAAACAGAAGGCACAGCATGAGCACAGAACCTGGCACAATCCTGTGAGGATGAGGAGAGAGGCCAAGAGGAGGGAGAAGTCAAGCCCAAGACCCAAAGGCCCACGCTTGGGTTTGAGGGGTGGTGATCGACTTCTCTGTGTGTATCTGTGGGGTGGTAGGGCTTTCCCAGGTGGTTCAGTGGTAAAGAACCTGCAATGCAGGAGATGTGGGTTCTATCCCTGGGCCGGGAAGAATCCCTGGGGAAGGAAACGGTAACCTGCTCACGTATTCTTGCTAGAAAAATCCCATAGACAGAGGAGCCTGGTGGCCTACAGGACATGAGGTCACAAAAGAGTCAGACATGACTTAGCAACTGAGAATGCATCTAAGCACAAAGGGAGCAGGGAGGGCCACGTGGAATCCCTGGGATTCCATCATCTGAGGTGGCTGGAGCCATAAAGGCTTGGGTCTGGAAGCCAGGCGGCCCCAAGTTCAAATCCTACTGCTGGTTCCTTTCACTCACGTGGGCTTGGGTAAATTATTTAAGCTTCCAGCCCCTTCATTTGTAAGAGGTAAGTACAGGCTCTCAAAAAAGACACTTGCTGATAGAAAACTGGTTGAATCAATGGAGCTCATAATAAAACTTGGTTCAAAGGCTCAATTGGAGGATCAAATAAGTCACTGCCTGTCATAATAATACACAAATAACCATTGGATTTTAATAAACAATTTTAAACCATTAAATATGTACTGTGCATGCGTGCTAAGTAACTTCAGTCATGTCAGACTTTTTGCGACCCTGTGGACTATGGGCCCACCAGGCACCTCTGTCCGTGGGATTCTCCAGGCAAGAATACTGTAGTGGGTTGCCATTTCCTTCTCCAGGAAATCTTCCCCACCTAGGGATTGAACCCAGGTCTCCTGCAATATAAGCAGATGCTTTACCATCTGAGCCACCAGGGAGCACCACTTGATACATGGATTAGCTTTATCCTTACCTCCGGGATGAAGGAATCAGCAGAGAAGGCAATTAACACACCAGTAAAGGTGGGGCCATGCTTGGAGCCACAAGGATGGAAAGCATGGTCTGGCGGGGAGTGGACAGTCCTCCATCAAGGTGAGAGGCTGGGGTGCCCTGGGGCCTGAGAGCCACCTCTCCTGACCACTCTGGGGGTCTTTCTTCTGTCTGTCCCCAGCCTCTGGCCGATCCCACCCAGCCAGCCCCAGTCCGCCAGGGCCGCAAGCCAGCCCGGTGCTGCCGATCAGCTACCGCCTGTCACACACGCGACTGGCCTTCTTCCTGCGCGAAGCGCGGCCCCCGCCGCCCACGGTGGCCAACGGCTCCCTGCAGCGCTCCGAGCCCTTCGTAGTGTTCCAGACCAAGGAGCTGCCGGTCCTCAACGTCTCCCTGGGGCCCTTCAGCACCAGCCAGGTGGTGGCCCGGGAGCTCCTGCAGCCGTCCAGCACTCTGGACATCCCCGAGCGCCTGACTGTCAGCTGGAAGGTGCGCGCCTTCATCGTCCACCCCCGCGTGCCCGCCTCGCAGCCCGTGGCCCAGGTGCTGTTCTACGTGGCCGGCCGCGACTGGGATGACTTCGGCGTCACCGAGCGGCTGCCCTGCGTCCGCCTGCACGCCTTCCGCGACGCCCGGGAGGTCAAGAGCTCCTGCCGCCTCAGCGGGGGTCTGGCCACCTGTCTCGTACGGGCCGAGCTGCCCCTGGCCTGGTTCGGGCCCCCGGCTCCTGCGGCGCCGCCCAGCGCCCGCCGCAAGTCTCCAGATGGGCTGGAGCCGGAGGCAACCGGGGAGAGTCAGCAAGCTGAGCTCTACTACACGCTTCATGCCCCTGATGCGTCTGGGGGCTGTGGGGGTGCCCGACGGGGCGCTGGACCCGGAGCGGGGGCCCGGGCTGAGAGTCCCACCCAGCACCCGCTGCTGCGCATCGGAAGCATCAGTCTGTTCCGCCCGCCCCCCAGGAGGACCCTGCAGGAGCACAGGCTGGACAGCAACCTGATGATCCGCCTGCCAGACCGGCCCCTCAAGCCAGGGGAGGTGCTCAGCATTGTCCTCTATCTGGCCCCCAACTCCTCCTCTCCCTCCAGCCCCAGCCTGGAGCACTTCACTCTCAGGTAGGGGGCTCTAGATGGGAGGTGGGCTGGGTGGGGAGGGAAGCTGGCTGGCCTCCTCCCAAGGTCACCTGAAAACCTTATAGGGGGCCGCCCAGACCTGCTCCTCCAATATCCTAGCCTCAGTTCTTCCTGGTATCACTTGAGCAACTTCAGAAAGACAACTCACTGATCTGAGCCTCGGTGTTCTCATCTGCCTAGCGGCCACAAAATAACAGCTCTGACCTCCCTGTCTCACAGACATAGTGTCATGGTCGGTCAGTTGCCTCTCAGTTGTGTCCGACTCTTTGTGACCCCAAGGACAGTAGCACACCAGGCTTCCCTGCCCATCACCAACTCCTGGAGCTTGCTCACACTCACGTCTATTGAGTTCGTGATGCCATCCAACCATCTCATCCCCTTCTCCTCCTGACTTCAATCTTTCCCAGCATCAGGGTCTTTTCCAGTGGGTCAGTTCTTCATATCAGGTGCCCAAAGTATTGGAGCTTCAGCTTTAGCATAAGTCCTTTCAATGAATATTCAGGATTGATTTCCTTTAGAATGATTGACTGGTGGATCTCCTTGCAGTCCAAGGGACTCTCAAGAGTCCTCCCCAACACCATAGTTCAAAAGCATCAATTCTTCAGCACTCAGCTTTCTTCAGTGTCATGGTAGAGAGGAAATATCTATTTTCACAAGCAAGGACATCCAAAATGATAGAACTGGGGCTGGAAGGGCCCGTAGACATTAGTGGGTGCAACTCCCCCATTTTACAAATAATGAGACTGAGGCCAAAGAGGAGAAATGGACATCAGAGAGCAGCCCCTTGACTGCAAGCCAAAATAGGAACAGGAGAGTGTCCATGTGTCAGGATATTTGGTTAATCTTGGGGTTGGGAGAAATTTGGGGGGGGGGAGTCCCAGCTTTTTCTACACCCTGAGAATGATGCAGTTCACAGATTCAGAATTGCCTTCAATCATATCACATCCCCACAAAATATAATGACGTCTCACAAGCAGAATCCGTGGTTTGAGCCTTATTGAGTGATTCAGAGGATATAAGAGAAGCTCCACCAAAATGCTCCCCACCAACCCAAGTACTATACATGGGGCCCGAAACAGCACCATTAACCTCCAGCCTTCTCTCCTAAATGTACTACCCTGAAGTCCAGATATTTCTGGAGAGCTTAGTGCTTCAGTTGTGTCCGACACTGTGCGAACCTATGGACTGCCGCCTGCCAGGCTTCTCTGTCCATGGGATTCTCTAGGCAGGAGTACTGGAGTGGATTGCCATGCCCGTAGTGATGCCTAATTCAGTGATTAATACCTGAATGTGAATGTGAGTTAAATTAGTCCTCAGAGATCCTAGACTACATTAATAGGAGTAGAGCATGTAGAATTAGGGAGCTGATAATCATTCTGCTTTAGTGTTAATTAGAGCACTGCTGAAGACACTACACTTTAGATATCTCAGAGTGTCCAGAGGAGGGTGACTACACTATGGGTGACTTGAAACTATGGCCAAAATTAACAGTTGGAGGCCCTGAAGATTTTAGAAAAGAAGACTCAGAGAATACCTGCTCACCTCCCCAGGTATCTGTTTGGGTGGAGGAGAATTGTTCTCCCTTGCCCTAACAGAGCCCATGACTGTTCTACTTCAGCTAAATA
Source organism: Antilocapra americana (assembly GCA_007570785.1). NCBI lineage: Eukaryota > Metazoa > Chordata > Mammalia > Artiodactyla > Antilocapridae > Antilocapra > Antilocapra americana. The sequence goes on from ML664177.1 coordinate 38,674,599, forward strand.
TAGGGAAGAGGTTTCTCCTTTTAGGGACTTTCTGAAAATGCAATGTGATGTGTGCTGAAGTAGTGAGTCCTCCGTCACTAAGGTATGCAAATAGAGGTATGGCAAGACCTGGTAGAGATATAATAGGAAGGACTATGGCTTCCACTGAGGGCCAGAGGTTGCAGCTATGTGATACCAGAGGCCCCAAATTGGTTTCAAGCTTTCAGTATAGAACTCGGGGTAACATTCACCCGCTCCCCTTTCTCCCAGCCCCAGCCTAAGCGTGGTAGCCACGTGGGGAGCCTTGGGACCCCAGGCTGACCCTCTCCCTCTTCTTCTACCTACGTTGTCCCAGGGTGAAGGCCAAGAAGGGTGTGACCCTTCTAGGAACCAAATCACGGAGTGGCCAATGGCACGTGACCTCGGAGCTGCTGACTGGGGCCAAGCATTCAACAGCCACTGTGGATGTGTCCTGGGCCCAGGGCACACCGCTGCCCCACTGGTGAGCCAGGGGGGCTCCTCTGTCCACCTCTTTGCAGGACACCACTGGGGAGCGGGAGGGGAAGTCTTGATGGAGGAGGCCAAGCTGGCAGAAGGGCTGAGACTTAGTTTCTGGGGACTCCCCAGGCTGGGGAAGGCTCAGACAGCCCCGGGGCAGGCTGTCGAGGAGGGATTGAGTCCCCAGCAAGGATTTTGGAGCTCCTGAGCTGCTCCCAGCCCTTCCTCCTGGGCTCTCATCCCTTCCCCCACCATGCAGGGAGGGCCAGGGGCCCCTGGAGATTCTGCAGCTGGACTTTGAGATGGAGAATTTCACCAGCCAGTCAGTCAAGCGCAGGATCATGTGGCACATTGACTACCGGGGCCACGGAGCCCTGCCAGACCTGGAGCGGGCCGTGACCGAGCTGACGGTCATCCAGCGGGACGTGCAGGCCATCCTGCCCCTGGCCATGGTGAGTTGCCCTCGCAGAAGGCAGGCAAGCTCTGTGGCCAGTGCTGGAGTGGGACAGAGGCTGCTGAGGGGCATGGAGGTGAGAGATGTCACCATGGGGGGCTTCCTGGAGGAGGTGACGATACAGTGGAGCCATGAAGGACTCATGGAAGAAGAGCTCACACAGTCAGAGAAGATGATGAGGGTGCTCTAGGCAGGGGATCGTGTGCACAAATGTGCAGCGATGGGAAAGGGAATAGTTTATTCAAAGAAGCAATGGGTTTTAGGAAGAGTGCACTGGAATGATTGTCTGGGACCAGCCCAGGGGCATCTGGAATGGCCAGGAGGAAGTGGAGCCAGCCCAGGGGAATGTGGAAGAGCCAGGCAAATGTGCTGGATGTTATTCTGAGTCTGGACGAGCATCAAAGACGTTTTAAAGATGGTGCAGGATTGGGGAAGCATTGCTTTCTGGCAGCAGAGTGGGGTAGACCCTGAAGGCATCCATGGGAGTCCACATGAGCAGAGCCTCAGAGAAGACACTTGAGGCTGGGTAGATGCATCTGTCTGTGCATGTGTACCAGTGTCCTTCCAAGAAGGACATGCGTCTGCAGGGTGGGGGCAGCCAGGAGCTGGGAGCCTTGGCTGGTGGTCCTGGGAGAGCAGGGGGCCTCAGGCAACTCACAGAGCCCTGCCCTCCTCTCCTTCCTGCAGGACACAGAGATCATCAACACAGCCATCCTGACGGGCCGGACAGTGGCCATCCCTGTCAAGGTCATCGCCATCGAGGTGACCGGCCTTGTCCTAGATGTCTCCGCCCTGGTGGAATGCGAATCTGACAATGAGGACATCATCAAGGTGGGCTTCCTGGAGGTGGGGGCCCCTGGGAGAAAGGCCTCAGACCTTCAGGGGGAGTAGGACACCAAACCAGAGGGAAATTCACATCTCAGGCAGGTTTCCTTGGTAGACAAGAGGGAAGTGGTAGGGGATGGGGAGGAAGAGCATCCCATGTCCAACCTGAACAAGGGAAGGTCCTAGAAGAGCCCTTCTGGCAGGCGAATGGGAGAAGGCAGCGTTGGCAAGTTGAATTCAATCCCCAAGTCGCTATGGAGCCCTGCTGTCTGGCAAACACTGAGCAAGGCAATAGGAGAGGGGGTCCTGCGGGGACTCAGAGACAGACCCTAAACCTGGGGGCTGGTGAACACATGGAGATCCAGCCAGTGTGGAAGCGTCCAGAAGAACATGAGTTAGGGGACTTCCCTGGTGGTCCACTGGTTAAGAATCTGCTTTGCAACGCAGGGGACATGGGTTTGATTCCTGGGTGGGAAACTAGGATCTCATATGCCATGGGGCAACTATGCCCATGAATAGCAACTAGAGAAGCCTGCACACAGCAACTAAGACTCAATGTGGACAAATAAACAAATATTAAAAACATTTAATAATATTGTTAAATATTTATTTAAAAGATTTTAATTAAATTTAATATTATCTAAATATTAACTTTAATATTATTAAAAAATAAGTAAATATTACATATATTATAAAAATGAAGAAGCAGCAGCTCATGAGTTAGGCCAGGAGTGAAGACTATATGAGAGGACCCACTCTGGGAACACCCACTGCAATCCCTCCAACTCCCGAAGACCTCTCCCTGAGCTCCTCCCCAGAGATCCCCTCTGGGCCGAACATCCTCCATGGAAGCCCAGTGAAGGCCATCCCATCCAGTTTGTCACCTCTCCCCAGGACGCCTTCAGATTTCCCCTGGCTTTAGACAGTGGTCAGAGGTGAGATGTGGGGAGAAGGCAGTGGAGTGGGCTGTGATGTGAGAGGCATCCGGCTCTGGTATCTGGAAATGGGTGAGTTGCTTGCCATGGCAGCCTCTAGCTGGTGTCAAAATCAAATGATCAGACAGCAGAATCTGTCTCTGTTCCTGTAAATCCTTCATCAGGAGCTCCGGGGCTGTAAGTTTCCTTCTCCCTCCCTGGGAATGTGTGCTCTCTCTCTCTCCACGCTCTACACTAGATCCCTCCAGGAATGGGGGTACCCAAGGCTCACCTCCATCCCCTGCATTCAGGAATAACATCCCCAGAGTGAGCCAGAGCAGATGGCTGGGTACCACACCCCCACAGCCTCCTGAGGACTAGAAGCCTTGCCCAGGCCCATGGGGCTCCCCACTGCTGGCAGGCTGGGATGGGGAGAAGTGGGTCTGCCCCCAAGAGCCCTCACCCAGCACCTTCCTCTGCCATCCAGGCTCCCCCACCCCCACCCCGAGTGGACCAGAACAGTCACTGTGGCTTAGACACCAAAGGGAATTAACAAAGATTCTAAATGGAATTAGTTTCCATTCTCAGCAAAATATGCTCAGGTTCCTTCTGGAGTTTGCCAACATTCTAAATGAGATCTGCCAGCCTTCAGCTGGAATTCTCTGCCTTCCAAAGTGGGAAATGAACATTTCTGGCAGGGTCGCCATCCCACGCCCCTCCACCCACTCCCCACCCCCAGATGATGAAGAGAGCTTGAAGGAGCTTGGGACCGACAGGGGCTCCTCTCCACAGATGAGCCGCCGTCCAAGCCCCCTCCCACCCTGCCCACCGGAGCCTTTTGGGTGTCTGATACACCCTCCTCCAAATGCAGGGATGGGCACCCCTGGGTGTGCACCAGTAGAAGCACCTAAATGCACTGCATGCAGGATTCTCTCCAGATATGCCAGGTGTGTACATGGGCACTTCCACGTACACCAATTGCGTCTACCCTGAAGTACTGGCATGGACACCTTGGTGAGTGGGCACAGCTCTCCGCCAAGATGTGTTCAGCGAGCACATGCTCACCAGGGAACCTCTAAGAATGCAAGGCGGTGGCCCAGTGGGCATGCATTTGCAAAACAGCTCCTCCCATTGGTGGACGTCATCCACCTGTCTGTGCTTAGGGTTCTCTGGACCTGAAATTCCCTCTCTCTTTCCCTCATCTCCACCTCTGGCTGGAATAGCCCCCTTCCTGAAATTATTGTGCTGGCCCATCTGCCTGGAGCCTCAGGCCCAGAGCCACTTCGGAGGAGCCGGGGGCCTGCCCCTCCGCCACCCTCTCCTTCATGACCTCCTCCCCACCCAGTCACACTCAAGGGTCCTGCTCAGGACAGGCCACTCCTCTGTCTTATGGAGGCCTCTGCCCATCAGACACCTGCTCCAGAGCCCAGGCAGTCATGCTGGGGAGGGGAGCCAGAACAGAGGACCCTCAGCCTGCAGACTTGCCCTTGGTGTGGCCTGGCACATCAGAAGCAGCCCCTGACAAAGTAATGGCACATTGACTTCTTGCCAGGGAGCAAAAAATCCTCCCACAGGAGCCACTAAGATGATCTCTGGAGACAAGGAGTGAAAGCTGACACCTCCTCCCAGAGGAATTAAATTAGGAGCCTTCTCCCACCCGGCTCCGCCCCTTCAGCTTCCTTTGACTGACACTTTCTCTGTCCAATGGGCTTCTTGCTGATTTTCCTGGTTAGACTGAAGTCCCTCCCCTGCTCTGCCCCCCAGGATTACCTGTAGGGCAAAATAGGTCAACCAGGCTCTCTCCCCACCCCCACCCCCAGGTATCCAGCAGCTGTGACTATGTGTTTGTTAGCGGCAAGGAATCCCGCGGGTCCATGAACGCCAGGGTCACCTTCCGCTACGACGTCCTCAACGCCCCCCTGGAAATGACCGTCTGGGTGCCCAGGCTGCCCCTGCACATCGAGCTCTCGGATGCCCGCCTCAGCCAAGTGAAGGGCTGGAGGGTCCCTATCCTTCCCGACCGGAGGTAAGGCCCCCTCACACACCACGGATGTTGGGGAGACTCATGGGGGACACAGCCTTGGCATGCTGTCCGATCTGCATGTGTGTGTTAAGACCCTAGGTGTACACAGTCTGCAGGTCAGCTATGCAGTCAGCAGACTTTTATGAAGCAGCTACTGTGTGCCAGGCCCTGATGGGGGGAGGGGGGTCAGTATGGCTAGAGCCTGACCCAGCCCAGCTCTGGGCCCATCAGGGAAGCTGTCGTAAATATGCTGCTGAGCGGTGGATGGGGGAAGCCCCGAGTGCAGAGAATCAAGTGGCACAAAGGAAAAAGCCATCTCTTCCTCCAGGAGAAATCAAAGCAGGCTTCCTGGAAGAGGTGACTCTGGAGCTAAGTTTTAAAGGATAAGTGAAAAAGGAGTTGGCCCAGGAGCAGTCAAGGAGCAGACAGAATGGAGTAGAAACACCAACACAGGCACACCCACAACTGTACCTGCGTGCCCCAGCCTAGGCACACTAGGGGCACACTTGTGAGTACATCAGCCAGGTGCACAGTGACTTAAACTAGGCCCCCTCACTGGGATCCAGGTTCACACACCTGGATGTGTGCCCATTTGTGGGGCAGGCCCATGGTACTCAGCATGCTCCACTCACCCACTCATCACTGCTGGAGAGAAAAGCCAGCAGGGAAGAGATGAGAGGCAGAATGGCAGGCAGCTAAGAGCTGGAGGGGTGGGGCTGGGGAGAGAAGCAGGTGGCACAGTGAGAGTTGGGCTCAGCTCAATTCTGCAGAGATTTGGAAAAGCAAGGCAGTGTAGACCAGAGCCTCTCAAACCTGCACACAAATTGCTGAGGATACTGTTAAAAAGGAGATTCTGATTCTGTGAACCTCGGACAGCGCTTGTAAATCTGCATTGCAGGCCAGCTCCTGGGTGATGCTGAAGCCGCTTTGAGGGGTGAGGTCCCTAACCCTATAAAGTTTGAACGCTGGCCACTTGGGACTCATAACTAGTTAGCATGCCAGACTCTCATTCATTATCAGAATGAACCAGAATTCTGAAGCCAGATGGCCTGGATTGAAATCCTGACTCTGCCATTTGCTAACTAGGAAACCTGAGGCTACTGTGCCTCAGTTCCCTCATCTCTGAAATGGGCACATTAACACTTAACTCAGAGGACCGCTATGAAGATTAAATTAGTTAACATAATTAAAGAACCCTCTAAGTGAATGAATATTTCAGTGGTTTGATCCTTCTAAAGCACTGGCCACACCCTTCTCTCTCTCCAAAGCCCACTTTCCTAGATGAACCTCCTGACTTTTCACATTTTTTGGCAATCTGGAGAGTTTGAGAATTTCCCCAATTGTCAAGTCCGGGTTCCCTTTTGCTTGCCAGTTCCTCCCTCCATTTATCCCTCTCCTCTTGTATTTCGCTGTGAGCAGTCAGAGGAAGCCAGGACACACCTCCCACATGCCGCTTGGAAATCTCATCAGCTAAACATCCAAATTCTGCCTGCCATACAGCTGTAGGACACGAGGCAGCTAAGCCCGCTGGCGCTCAAGCAAGGATTGCCTTTGCTCCAATTTAGAGCTGAGCCCAGGCTCCAGCACATGCTTGGTGCTGAGAAAGAGGCAGTATTTGCTGATATTTGATGCCAGCTAGTCACAGGTGTGGATTCAGCCAAGCAGGAGTGGAAAGGGACTTGGGGTGGAGGGGGAGGGTCAAGAAGATGCCCATCTGGGAGAGCAAAGCCTGGGACTCTGGGCTTCAAGCTTGGCAGAGACAGAAGGGATGAGCCCAGGCCTCCACCCACAAGAGCTGGAGAGGGGGCGGCGGGGCAATGGAGAGAGTGGGATGTGTGCGGGTCCAAGCCAAGGTGGGGAGCCCTGACCTCCGGCCTCTCCCACCCAGGTCAGCCCGGGAGAGCGAGGATGAGGAGGAGGAGGAGGAGCGGCCGCAGAGTGCGAGTCGCGGCTGCACCTTGCAGTACCAGCATGCCACCCTGCAGGTTTTCACCCAGTTCCACACCACGTCATCGGAGGGCACCGACCAGGTGGTCACCATGCTGGGCCCGGACTGGCTGGTGGAGGTCACTGACCTGGTCAGTGACTTCATGCGGGTGGGTGACCCCCGAGTGGCACGCATGGTAGACAGCAGCACGCTGGCTGGGCTGGAGCCGGGCACCACTCCCTTCAAGGTAGGCATGGGGCGGGGAGTGCACCATGATACAGACATCCCCAAGACAGGGTTTCTGGGGCCTCAGCCCCAGGAGTAACCCCAGATGGCCCCCAAAACACCTTTGCTTCCCCACCTGCCCTTTTGCTAGAAATTCCATCATTGAAGGTCAAGGTAAACTTCACCTTGGTGAAGGTTCTCCCTCCCAGGCTCATCAACCTCACATGGCTCAGTGTGGTCCCTGAGAGTAGATGGGGATGAGGAAGGGGGGGGTGCAGGGAGAGGGCTCAGTCAACCCAGAGGCCAGGAGAGGGAATCAAGGAGATCTAGGAACTCAACTTTGACCTTCCTCCTTGATAACTGGGTGCCTGGGCAGATATCATCCACCTAAAGGATTATAAATCGTGACCCATGGGCTGAAATATGCCTGTAGACATATTTGGTTTATAAACCAATGGATCCACCATTTAAAAATTGGGAGGTTTCCCTTTTTTTTTTAATGTAAATTTCTGATTTTAGAAAGTATGAATCTGGCAACACTGGGTCTGCATTCTGACCTGGCAGTCAGCAGCCAGAGTCAGTAATGATGCCTTTTTGACATGGGCATGAATTCTCCCATTTGCCCCAGTCCCCACCACTCCCTTGTCTCCTTGACATTGAGGCTGACCACCAATTGCTATTTACCATTGTGGAGGTCGGGGGAGGGCTGCTGTTTTCTTTAAAACTCAGCCCACCCCTCTCGTCTGTGTTCCTGTGAGTCCTTGACCCTCACTTTGCCTCTGGACCCTCCTCCTGGTTGCAGATTCCTCCCTGGTTGGGGATCTGGGGGTGGAGGATTGGTCCTGCTTTCTTGGCTCTCACCCCACTCTGCTGCAGGTGGTGTCCCCCCTGACGGAGTCCGTGCTCGGGGAGACGTTGCTGACGGTGACAGAGGAGAAGGTCAGCATCACACAGCTGCAGGCCCAGGTGGTGGCCAGCCTCGCCCTCTCCCTGCGACCCAGCCCTGGGAGCAGCCACACCATCCTGGCTACCGCCGCCGCCCAGCAGACCCTCAGCTTCCTCAAGCAGGTAATTGGATGCCCAACTGGGGTGTGGAAGGAGAACATGCAGGTTCTGGCTGCGGGTCCCCCCAGATTAGGGCTCTGATAATGGAAGATCCGTTTACTCTTCATGCCCAGCAAGCCTGCCCCACCCCATCGCCCTGCCATCTGCATACGTGTCTGGCCAAGGTCTCACTTCCTGCACCTGCCACCACAAGACGTTCCAGCGGAGAGTTCCCTCCTGGATTCTCAGAAGGCCCGTTAACTTTTCCTCCACCCCCAGGAATTACCCTCACCCATCTCTGGACACCCCCCAACTACAGCTCCCCCTCCCCACAGATACACCAGGACTCTGGCCGTGGGACTAAGTGAAAAGTTACATGTGGGGACACAGGGAGGGCAAACGTGGGTATTGAGCACCAGGCCAGAAGTCAGGACTCAGGAATTCTCTGCTTCAACTTGCTTTGTGACCCCAGCCAGGCCAGTGGCTTGTCTCTGGACCCTGCTTCTTCATCCACAAGGAGGTCAGTTCTCAGAAGGTTTAACACACAGAGGACAAGGCTGAGGTTTAGTATGTTGCATTCTCAATGTCCATGTGTCTGCTAGGAGTGATCCCAAGGTCAGGCAGGGAGATGGGGTGTGGCTCCTAGAGCAGGAAGGAGTTGGGTCTACCAGTTAGACCCAAGGTGGGATTTACCATCAGCTCATCCAAGGGGAAAGGGGGAAGTGGTGAGGATATTCTCCGGGAGGTGTGAGTCCATAAACTTCCGTGTACCCTCTCCACCACCTCCAAAAGAAAATTCCCATGCAAATAATGGCTCCGAGCACTGGTCACCCGCCAGGCACTGTTACAGCACTGGGAATACAGCAGGGAGCCAGAGCTCCACCCTCTACCTTGGCCCCACCTTCAGGGAGTTCAGAATCTAGTGGGGAAGCCAGCCCTAGGAGTTCTCTGACTCCTGTCCTCTCCTGCTCCTCCACCTCCAGGAAGCCCTCCTGAGCCTCTGGCTCTCCTACAGCGATGGCACCACGGCCCCACTCTCCCTCTACAGCCCCCGGGACTACGGGCTGCTGGTGAGCAGTCTGGACGAGCGCGTGGCCACGGTGACCCAGGACCGGGCCTTTCCGCTGGTGGTGGCCGAAGCCGAGGGGGCCGGGGAGCTGCTCCGCGCGGAGCTCACCATCGCCGAGAGCTGCCAGAAGACCAAGCGCAAGAGTGTGCTGGCCACGACCCCCGTGGGCCTGCGGGTGCACTTTGGGCGGGACGAGGAGGACCCCACCTACGACTACCCAGGCCCCAGCCAGCCAGGGCCCGGCGGGGGCGAGGACGAGGCCCGGGGAGCCGGCCCGCCGGGCACGGCGGGACCCCGACCCGAGGCCGCAGGCCCTGGCATTGCCACCCCGTCTGTGTCACCCACGGAAGACTTCCTGCCACTGCCCACCGGCTTCCTGCAGATGCCCCGGGGGCTGACGGACCTGGAGATCGGCATGTACGCGCTGCTGGGCGTCTTCTGCCTGGCTATCCTCGTCTTCCTCATCAACTGCATCGTCTTCGTGCTGCGCTACCGGCATAAGCGCATCCCCCCGGAGGGCCAGACCAGCATGGACCACTCTCACCACTGGGTGTTCCTGGGCAACGGGCAGCCGCTGCGGGTGCAGGGGGAGCTGTCGCCGCCCGCCAGCAACCCGATGGAGACCGTGCCCGCCTGCTGCCACGGTGACCACCACAGTAGCGGCAGCTCGCAGACGAGCGTCCAGAGCCAGGTGCACGGGCGGGGCGACGGCTCCTCGGGTGGCTCAGCCCGGGACCAGGCTGAGGACCCCGCCAGCTCGCCCACCTCCAAGCGCAAGCGGGTCAAGTTCACCACCTTCACCACGCTGCCCTCGGAGGAGCTGGCCTATGACTCGGTGCCCGCCGGCGAGGAGGACGAGGAAGACGAAGAGGACCTAGGATGGGGCTGCCCGGATGTGACGGGCACCGCGCGGCCCGCCCCGCCCCCTGACCTACACGATTACATGCGCAGAATCAAAGAGATTGCGTAGAGGTGCCGTCCGACTCCCCACCCACTCCGCCCCACCAGGGCAGGGTGGGCTCTGTGTGATTCACAGCCGGGACCCTGCTCACATGTGATGTGGGCCGGCGCAAGTGGATTTTGTAGTCCGGCCCCTGCAGCTTTGCTCCTCCGGGGTGGGGAGGGCCGCCTGCCCCCACCCCTCACCGACCGTGGTCCTTCCTCCCCGCCTCACCCTCACCCTCTGCCCCAAAAGGTGGAGGCGCCTTCCTCCTGGAGCTGGCTAAGAGGAAAGCAACCCTAGCCCTCCTTCTCCCCTTTCCAACCCTCCTCCTGTCTTAGACAACCCCCTTGCCCCAAGTGGGGGGCATGGAAGTCAAGCTTGGGCCGAGAGGTCCCCGCCCCGCCATGTCTCCTGCTTCCCCCACGCAGGGGGAGGGGTTCTGGGGGGAGCCTTGTGTTACAAGCTGCACAAAGACTTTTCTCAAACCACTATTCAGGGATTTCTGTCCTGCAGGGTGGGGAGGCAGCGGCTGCCTGCCCTGCCAAGGATCTTGCTGTGGACAAAACATTTGCGGGGCGGGCAGGGAATGTTTGTAGCATCTGCTGGCTTCCGGGTGCCCCAGCCACAGTTTCTTCCTAGGATCTGGGAGCTGACTCTATAGAGAAGTCTGGGGTCAAGCCAGGCCCCTCTCTGAGATCTCAGGACTCTATCCTCTGCCCCCAAGGGCTGTGGGCAGGCCCTCAGGGGGAGGAGTCCTGGGTCCACCCCAGAGCACTGTGGTCTGGGAGCCCAGGAGCCCTGGGTACCTCCCGCCCACCCCTCAGCAAGATCAACACTGCGCGCCTTAGCCACCCCTCCCGCTCCGCCCACCACTCCTTCCTCTCTGCAGGGGTGACCACCCACTCCCCAACCCGGGCGAACCGTGGGAGGGGGCGAGGGCACCAGGCAACTGCAGGAAAGGACTGTGGGATGAGCAGGGCAGAGGGAGCTGCGGCTCCCCGACCCCATCCCACGGCCGCCCTTCTCTCGGGTTCTACCCACCACTGTGTCAGATTTTTCTTAAATAAACGGAGGCAACAAGACTGGGGGTGGGGCAACAGCTCCCGGAGAACAGACCGTACGTGGTGGCTGGCTCTGTGTCCCTTCCTTGCAGTGCAGGTGTGTGCACGGGCACACGTGTACACACACACGGAGGTCACACTAAATGACGTGAGATGGAAACACGGCTGAGCCGCCTGCGGTTCTGCGCGGCCTGCTCCTACATCCGGGTCCCTTTAGACCCCCTGGTGCTGGAGGAACGCTCACTTGGGGATGGAGGGCTCGTATGTGCCCTTATAAAGAGATGCCTCCTCCAGGAGAGGGGTTGCAGGGGGCAGGGGGGCAGAAAAATAAGGAGAGAGGTGAGAGGGCTGTGTGCACAGCTGAGCTCACTCCAGTTTCCTCGTCTGCCTTCAGTCCACCTTTCAGAGAGTGACCCTCCTTGTCACCATCAACCTCTCCCAGGGAAGCCTCTCTTCTCCAGGGACTGATGGGGACAATCTGGGGGTCTCTGGGTCAGAAAACTAAGTGGGAGAGAGCAATGGCTGTTGGGTGAGCCCCTCCCTACCCAGGGGGCCACAGGCTGGTCCACAGCTACTCATGGCCTCCCTTGGCCCTGCGAGACCTCTCTCCAGTGCCACAGCCCTAGGGATCACAGGAAGCCTGGGAGGAGCAAAAGCCTGGCCAAGGTGTCCTGGCCAGCTTTCAGCACCCTGAACAGTGGCTCCAGCTGGTTGCATCTGTCCCAGAAGGGATCAGGGGTAAGACGAGTACTGTGTTGGCAATTGCCCCAAACGGCTGCTGCCCACGACCAACGGAAGACTGCCGGCCAGGATCCTCTGCTCAACCAATGGGGGCAGCCCTGGGACTGGGGTGAGGATTGGATGAGATCATGTCTGTAAAGTGCTGTGCATGGTGCCCAGCAGCAGACAAAGCTGCAGGCACAGATCCCAGCAAGCAGCGATGTTCAGTAAGTGGGGATTGCAACATTCAGGTCTTCGTGTTCAGGTAACACATGAGCTTGAAAGAAGGCTAGCTCTGCCCTCAGATGTGCTGGCAACAAAGAACAAGTGTGGCTCAGTGGCAGGGAAGCAGGCACCGCCAGAAAGCCATGTAGGGCAGAACCATAGGTGGGCTTGGCATGGAGGTGCTCCTGGAGTGTCCAGGACATCAGGTACCTGCTGTTCCAGTGTGTCCTGACGGTGGCCTCCGAGAGGGTCCTAGAAGGGCGGGGAGGGGGGCTCGCTCAGTTTCTTTCACTCAGGGCGCCCAGAATTGGCAAGTGCTCAACAAATATTTGGTAACTAAAGTCCAGACACAAGCTATGAATGGCTTTCCATTTCAGTGGCTTTCCATTTTTATTTCCATTAATCCCCATCCACTCTGCCACCTCACCACTTATCCATGCAGAGTTTCAGGGAGAAACAAGGACAAAGATGTGCATCGAGGAAGGATGAATGTCTCAGCTGGGGTGTGTCTGCATGGGAGGTGCTGGTGTGGAATCTGGACTCAGGGTCCAACTCTTTTATTCGACACATCAGGCTCCTACTGTGTGCTGGGCCCTGCCAAGGAGAGAGGAGGCAAAACTGTGGGCTTGTCCCCAAGGAACCTCAGCCCCACAGGGACGATGGAAATGTCAGCTGACCACAGTCGCCTGGGATGATTGATGATAGAGCTTTGCCCTGGGTTGGCAGGATGCAAAGAAGGGAGGGGAGACATACTGAGCAAACAGTTTGCTGAGAACAAGGCCATGGGCATTCCCGGAAGCGATAGCAGTGGGTGTGGGGGCCCAGAGGCTGCATATTCAACACCCCAGGGGCATTTTTTTTTTTTTTTTTTGCTGCCTTGTCTCTGTACGTGCTTTCCCTGTGCCTGGACCATGGGTCTCTGGTGATGGAGAAACACACAAAACATATATATATATATGGGGTGAAGTCCAACAGGTTCGAAATGGATTGGGGAGTCAGGCTTAGACGTGAGGTTCAGATCATTTCACTCTTGCTGGGTGAAGGAAGGGCTGGAGAGGCAAGGGGACCAGTTAGGAGGAGGCTACAACAGAAAGGCAGTGGCAGCAGAGAGCCAGGGGACACTGTGGCATTCACTGCAGAATTTGCCAACTGCATCACCCCACGTGAGGATGAAAGGACGAGACATGAGATGCTACTGACACCGAGATCTCCTTCCCAAAGGAGCCTCAGAGACCTGGCCGCTCCGGGGACTACCGCGGAAGCGATGTCACGGTATTTGTCAGCATCCATGCTTTCACAAACGGGGAAGCGAGGACCCAGAGAGGGCGAGCACTCGGCCGACAGTCACACAGCCACCCTAGCAGCAGAGCCCGAGCCCTGCCTGCCACCCTGGCTTGTCATTTGGGTCCCTTTCTCTTCATTCTTCAACCCCCCTGTTCTAAGGCGAGGACCCAGAGAAGCAATTGCCGCAAACGGCGAGTCCTGACCCACACAGGGATCAAGAGGCAGGCGGCTTGGAGGGAACGAGGCGGGACATTAAGTTAACAACCCCTCTGGAATGGCCCGGGCGCTGAACTCTGCTTTAAAAATTTGTCTTCAACCCCAAAAACGAATCAAGGGAGCTTGTAAAGAACAGTTATTGACAAGAGAGCTGCCCAGGGAGCACCAGGGAACCCGGCCCATGAATCAGCTTAGTGGCCAAATGAGATTTCTCAGACAGCCAACAGCCAGGGGTGGGCGAGGGCAGAGCCAGGGTACAGAAAAAACATCCTGAGCTCTCCCCGCTCCCCCACCCGGCAGTGCTCCCTGCCCCAGCTCCCACACGGCCTGGTTCCCTGGCACACACACTGGGATGCACTTCCAAGCCTGTCTTCAATAAATATTAACAAGCACCTACTGTGTGCTGGGTACTGTGCCCCCCTTAAGAGAAGGGAGAGAGACTTGGAGCCAAAATGAGAGCATGGGAAATACAATATAGGGGCCAGAAAAGGAAATTCTCATTTAAACAGATGAAACCTCCTCAGACAAGTAAGAAGGACCCCTGGGGTCTGACAGTGCATTTGCTGTGTGACCCTCAGCCAGTACATGACCAGCTCTGAGCCCTCATTTCCTCAGCTGTGCAAACATGGAAGCTACCACTACCAGGCAATATCCACTGACCTTTCCGCAGGGGCTCAGCGCCTGTATTAAGCCAAAGTCCAGGGAGATAGGAACTACTAACTCCTATTTTATAGGGGAGGAGAGGGGCACACAGAGAGGGCAAGTAACTTGCCCAAGGCCTCCAGCTTAGAAGTAGGTTGGCAGGCAGCTACAAACCGACCGTCTTCCTGCTACAACCTGAAGCAACTGATGATATTAACAGGGAGATGACGCTGGAGAGTTTTGGAGGTGGAAAGGGCCTCCAAAAGGTTGAGAGTGGAGGGCCTTGTAAGGATTTGATGTGCTCGGTGATGGAAGCAGGTGGCGGCAGTGGTAAAGAATCCACCAGTCAATGCGGGAGCCCTAAGAAACGGGGGTTCAGTTCCTTGGGTCGGGAAGATCCCCTGGAAGAGGAAATGGCAACTCATTCCAGTATTCTTGCCTGGAGAATCCTATTGACAGAGGAGCCTGGTGGGCTACAGTCCAGGGGGTCACAAAGTCAGATGTGACTGAGCGACAGCATGTGATGGGAGCAAGGCTGTGGGACCCCCATTTAAGGTATAGGTTGTGGATACTGTTGGGGGGCAGATGGAACACGCTGAGCGCTATGGTTCATTTCCTATTGTTAGAGGAGACGCACTCCCTCCCCTGCGAGGAGCTCCACCCCCAGCTGACCACCACAATAGACCGCCATCCCACCCTCTGTTGGTACCCTATGAGCAGAAGGCCAGCAGGGCATTCCCGAGCAAGACGATGAGCTGGGCTTGTTAGGAGAGCGGGTCACACAGACAAGGAAGTGGGTGTGAGTTGTACCTGCCCTTTTCCTTGGGGAACTGGCCATCCCTTCAGCCTGCAGAGCGTAATCAAGAGACATGGCGAAGTTGAGGCCACCCCCTATGTTCCCACCCCGGGCACAGTAGCACAGTGAATGTTTATTAAATCCTTGTCATGCATCAGTTGGAGTGCCAAGCACAGAGGAAGCAAAAGGATTAAATAGCCATCGCTAACATTTCCTGAGAGCTTACTCCATCCTTTGTTGTTGCTGATTTTGTTGTTCAGTCACTTATTCTTATCCAGCTCTTGGCAACCCCATGGACTGCAGGACTCCAGGCTTCACTGTTGCCCGAAGTTTGCTCAGACTCGTGTCCACTGAGTCTGTGATGCCATCCAAACATCTCATCCTCTGTCATCCCTTTCTCCTCCTGCCTTTCCCAGCATCAGGGTCTTTTCTAATGAGCCAGCTTTTCGCATCAGGTCGTCAAATTATTAGAGCTCCATGCTAACCACTTTATAGTCATCGTTACATTGACTCTACACAATAACTAAGGAAAATAGGTGGTATCATTATGTCTGTTTTATAGATGACAAAACTGAGGCCCAGAAATTAAATGACTTTTCTCACTCCACACAGCAAACAAATAGCAGCAGAAAGATTCAAACCCAGGTCAAGCTTCCCATCTTTCCTCTGCCCCACACTGCCCCCCTCCATGGAGACCAGGAGCTCAGAGAATCATTCCAATGCAGTGTCAAGAGCACGAGGCTGAGAGTCCAGTGGTTTGGTGGGAGTTCTCTCTTTGCTATTGACTGGTTGTGTGGCCAAGGGCCTGGCACCACCCCATGTCTTGAAAAAGCCAGGACCTCAACTAGAATCCAGAGCCAGACGGTCCCTCCAGTGCCTTCCATTGTGATGGTCCTCAGCTCTGGAGATGTGTGAAGCCTGGAGCACCAACCAGCCCTGCAAGTTGGCACCTTCTACCCTCCACCCTCTTAGAGAGGTGCTATGGGCAGGAGGTGGGGTAACAGCTTTGATGGTCCTCAGCTCTGGAGATGTGTGAAGCCTGGAGTACCAACCAGCCCTGCAAGTTGGCACCTTCTACCCTCCACCCTCTTAGAGAGATGCTATGGGCAGGAGGTGGGGTAACAGCTTTGATGGTCCTCAGCAGCTCTCTGAGCTTTGCTGTCTCTGCCGTCCTCTGCTTGATGCTGCCACTGGCGGTTGCTTCTGTGGGTTTGGGATTTGCCAGATTGTGGGTGAGGGGTCCATAGGGATGGAACTTGGGGGGAAGGGAATGATAACTATCCCTGTGTATGCCAGAGAAGCAGCAAGTCTTGGGGCTAAGACAGAGCTTAAGCATTCAAGTGGTCAATCCCCAGCTCACAGGGAGCTCTCAGTCTGATGGAAGGGCCCCATAGTTTGTTCCACGGGAGATCCTCACCTGGAAGAGGAATAAGCCCTGTGCTATAACAGCTCCCAGCCTGAGAGGAGAGATTGACACACTTGAAGAAATGCCATCAAGCAGTCAGCAAAATATAGGAACACATGCAACTAAGCGCAAAGTAGCCTACGCACTCACTTAGCCCACAGAGCAGAAGTAAAGTGCACGTGGAAGCTGGGGAATTTTATCCAAAAATGCAGCCTGGACAAGGCTGTAGGTGGCATTGAGGGAAGGCATTAGGAAGGGTCTGCCTAATGCCTTCGATGGCTGGGAAGTCAGAACCAAATATTTGAGGATGAGAGGTGGGATGGGTTGACCCTGGTAGCTGGGGGATGGAGTCTGCAGGGGCCTGGCTGAGAGGCGTGGGCAGGGGAGGTGAGGAAAGGACCCTCCCATGGGTGACCCTGGAGAAGCCCTGTGCTGCTGAGAAGAGAGCTGCTTGGGTTCCAGTCTCCTGGGTGTCCCCACCACTTGCAGTGTGACTTTGCATGAGTCTCTGGCCCTCTGCTGTGAGACAAAGGGTCTGGACTGGATTCTGACTGAGGTCTGTCCCTGGCCTGACCCTCTGTGCCCTTGTCTAGAGCCCAACTGTGGGCCCATCTGTCAAGTGGATTCAAACACAGGATTCACGGTGCCTGCCAGTCCCTCCCTTGGGCACAGAGGGGTCCTCAGGCCCTGGGGAAGCTCCCAGCCCTATGGAGCAGGCTGATGTGGGGACCCTAGAAGACTGAGGCCAGAAGGACTTGAGCCCCAATTCTGCTGCCATCTTGCTGTGCTCACTCAGGCAGCCCTGCCCAGCTCTCTTTGGGCTTCACAGAAGTACCCTCTCCCTCCCAATCTTCTGCAGTTCTAGAATGACTTTCCTTCTCCTCCATTGCAACAGCTCCCAACAGACCTCCTACAATTTGTCCTGGGGCAGGGTCTCTGGGATTGCTTCCTGTAGCTTCTCCCATTAGGAGGGGCCCTGCCAGTTAGGAGAGTTGACTGGGAGTGAAGGTAAAATGAGCAGTGTCCTGAGGGTGGACCCCTATACTCCCATTCTTCAGTGAAGCCAGCAGCTGAGCCCTGGTCCTGAAATGGACTCCACCTGCAGATGCCCAGCCCAGACAGATCGGGGACGAGGGAAGCTGCAGGGATACCAACGGTGGGAGGTAGCAAGTGAAGAGTCCAGCATGCCTCCCCCCCCCCACCCTTTCTGATTTATTCTTTACCGCCACTTCGACACACAGTCCACCCCTCCAAGGGGCAGAGACAGTGGAGCCCAGCCCCCTTGCCTGATGAGATGCAATTCATCAGCATTGACAGAAGCTGATATGCTGTTCCAGGGGCTCCTTCCTCACACACACTGACCCACGGGGTACTCCTTCCGCACAGTCTGTTCCCCGCCCTATCTGGCTCCATTCCAGATTTCAGATCCCCTGCGAGATGACTCTCTATCAAGGGAAAGGGCGGGCCCAGGGGAGGGAAGCTGGACCATGGTGAGCCCACCAGGCAGGAACCACATCTCCCAGGGAGAGAAGAGAAGGGAAGGAGGGGGAGGAAAGGACATTCCAGCAGCTACAGCATCTTGAGGAAATCTCCAGAGATGCCAGAGCCACAGGGCAACCCTCCACCCCAGCAAACCTGCTTCAGGAACAGACATGACAAAGCACCAAATGCACCCAGCGATTAAAGTGCTACCTTTGTTAGAAGATAAGGACCTGGGCTCTTGTGGGTGGGGCACCTAGAGCACTCATGCACACCCGCCCGACCCACACACACAGCATGCATCACAAATGCAAACTCTCTGAGCATCCCTACTCATTCACACGCCCTTCAACCACACAGATGGGAGCATGCCCCTTACACATTACCCCACACACACACACCACGCATGCATACTGGCAGCTGGAGCCCATACCTCCAGTACAGTGATCACCAGAGGCGTGCTTGATCACACGAAAGGGCAGAGCCCTCACAGCCCCTCTACCCTGCCAGGAGCAAAGGCAGAGATCAGAGGAGTGGGGGCCAGATCCAGAGCTATGAGTCAAGGATGGATGGGTGGACCCAAGAGAGAGAGGCTGGAATAAAGACAGCACTCTAGGTTCCAGTATACCCACGGGGTGTCTGAAGACAGGGGCAACTGCCCATCCTGTAAATAACCTTCAGGGGCAATTGTTTGTATAAGAGCTTGTTGGAGAGAGGGATCAGGGGCATGTTTTACCCTGTACTTGAAAGAAAAACCAAATAGTCTCACAGCATTCAGAAGAATATTTACATACAAGCCATCACTGAGTTAATTACAAAGATTATTATCTGTTCATTAAAGCAGACCGGAGGGCCTTCTATTTGGAAACACTTTGCAGTTAAAGGGACTATGTTATTAACCCTAACAAAATGATTTATTTGGGGATCGTGCCTGGTGGGGTAGAACCAGAAGCCTTCACACAGAGGGTGTGCCCTGGATCCTGGCTTGACATTCTTGGCGTAGAACCCAAGAAGACTTCTGGGAGGAAAACACCAGATGGAGATCCTGGAGAGATTATGAAAACACCTATGGGTGCAGCGAACCCTACAGAGGCTGGCTGGGAGAAAAGGGCACCCGGGTGAACTTGGGGGTCACCTTGGCCAAGCTGATCCAGCTTGGAGGGCAGTGGGATTGACTCTTCCCTGATCCAGTTCCCTGTCTATGAGATGGTCTGATGAGACTCTGTCTCAGGCTGGTGTCCACTACCAGGAGGGTCTCCCTCACACTGTGGAAATGAATCCACAGCCACCAGACAGGCATGACAGGAGCTGTGTCCAAAGACTGGATTGGAAGAACCCTACCCTGGGCTGCTCAGGCTCACCTGTGACTCGGTCTCCTGTGAAAAGAGGTTCTGTGGTCTCACCTGGATGGTTTCCCCTGGGGAGGGAGGAGCCGGGATGAAGATGGAAGGATGAGAATGAACCCAACTGGCCAAACAGAAAAGGTATCAGGAAGGTCAGAACTTTCTTCTGGAAGCAACACAAGGAGGACTTGTACTGGCAACGGAGGAAACCCAGAATCGAGCAAAGACTCAGAAGCAACAGAAGGTCCTGGGGAGTTTTGGAAACTCACACAACTTCTCCCCATGAGCTCATGAGCAAACTGAGAAGGCAAGCATGATGTGCCTCAGTGGAGACTTGTACAGAGTGGTCTGAGAAGATTAGGTTTTGGATTTTGCAGGACTTCCCTGAAGGTCCAGCGGCTAAGATTCCTCACTGCCAGGGCAGGGCGCCCAGGTTCGATCCTTGGTCGGAAACTAGATCCCACTTGCCGTAACCAAAGCTTCCACACGTAGCAACTAAAAGTTCCCTCGCAGTGCAACTAAGACCTGGTGCAGCCAAGTAAATAAAAATAAATCAATAATATTTTAAGAAAAGAAGAAGATTAGGGTTTGGAAAGGTGGTTATGATGCAGAGAGATGACGATGAACTGGGGCCCGATGAGAGATGGAGCGATGCCAAGTGTTAACTGAAATTGGGAGAAGGCAGTGGCACCCCACTCCAGTACTCTCGCCTGGAAAATCCCCTGGACGGAGGAGCCTGGTGGGCTGCAGGCCATGGGGTCGCAAAGAGTTGGAAATGACTGAGCGACTTCACTTTCACTTTTCACTTTCATGCATTGGAGAAGGAAATGGCAACCCACTCCAGTGTTCTTGCCTGGAGAATCCCAGGCACGGGGGAGCCTGGTGGGCTGCCGTCTATGGGGTCGCACAGAGTCGAACACGACTGAAGCGACTTAGCAGCAGCAGCAGCAGCGACTGAAGCCAAGAATGGAAATGTTTTCCCAAACGGCTCTCTTGAGGTTTTCCAATCCTTCCTTTCAATTATTGATTCCTCTAGATTCCCTGGGTTCAATCCCTGTGTTGAAAAGATCCCCTGGAGAGCAGAAAGGCTACCCACTCCAGTATTCTGGCCTGGAGAATTCCATAGACTGTATAGTCCATGGGGTCACAAAGAGTCAGACACGACTGAACAACTTTCACTTTCGCTAGATTCCCTAAGGTCCATGCTCCCAAGAGTCTCTGTGACTTGGGATCATCACATCATCTAATAACAGGAAATGACTTAGGAGTTAACAGGGTGGGTTTGAATCTTGGTTCAGCCATTTACTTCCTACAAGTGACTTCAAGTCAGTATCTCAGTTACCTAAGCTGTAAAATGGGGCTGAAGTTGGCTTCTTAACAAGGTTCATGTGAGGGTCGATGCTCTCTTCTGTACCATGGAAGGCACATAGTAAGTGCTCAACAGATGGGTGAGTATTAGTATCGTGTCTTTAAAGCCCCAGCACATGACCCACTACCAACACTGGAAGGAACCCGTTCCAGTTTTGGAAGAAAACTGGACCTAGAACCATGGGTCAATTCACCCAAATTCCTAGAGTTTCATCGATTAAAGTAACTGGGATTGGAATCCGGGTCTCCTGACCCCTCTCCCATCTTCTCAGATGTCCCACTCCTGGGCAGACTTGATCTCCAGGTGTTTCAGTGACATGACTGCCCCATATCCTGCTTTCAGACTGTGTTGGGTTATCAGGTTTGAACCCAATGCCATCTTGTCCCCTCGCTCCTGATCACCACCTGTCTTCTATGTCGTGGAGCATCTGCTGCCAACCGCAGTCAGAACCGAGGCCGGGGGTACTGCCTCCAGGGGTGCACCACCTGGCCGAGTGGGTGGATGATCTGCAGCGGGGGAGGGAAGGGAGAGGCAGAGCGGCACTAAGGAAGGAGGGGTGCGAAATGCTCATCTCGTCTCCACAGTCTCCCCCGGGGCTGGGAGCTGGGTTGAGGGATGGGCCTGTGCCCTGTCAGCAGCCCCGGCCCATGATGGATGTGGAACCTGGTAGGATGGTGTCGGCAACACTTGGTGAGATTCATTTCCCTGCTGCGAGGGGAGAAAAATGTGGCCTCCATGTCATCCATCGCTCTGCAGTGAAGTGGTAAACAGGCCAGCTCTCGGAGAGCAGCCTGGAGCTGAGCCCAGCTCAGCAGGCTTCCTGCAGGGGCTGGAAGGCTGGGAGGAAGCACAGGGATTCATTTCCTTGGGTGCCCAAGGCTGGGAGGACTCCTGGGTGCAGCCCTATTGGGTGGGACCCTCTGTGGAGTCACATGGCACCTTCAGAAACCAAAAGTCACCAAGTGAGATGGACCATAAATTCTGCTTCATAATTGTTCTCACTTCTGAGATGGATCCAAGGGGGCAGTGGCTGGGCACCCCCATGTTCCTGAAGCCCTGCCTTCCCCCAAGCAGTCTCCTGCCTTGGGCTGCTCCCCAATCCACATCACTCTGGGGAGCCTACCCATAAACCAACACACAGTCACCTCCTCCAAGGGGCCTTCCCAGATCCTCCCAGCTTTATCTCCCAGAACTCAGAGGTTCTCTAAAGTAGGTTCCAGGTAGCCGAATAATTTGTATCCACCTCCACCTCACATAGGCATATCTTTTCTGAGCCTTTTTCCTCCCAGCTTCCCCTGTAGTGAGTTACCTGCATTCTAGGGCAATCAAGGTCTCAGCTGGAATACGCAGAAAGCCAAGGTTCCCCATTTTCCCTCCGAGGTGAGAGGCCACCCCCTGGCATGTTCTGTCAAAGGCTCAATGTCAAGTACATTGTGCTTCCAGGAAAGCACCTGGACACTTTGAGGGGGGTTGACACTGCCTTCTCCCGGCCCGCCCCTTCCCTGCCTCCACTCCTCCCCTCCCCGTTCCTCATCATTTCTTTCAACACCAGCCTTCTTGCTGAGTCCTTGTCTGTTCTCAGCAGCAAAGTGCTTTCACATCCACACTTCTGTCTCTGAACCTCACTTGCTAAGAAGGGCAGCAACTATGATTAGTTCATTTAACAGATGGGGTCCAAATGTCCTATCTCATCTAATAGATGGGAAAACTGAGACCAACACAAATGCAAGTCTGGCCCAGGGAGACACGAAGTCGGAGCAGGGACTGGAGCTAGATTGATTCTGAACCTGCAAAAGCGATTCCTTTCTGCATTTTCAAAGCTCCCAGCCGCAGCATGAGGCTCCTTTGTCACCAGCAGGGACCAGGCTGACTCCAGTGCTCTTTCTATCATTTTCCCAGCCCCTCCTTTAACCCAGGATCACTACAGCACCCTCCTCCCTGGCCTCTCTGCCCTGCTCTCCCCACTGCAGACTTGGGTTTCAGAATCACCTCGGATCTGTATCTGACCTGCCCTCCGCCCCTCTCCCTGCCCTAGGTAGGCATTGTTTGCAGTGGGGAGGCGGGGTTACGGAGATAAGGCTCCGCCCCAGGTAAGAGGTCCTTGTAGGTGCTTCTGGTCTGTATCCTTGATCATCAGTGCCCCCTCCCCACTGTTAGGACCACCTGGGGAAGTGGGAGGGCAGCTCATCCACACAGTTACACATGCCAAGACTTTGCTTAAACCCCCTAGTCTTACCCTGACCTCTTGCCCCCACCTTCTGCCCCATCCATCACCAGGAAAAAGAGCATTCGGGGCGGGCCGGGAGACCTGGTTCTCTCATCCAGTGACCCTCTTTAGCCAGACAGGCATTGGATCATGGAGACAGTGGGGCAGTGACGACCCAGACATGCCCCGAGACCCACAGCCCTGCCAGGTGGCATTAGATGAGCCCCACCCCTCTCCACTTGTTAAGCAAGAGAGCGGGATCCGTGAAATCTTAACCTGGGTCCACTGCCCGGACTTCCCTACCTATACAAATTTTCACACTACTTAAGGAGGGCAGAGGACCCCTAAGGACCCTCCCACAGACTCCCCCTTAAAACTCTAGGCAGGCTATGTCAGAAGCCCGTGAAAGATGGTTCCTAAGGACCCCAGCTTCACTCTCTAAGACTCACTACTTCTGTGTGCCCAGGGGTGCAGTCCCTTCCCTCCCCCAGGCCTCCAGGCCCAGGAAAGGGGAGGGGAGGGGGCGTTTCTCCCTCACCTCTCACCTAGGGTGTTTGTAGAGCCAGCAGAGCCATTACTCACCAAGCCTATCTCTCGCTCCAACGCTGGCCCAGCCTCTCCTCTGAAGAACAAAATTAAAAGAGATCTGTCCTCAAGCTGCTATGGCTCATCCCTCTCTCGCTCAACAGCGAGGGGTTCCTGGGCCAGCAGCTCAAGGCAGGGATTGCCCGCTGAGAGCCTGGACAGGAGGCTCCATCTCCTTTGCCTTGGTCCTCCTGCTCCCAGCAGCCCCATCCCTCCAACCCTCTCCTCCTGCTCTCCTTTCAGCCGAGGGACATTTTAAATGAATTCCATTTAAAACTTCAGAAGCAATCCCTTTCCACATTTTTAAAGTCCACAGCCCCAGCATCAGGCTCTCGTTCTCATCTGTTCACGCTTTCGTTCAACAAGTAGCTCAATTTGTCACCCCTTTGCGGAAGCCTCCCCATCCCTCTGAGCTGAATTATGTACCATGCTTGGAACCATCAGAGAGAGCATTTTCTTGAGGCCTCTGTCCTTAGAGTGAGGGCTCCAGCAGCTGGCCCCTCTGTCTCTCCTTGGGGTGGGGGGTGAGTTACTTGAGGAGCCGGACCCTTTCCATTCTGCTTTTTAACCCCAACCAGTGCCTGGAATAGAACACGTGCCAAGACAGCAGACTACATCTCTTGATGGTGGGTCCACTAGTTGCCCAGCGCTGTATAGCCACAAAGGGGCTGACCAACAGCCATGTATCTAGCAGAAGTGACAGGTGCAAAATCAAACAAAATGACACTGTGACCAGTGAGGCAACAGAGATGGGCACCCCCACACCCACACTATGCCCTTTATCTATTTACCCTACTTCTCCGGCCACACTGGCACACACTCAGGTTCCCCCAGGCAGACAAAGTGCCCAGCTCAGCAAGATCTCTTGGCCGTCACCACCTTTGTCCAGGACACTGGGACCAGAAGAGAGAGCTGAGTGCCAGATGCGCTCCTGGAAAGGAGAGTAGAGGATTGTGGGAAATTCCCTCATGGCCGCTCTTACCAAGGCTGGGGAGAGGCTGGCACAAGGAAGGAAGGGGAGAGGACCATTCTCTCAGTCTGCTCAACCACTTTGTTACTTTGGTCTCACTGATGAGAGAACATTATCCCAAATGACATAGGGACTCACTGCAGGGACAACTGAAGTCCTAAGAATTGAACTTGGGGCTTCCTTTGGGGGATCTCCTCTTTTAAGGGGCTTGCAACTACAGAAGTCTAGACCAAATCCCCATGCCACCCAAGGTCTCAATTCAACAGGCCCCAAGGAGGGAAACCACTCAGACCCAGTCAAGACCCTGGTCGGCAAATGTCTTAAAGCAGCAGATAGCGAATATTCAGGCTTTCAGGCTATACAGTCTGATCTCTGTTAAAACAACTCTGGTCTTTTAGCCCACGAACAGCCACAGACAATGCCTGAACAAGTGGGCATGGCTGTGCAGCTATACAATCTTATTTATAAAACCAGGCGGCTGTCTGCTGGAACTCCAGTATCACACACACATGCACACGAAAACACACACCTTAAAGGGCACACGGACCCCTCTTGTCACTCAGGATTGTTATGCTCAGCCCCTAACCCTGAACCCCTGCTGTCATAATTAACACTGTTCAGGCTCCAGGGAAATGGGGGTTTCCACAACTTTTGCTCTGGGTTTGCAGAATCAGAGGTGATAAAGCCAGAATGCTGAGGTTTCTGGGACCTGCTGCCACCGCCCTCAGACTCCTCTGGGTAGAATGGAGAACACAGGGTACAGGAGAGCTACAGAAGAGCAGTTAATTAGCTTTGCAAATCCATGCTCTCAGATAGCATGAATGCCAAAGATTCTTAAAAAACAGAGTATCGTTTCTAAGTAATGCCAAGTGTCCTTTTCTAGGTGTCTGACTGTTCCAAATTAACAGTTCCGGAAGTACTCACAATTATCAAGTTATTATTTGTAGTCTTTGCTCTAGTTGACAGGGCAGCTAAGGAACATTTTGCTACCTTCAACAATTCAAATTAATCATATGGTGTAAATGTAGGTCGGGATGTAAAAGGCATGGTACTAATTCATTACATTACAAAAAAAAATTGGACTTTTAACACTAGAGTTGTGAACATTTTTTTTTAATAAAAATATTTAATGATACTTAAATACCTTTTCAGAGCTTCCCAGGTGGCTTGGTGATAAAGAATCCATCTGCAATGCAAGAGATGCAAGAGACTTGGGTTTGATCCCTGGGACAGGAAGATCCTCTGGAGGAGGGCATGGCAACCCACTCCAGTATTCTTGCCCGGAGAATCTCATGGACAGAGGAGCTTGGCAGGCTACAGTTCATAGGGTTGCAAATAGTTGGACACAACTGAAGTGACTGAGTATGCACACACGCCAACACCGTTTCAAAAAATTTTTTTAAATTTCAGCTTTCTTTACATAATTTTGACCAATTTTTTATATTCATTGATTACTATGTGGATTACACTTTTGAATTTTAATAGATCATTTTTAATACTTTGTTGGAACATATGTAGCTTTTAAATTTTTATCATTTGAACTTAAGTGTTTAATGAAAATGTATTCAAATTTTGTATACTTTGAATAAAATTGCATTTTATCTTTTTATTCTTTAGTTGAGCTGTCAAGTAGAGTAGCTATTCTCTACAGATTACAATTGAGTACTTGAAATGTGTCCAGTTTGAATTGAAATGTGCTGTATGTATAAAATGCACACTTAATTCTGGAGTGCACTGTGCTAAGTCACTCAGTCGTGTCCGACTCTTTGCGACCCCATGGACTGTAGCCCACCAGGCTCCTCTGTCCATAGGATTTTCCAGGCAAGAATACTGGAGTGTGCTGCCATTTCCTTCTCAGGGGATCTTTCTGATCCAAGGATTGAACCCATGTCTCTTATGTTTCCTGCATTGGCAGGCGGGTTCTTTACCACGAGGAGAACTTATATGAAAAAAAAGAACATAAAACATATCATTAATAGTATTTTATATTGACCTGTTTAAATAACAGCTTGGACATCTTGGATTGAATAAATGTATTATTAAAATTAATTTCACCTGCTAATTTTTTGCATTTTAAAATGTAGACTAGAAAATTCTATATGTGACTCACATTTGTGGCTCACATATTTCTATCCAATAAGACTGCTTGAGATCATTACTGTCAAGAGAACACAAATTATATGAAATCCTGATTATAACAACAATATCAGTGATTTTGCTGACATAATGGCAAGAAAGATAAATTTTATGGAGTAAATATGTGATCATTTAAGCATTACTCACATCTTGTTTTCTCCACGATTTTGACACTAATCTGTTCTACCTTTTTCATGATTCTGATGTTATCAAGTCTTTTATGGCTGCATTTGAAGTGCAATTTACATACAGTGAAATGCCCTCATTCAAGAATACAGCTGGATGAGTTTGGATCCATGTAAACACCTATACTCCCAACCTTCTAATCTAGATATAAAACAACTTCATCAGCCCACATAGGCCATTCATACTCCCTTCAATCCCTGGAGCAACTGATTTTTCTGATTTCTATCATCATAGATTCATTTTGCCTGTTCTTGAGCATCACGTCATCAGAATCATGCATTATCACTTTGGCGTCTGTTTCTTTTATGTGTCTTTGTTGTATTCCTCATCCCAACATCAGCCTCATCCCTGCAAAGGAGACCAGGACATACATGCATGGTAATAAATAAGCTCTAGAGATTTGCCACTATAGTTCTGTTTTTTCTTTTCAGTTTTGTCATTATGTTTGCCAAGGGAGAGGGAGAAAACACATTTTGTTTGCCTGTCTGATAGCTGAATCAAAGACATTTTGGTATTTAGACATGGCACGTGGGCATTATTTGTGCTCGCCCTGGGCTCTGCCGATGGTAGGCATGGGCTGGCTGAGGAGAGAGGGGACGCAGAGGTCAGAGCTGCTGGGGAGTGGAGCCTCCACCTTCTACAGTTCAGGACGCTGGTCTGGCTGGTGGGACTTAGCCTCCAGGA
Organism: Antilocapra americana; assembly: GCA_007570785.1. Taxonomy (NCBI): domain Eukaryota; kingdom Metazoa; phylum Chordata; class Mammalia; order Artiodactyla; family Antilocapridae; genus Antilocapra; species Antilocapra americana. The sequence continues at coordinate 38,701,807 of ML664177.1, forward strand.
CTTTCTCGGAGAGGATGCTGCAGCTGTCTGAAGGCCAGCGGAGAAATCCTTACACAGGAGTCGAGGGCAAAGGTGAAAAGTTCAAGGTGTACAGGTGACCCATGAAGGGAGGAGCAAAGCAAAAGGTCCCCAGAGGGCAAGTTAAAACCAGCCCTGCTCATTCAACTGACAAATACTTCTTGAGCACCACCCCCACGACTCCTTCCTTTGCTTGGAGGTCCAGGACCCTCGTAAAACTGGAGTTGACCACCCTCATCTGGCCTTGAAGCCTCTGCAACCAGCCAGACAGAGCAGACAGGTAGCCAAAGCGCGGAGTGAAGGGCACAGAGAGGAACCGGAGGCTCAGGAGTCCTGAGTTCCCTGGCCCACAGAGGAACTCGGTGGATGGGTTACCATCTGCGTGTAGCTAAGGATAGGGAAGAGGCAGTTTCTCTCAGCAGCATCCAGCCGCCGGGGCGGCCCCTGTGTGGTGGCAGGACCAGCCCGGAGCACCTGGGATCCAGGGGGACAGTGAGTGCCAGGAGCAGCCCAGACTGCTGGAGCACCGCCCATCACCACTTCCCAAGTCCCAGCTCATCCCCATTCCTGGAGAGTGGCAGCCAGGCCACCAACAAGCCTGGCAGCCTCTGGCCCCTCGGTTTCCAGAGCAACCTGGAAGCCCAGGACCTTGCCGAGCCAGTCACCACGAGCTGAGGTGCCCTGGCCTGGGCCCCAAGGGCAAAGCCCCTGTCCATCTCATCACCAGGCTGCGTCTGGGCTCTCAGACTTGACGACGGACTGACCTGGAACACAGCCCCAGCCCAGGCCCAGGGACAGCCTCCAGCCAGATGGAGAAGGCTGGATGGGAGTCTAGATCCTGAACTCACTGCTCTATCACTGATTCATTCTTTGACCTGGGCTTGAGCATCCCTTCTCTGTGTCCACTTTCTCATCTATAAAATGGGAAGAATAAGCTCTGGCCGCCCGACCTCCCAGAGCTCTGTGATTGTGAAATGAGACCGTGCAAGAGGATGCACTCACACGTGGGTCTGCTCACTGTGCGACCTTAACCAAGTTACTGCCCTGCTCCGTGCCTCCATTCTGTGAGGCAGCACTAGGACAAGAGCTTCCTCTCCTCCCAGCCCACATCTCCATCTTCTAGAAAAGGGGAAGAGCATCTCCTAGCAGCAGCTGCCTGGAAGGAAGGCTAAGTGTCCTTTTTTGCCCTTGGAGGAAGTCAAGGCTTGAATTTCACATAACCCCACCATCTCCAGCCATCCTCAGAAATATCCAGGGTGAGTTCCCATGTCCTGGAGGAAGTCCAGGGGCTCCTTGTCCTGAGAAATTAGCTCCTAATCAGATGCCCGCCCCTCCTCTCAGCAACCAGCCTTAGCTGGGTCAGTCCTTCCTTCCCTGCCAAGCCAATTATCGCCACCCCTGGAAGCTCTGCTTGGCAGCTCAGATGTCCACACCTGGCCTGGCTAAGTCTCTCTGATTCTATCAGTCCTTCCCTGTCCTCCCACTTCTGTCATCTTTTTTCCAAAGTCATTACATCCAATGGGGATTCACAGCTGGCCCGCTGAGGTCCAGGCACTGCACCAGGCAGGGGTGACACACAAGGAAGTGAGACACAGCCCTTCTCAATGGGGCATCTGGACAAAACTGACCCCAGTGATGAAAGCTGATATGCTGTCGTGTGTGTGTGTGTGTGTGTGTGTGTGTGTGTGTGTGTGTGTGTGTGTGTGTTAGTCACTCAGTCGTGTCTGATTCTTTGCAACCCCATGGACTGTAGCCCTCCAGGCTCCTCTGTTCATGGGATTCTCTAGGCAAGAATATTGGAGTGGGTTGCCATCTCCTCCTCCAGGGGATCTTCCCAACCCAGGGACAAAACCCAGGTTGCCTGCATTGCAGGTGGATTCTTCATCATCTGAGCCACCAGGGAAGTTGAGTTTGAGGGCCCAGATGGAGCCTGGTAATGGGATGGACAGGGGCTTTACTCTTGGGGCTCAGGCCAGGGCACCTCAGCTAGTTATTACATTATAACCTATAATCTCATAGGTCATAGTAACAGCTAACATTTATTGAGCACATCCAGGTTCCAGGGAAGGGCTAAGGGATATACAAGCGTTATCCCCTGGGAACATCACAGCACTGTGATGTGGGCGCTGTTACTTAAATGAAACAGTCCTATTAATCTCAAAAATATACAAGCAACTCCTGAAGCTCAGGAGAAAAATAAACAACCCAATCAAAATTGGGCCAAAGGACTAAACAGACATTTCTCCAAAGAAGACATACAGATGGCTAACAAACACATGAAAAGATGCTCAACATCACTCATTATCAGAGAAATGCAAATCAAAACCACAATGAGATACCACTTTACACCAGTCAGAATGGCTGCCATCCAAAAATCTACAAGCAATAAATGCTGGAGAGGATGTGGAGAAAAGGGAACTCTCTTACACTGTTGGTGGGAATGCAAACTAGTACAGCCACTATGGAGAACAGTGTGGAAATTCCTTAAAAAACTGGAAATAGAACTGCCATATGACCCAGCAATCCCACTGCTGGGCATACACACAGAGGAAACCAGAATTGAAAGAGACACGTGTACCCCAATGTTCATCACAGTCCTATTTACAATAGCCAGGACATGGAAGCAACCTAGATGCCCATCAACTGACGAATGGATAAGAAAGCTGTGGTACATATACACAATGGAATATTACTCAGCATTAAAAAAAAATTCATTTGAATCAGTTCTACTCAGGTGGACGGAACTGGAGCCCATTATCCAGGGTGAAGTAAGCCAGAAAGAAAAACACCAATACAGTATACTAACGCATATATATGGAATTTAGAAAGATGGTAATGATAACCCTATATGCAAGACAGCAAAAGAGACACAGATGTATAGAATAGTCTTCTGGGCTCTGTGGGAGAGGGTGAGGGTGAGATGATTTGAGAGAATGGCATTGAAACATGTATATTATTATATGTGAAACGAATTGCCAGTCCAGGTTCAATGCATGAGACAGGGTGCTCGGGGCTGGTGGGCTGGGATGACCCAGAGGGATGGGATGGGGAGGGAGGTGGGAGGGGGGGTTCTGGATGGGGAACACATGTACACCTGTGGTGGGTTCATGTCAATGTATGGCAAAACCACTACAATATTATAAAGTAATTAGCTTCCAATTAAAATAAATACATTTATATTTAAAGATTTTTTTTTTTAATTTTTTGGCCACAACATACAGCATGTGGGATCTTAGTTCCCTGACCTGGGATTGAACCCATGTCTCCTGCCTTGGAAGCACAGAGTCCTAATCACTGGACTGCCAGGGAAGTCCCCTATTGCTGTTTTAGAGGTTTGAATACAGAGTCTCAGAGAGACTATCCTTGCTCTGCAAAGAGGTGGCAGAACCAGAGTTTAGACTCAGTCTGCCTGACTTTAAGTCCCTTGCCCTTCATCTACTACATTATAATGCAGCTGAATGAAGAGGAGCCATTCCTTATGCCTAGGAGCATCTTGAATTTTAAAAGGAGATGATGTTCCAACAAGACTGGCCTTGGTAGATGAACAGGACTTTGCCAGGCAGCCAAGGAAGGAAGGGCATTCCAAGCAAAGGGAACAGCATACACAAAGGCCCAGAGGTGCACAACAGGTCTCAGTTCAGTTCAGTTCAGTTGCTCAGTCTTGTCTGACTCTTTGTGACCCCAGGGACTGCAGCACACCAGGCCTCCCTGTCCATCACCAACTCCCGGAGTTTACCCAAACTCATGTCCACTGAGTCAGTGATGCCATCCAGCCCTCTCATCCTCTGTCGTCCCCTTCTCCTCCTGCCCTCAATCTTTCCCAGCATCAGGGTCTTTTCAAATGAGTCAGTTCTTCACATCAGGTGGCCAGAGTATTGGAATTTCAGCTTCAGCATCAGTCCTTCCAATGAATATTCCAGGACTGATTTCCTTTAGGATGGACTGGTTGGATCTCCTTGCAGTCCAAGGGACTCTCAAGAGAGGACAGGTCTGGGAAACACCAAGCTCTTGAGTATACCAGATCCAAGAGCAATCAGAATTAATGGGGCCAAGCAGGTCCTCTTGAGTCACCCCCACCTCCAGCCAGTGAGAGGCTGAGTCCCCAGTGGGCCCCACCCCAAAAGGCCAGGCAGCCAGAGCTGAGGAAACCCTAGGTTTCCAAGCTAGGACTTTTGCTCCCATGGCAAGCTACCTCTCTGTTTCTCCCCTCTTTTCTCCTTTTCCCTCCCCATCTCCCTCAGTCCCTGCAAACCCCTTCCTCCCCTCCCTGCCCCACCCCACCAGCTATGGAAGCTCCTAACCTCCTGTCACCCAGGGCTCCCCCTCTCTCCATCTCTTCCTGCATCTGGCCTTCCATTCACTGTCCTACCAGCTCTAGTGTGCTTTGTCCTTGATGCAGAGGCACCTTCCTCTGCCTTTGCATGGATCATTTACAAGTCCATGTACAGTGCTCAGGTCACGAACTGCTCACCAGCAGGTAAGCACAGGTCTCAGATCGCTAGCTTGATTCAGCCCACTTCGGATTGGGCACAGGTGCGCGGCACACAGCCCCTGCAGGTGATACCCTGTCTGGGCCAGCCAGACCCACCGGAGGCTGCCCAAGCAAACATGCAAATACAGGGCCCCTTTTCTGAGTTTTTTGCTTGACTCTTGCCCTGCTGTCATTCACATCCCAACTGATAATAATGCAAATAATTCTTACCCATAGAAATGCAAATTGTTTTCAGCCAAATGCCCCTGGTTGTGGTTCTATGGCTACAGACTAGATTTGCCAGGTTTTGCATCTATTTGTAAATTCATTTCTATTTTGATGGCTTCTTTGACTCTCTGTGTGAGGCACTTTGAATTCTCCTTTGAACAGGTTGTAGCATCTCATGGGGCCCCTCACTAATTAATGAGTTAAATACAATCTTTGACACATGTTCATTTTATTTTGGTATGAGAGTTGTGATGGTACTTTTTCAAAATAAATGATCCTTTAATACTGCAGCGGCCAGCTTGGCATCTGGACCCTGGGATGGTGGGGGTTAGGGGCAGGGTGTCCCCAGTGACAAGAGTGTGACCCCAAAGGTCTGACTGGCCCCAGGACTGCTGCTCCTGGCTAGCTGTTCCCTTGTCACAGGGCATGACAGGCGGGGGAGTGAGGCCGGAGGGATCCTAGTGATTCTTCTCAACAATTGGTCCACTATATTTTTGCTAACAGAAGCGTGGAAAGAAGTCAGTGCTTTCTCCTAAAGGGAAGCCCCAGCCCCACATTCTGAGCAGAAAGGGGCCATCTTTCCAGTCTTGCCCAGTCCGTGGATCTCAGAGAGGAGGGCTCTGGAAAATGGGCACTCGGGATCTTTTGCTGGGTTCCTCAGTCAGCCATGCATTTAAGCAGCATTAAATGAGCACCTGCTACGTGCCAGGAGCTCTAAGAGTAGAAACAACCAGGAGCCCACCCCCCATCTTGTCTCTTTCACCTCCCCTAGGCCTCAGCCCTGCTGCCACTCATCTCCCAACTGGCCCCGCCTTCAGATGGGGCCAGAGAGGACCTCTGTTTCCACCAGCAAGCATGGGCCCCAGATCCTCCCGGGGATGTGGGGGCTTCTGGACTCCTGGGCAGCTGACCTGTCTCAGCGACCACTACCCACCCCAACCTGGGGAAAGACTTCCTTACACTGGGGCCTCCTTCCCCGGGGAGGAGATGGGCACCTTTTCCCACCAAAGCCTCTGGGTCTTTGGGGCAACCAATGTGGGTCAGTGGAAAGAGAAGCGGGCAGTGCCTAAGCACCTGTTAGTCTCTGAGCGGCCTTGTGCGGGGGCTTCACCTGTTCATTTTCCCACACAGAGGACAGGACCGTAACAGGCCTCCCCCTGTGAGGCTGTGAGCATGAACTAGAACCACGCTGAGAAATCTCAGCCCAGGGGCCCAGAGCACAGTAAGCTCTGAATAAACGCTGGCTGCTAGCATTGTCTTTATTAATTATTAATCTCCCCAGGAAAGGTTAAGTGAGGTCAGCATTGTTAATTCCGTCCTATAAACTGGCAAATTGAAATCTAGATGATAAGGAGATTCAAAATGTCTCCAAAGTGTAAGTTCAAGTACAGAGCCAGAAAGCAGGAACCAGGGACCCCCACCCACACCGATGTGAATTCCCCTCATCAATTCCCCAGGAAAGAAAAAGGCCAGGGCCATTTAATAAGCAGATGGGGCAGAAGGATTATGCTGGCTGCAAAGGCCTGGCCATCAAAATCTCAGGAGTCCAGGACCCAGTTTGCTGTGTCCACCTCAGTGTAGTTAGGGGGCCCTGTAGGCAAGCAAACTGCTCCTGGCACCAACGTTTAGAGCTCCAGGCACCCCATCCAGGGAGCACAGGGGTGGAGACCCCTCCACCCGGGGCTCAGAATGACCTCCCACCCTGCCCCCGCCCCCCTCTGGGGGCACCACTCTGCTGGAATCCCCAAGCTGGTTTCCTGGAAAGCAGGTGATCTGAAAGCCCCCACAGAGGCTCAGTAAAGAGCTTCTGAGGCTCAACTGCAAGCCTGGAGTGGAGGGATGGATGAATGGACGGATGGATGGATAGCAGGATGAACAGGAGAGTAGAGTCAGATCTTTCCAGGAGATGACAGTCCTACTTCCCTCTGGAAACCTTGACGCTTGGGAGCCCCATTACACCCCCACTTAAGATCTACACTCTGTCTCATGGTCTCAGCCTGAGGGGTGCACTCCCTCCCAATCTTGCCTCTCTCTGCTCCCCTCCACTCCTGGGTGACCTTGGGCAGCAGGTTCTTTCAGTCTAGGCTTTGTCTCTGCAGGAGAAGCAGAGGGTCCCACCCTCAAAACCCCACACAAAATGACCCATAAGAGGACCCACCCCAGTGGAGGCAGAGAGCCCAGGACTCTAAGGCACATCCACCCCACCACCCACTGAGATGACCTCACAGTGGGGTAGGAGACACATATGAAAGGCTCTTAAAGGAGAAGAGCTGCCCACCAATGCCTGGGGCGCGATGTGGTTATCGGGACAAAGTTCACGGGATACAGCTGGAGAGAAGAGGGAGAAAGACAGAGACAGAGACCAAAGAGATGGGGGAGATAAATAACATACAGAAAGAGAGATGGAGGAGAGAGAGAGATAGAGACTTACAAAGCAGAGAAAGAAAGAGAGAGAGAGAGCTAAAGAGATTCACCAAGACAGAGAACACACACACACACAGATACACCTACAAATCCAAATATAGACCTGGAGAAAGACAGGCAGTGAGAAAATAGGGAATCTATCAGCTATAGCAAGAGAGAGGAAGAAGGGAAGGGAGGAGGGGAAAGACAGAGTGAGCGAAAGGGAAATTGAAAAAGGAAAACAGACAAGATGCGGAAGAGACAGCAGCCTAGAATGGACAGAGAGAAGCAGGAGGACTCTCGGGACGGGAGGGAGGCCGGCAGGAAAAAGGGCAGCCACAGAGGCACCCTGCCCTGCCAGCCCCACCACCCACACAGCTCCTGATTTCCTAAAGGCATGAGAACGATAACCATTAATCTCTATAAATAATTTTATCCACCGAGCCTCCTAAATGGGTTCTCTGTGTCTATGAAAGCTTTTAAAAACCATTTGCTTGCTAAACATGCAGACAGCAAACAAAGGCCTTTTCCTAGCAGCAGGAGGGGAGGCTGAAAGACCAATTAGGCAGAGGGGTAATTAAAAGGGAGAGTGTGCCTGCTAGCCCCCTGCCCACCTCCTCCCCTCCCGGCCTGGGAGCCAGCAGAGGCTGCCTGTCTGGATCGGGCTCCCGGCCCTTCACCCAACTGCCCGTCGGGTTTGTGTCTTCCTGGCTCAGTGCCAGCTCCTAGCCACGCCCTGGGGCTTGTGGGGCCATACCTTGACCACCACCCTGCACTGTGTCAGCCACCCACTCAGAGAGGGCATCTTATTCTTTTTATTATTATTAAATTGTATTCATAATTTTATTCATAATTAAGTTTAAAAGAATACAGTTGCTTTACAATGCTGTGTTAGTTGCTGCTGTGTGGCAAAATGAATCAGTTATACTTAGATTTCCTTCCCATTTAGGCCACCAGAGCACTGAGGGGAGCTCCCTGTGCTATACATTATGCTCCCATGAGTTATCTATTTTATACACAGATTTGTGTATTTATGTCAATCCCAATCTCCCCATTTATTCTACCCTCCTCCCCCCCTTGATAACCCTAAGTTTGTTCTCTACATCTGTGACTCTATTTCTGTTTTGCAAATAAATTTATCTGTACCATTTTTCTAGATTCCATGCATAAGCCATATTATACAATATTTATTTTTCTCTTTCTGACTACTTCACTCCGTATGACGGTCTCTAGGTCCAGTCCTGTCTCTGCAAATGGCACAATTCCATTCCTTTTTATGACTGAGTAATATTTCACCACATATATATGCAACATATCTTCTTTATCCATTTATCTGTTGTTGGATATTTAGGTTATTTCCATGTCCTGGCTATTGTAAATAGTGCTGTAATGAACATCAGGGTGCATGTATCCTTTCAAATTCTGTTTTTCTCCAGATATATGCCTAGGGGTAGAATTGCTGAGTCACATCGTAGCTCTTCCTTGGTGGATCAGACAGTAAAGAATCTGCCTGCAATATGAGAGACTTGGGTTTGATCCCTGGGTTGGGAAGATCCTCTGGAAAAGGGAATGGCAACCCACTCCAGTACTCTTGCCTGGAAAATCCCATGGACGGAGGAGCCTGGTGGGCTACAGTCCACGGGGCCGCAAAGAGTTGGACACGATTGAGCGACTTCATTTTCACCTTCTTCCCTGTGCCTATCTCTGGACTGGCCCACTTGGTCAATATCCCTTCTAAATCTTCACTTGGAACCAGACTTACCCAAAGAAGAACTGCCTTCCACTTATTTTGGCTCCCGTGTTGTATGACAAAAGCCCAGGAGAAGTTAGCTGCTTGGGCATCCATACCTCCCCCACCAACCCACTGCTGCCAGGTATCAGCTGACTTATTTGCTAAAGCCCCCAAGTCTTCATTATCCTGCTGGCATAGCCTCAAAGCAGGATATGGGGCTGCTTTGTCCCTGTTAAACTTCATCTTGTCAGCGTCTAGTCTTTGCTATAAACAACAGAGATGCTCTTGGATCCTGATTGCAGCACTCAGCTTATTTGCAATCCCTTCTGGTCTCCATTCAACCTCTGGGCTGGACTCAGGGGCACTGCTGGGGACACTCTGGGTGTTGCCTAAGTATAAGGTTCCCATGTCTCCCCTTGCTCCTTAGTGCTGATCTATGTGTGTACTGCTCTGGTTCTTTGAACTGCCCACCGCCTTCACGCGCCCCACTCATGCAACACATAGTGGCCTAGCTATGCCAAAGAGCAGGGACCCTGGCTTCACTGGACAGGCCCCCACATGGCCCAATAAATGGTCCACTGATGCTGAGTCACCTTCATTCAACCCTCTCAGACCCCACAGTTACCTGGCTTGAGGAAATTAGAGCTCATACAAGCTTCAAGCAGCAAAGCGGAAGCCGGCTCCCTCCCACCAGTTGTGATGAAGCAAGAGCCTGCCTTTCTGATGCCCAGAGGCCTTGATGAGAAGCTGTGAGAAGAGAAGCTACTGGGTGACAGATCATTTCCCTGCACTGGTCCTTAACAGCTCTCGGCACAAGGTCCCGGTCTCCCAGGGATGTGGTAGCTTTCCCAAATTCCACCTGTGTCAGACTGAACACAGAAGAATAGCCCAGGACTCCAGCCAGCCTTTCCCTGAGTCCTGTGCCCAGCAGCAACCATGGCCAAGGAGGGTGGGCAGGGCACAAGTCACTGGCTAGAACTCACTCTGGGTGAGTAGACATCTCAATTTAGTGCCTTACATCGGATCTAAGACTGTAAATTTTGTGTGACTGCAGCTCTGCCGTTTGGCTCCTGGGTAACCCTGCGAAAGTTACTTAACCTTTCTGAGGCTTTCTTTTCCGATGTGTAAAATGAGAATGTTACTGCCTCCTTACGAGGGTCATCTGGGTATTTAGTGAGTCCGAGGAGCCACGGGGGGCTTCAAGTCAGCTCCACAAACAGGTACAAATCCATTTCCCAAAACTCTTGGAACCAGATTTTTGAAAAATCCTTCAGTGCCCATTCTGTTTCTTTCATGCTGCTCCCAAGGATGCACGCCACATGTATCAAAGACACTCATGGATCCGCAGAGAGTCACATGACTACTGACAGGAAGCAACGTGAGTAAACAGTATGGTTACAGCCTCATTTCTAGTCAAAGTGTTAGTCATTGAGTCGTGTCTGACTCTTTGTGACCCCATGGACTGCAGCCCGCCAGGCTCCTCTGCTCATGGGATTCTCCAGGCAAGAGTGCTGGAGTGGGTTGCCATTTCCTTCTCCAGGGGATCTTTCCAACCCAGGGATCAAACCTGGGTCTCCCACATTGCAGGCAGATTCTTAACCGTCTGAGCCACCAAGGAAGCCCTCCATCTCTGGTCAAAGTCTCCCCGAAGTGAGTTTTGAAACAAAGCTCAGGTTTCCGGCATCGTCAGCTTCCTGACTTGCAGGCTCCCTGATGGATGGCTCAGCAGATAAAGAATTTGCCAGCAATGCAGGAGACAACAGGAGATGCAGGTATGATCCCTGGGTTGGGAAGATACCCCGGAAAGGAAATGGCAACCCACTCCAATATTCTTATCTGAAACATCTCATGGGCAGAGGAGCCTGGTGGCTACCGTCCATGGGGTCACAAAGAGTCAGACACGACTGAGTAACTAAGTGTGTGTACACTGGATTACTGTCCCCATTTAAGAGATGAGGTGACAGAAGCCAAGAGAGAGGGCTCAGGCTTCGTTGCCCCAGGATGCCCGGCCCGTGTCCTCAGCCCAGGTTGAGGTCTGTCCGTCTGTGACTAGGACCTGAGTCCTTCCACAGCCACCTCTCCTTTCAGAGAGGATCAGCACATAATTTTGTCTTCTGCCTCCCATCCAGTGCCTTCGTATCAAGTCCCCCCTTCCATCCTGGTAACCTCCGTGGGGCAAACTGGGAAGGTTTAATGTCTGTGAGCAAGGCATTAAGTCCAAAACTAGGGTATAACCTTTGCAGCAAACTTCCCAGGGGTTTGTCCTTTCTGCCCCCCACCTGCCTGCCTAGCTGGCCTCTCTTTCCAGCCCAGGCCCTCTCCCAGACAGTGTCCCTCCCCCAGGCTTCACGCAGGCCAGGGTCAAAGGTCCGCTACAGCTCAGCACCCATGGGGCCCTGTGTGGGCTTACTTCTGAGAGAGAGGCAGACATGGAGGGGATGGGACGAGGGCTGAGTGCCCTGCCATGACACAAGGACTTTGGATCAGGGGCATGGCTTCCCAGGGCTCTGGAAGACTCTTTCCACCCAGCCTGCATTCACAGTCAACAGGCCCTTTCTCACCCCAGTCCTGGCAGGGGGAGCATCACCAAGAATGTAGGCTGGTAGTGTCTTCCTGCTGGGTATTTCCCCAGTGCCTTCCCCCAGCTGCCTTCCCAAACCCCAGAGGTCTCAGGTTTACTGACGGTCTGCATACTGGGCCCTCTCCAGGTTCAACCACCCCTCTGCCTCTGCCCTGTGGCTGGGCTCCCAGCCTGAGGTCATTATATGTCTTCCTTCCCTGCTTGCATGTTAAGTCGTTTCAGTCACATCTGACTCTTTGCGAGGCTATCTATGGCCCATAGCCCAGCAGGCTCCTCTGTCCCTGGGATTCTCCGGGCAAGAATACTGGAGGGAGCTGCCCTGACTCCTGCCCTACTGCTGCTGTAAAACAGTGCCACAAGCTTGGTGGCCTAAGCACATTTGTTATTCTGCAGTTCTAGAGGCCAGAAGCATATCACTTGGCTAAGACCAAGGTGTCAGCTGAGCTGTGCTCCTTCTGGAGGCTCTAGGGGAACATCTGTTTCCTCGCCTTTTCTAGTATCTAGAGGCTGCCCGCATTCCTCGGCTTGCTGCCCCTCCATCTCGAGGGTGAGTCTTCACCATCCATCATTCCAACTTTGTTTTTGCCGTCATATCCTCTTTGCCTCTTCTGCTTCTTTTCTCCATATTTAAGGACTCTTGTGATTATTTGGGGTCCACATGGATAATGCAAGACATTCTTCTTACCTTAAGGTCAGCTGATGAACAAACCTCATTCCATCTGCAACCTTAATTTCCTTTGCAATGTAAACTAACACATCCATAGGCCCTGGGGATAAGGATGTGGACATCTCTAAGAGGCCACTGTCTGCCTACACCATTCTGCCAAGAGCCACAGAAGCCAGGGAAGCAGCATACTGAGGGCAAAAGGGTGTGGACTGAAGAGTAAGGAGGTCTCAGCTCACAAGCTGTTCTGCCCCACAATGCTGGTATGACCTTAGGTAAGTGACTTAACCTCTCTGTGCTTCAGCTGTCTCATTCATTCAACAAGGATGGTGGAATACCTATGGTATGCTGAGCAAGGACTTCCTCTCAAGGAACTTATGTCTTAGTGGGAGGGAGATGGAAAAGAACCAAAACAATATATTAAATGTCAAGTGGTAGGAATAATTGTTATGGAGGTAAACCAGGAGGGTAAGGGTATAAGGACTGAAGGGTAGAATGGGAAGCTGTTTTAGGAAATGCAGTCAAAAAAAGCCTCTCCAAAGAAGTGACAGTCGAGCTGGAAAAAGAGAGTGGATGGATCAGGGCCTGTGAATGAATATCGAGAAGGACATTCCAGGCAGATGTGAGCAGAGGCAAAGGCCCTAAGGCAGAAGTGTGCCCGGAGAGCTTGAGGAGGGTCAAGGAGACCAGGATGGGGAAAGGAAGCAAGTTGTGAGGACCTTGGAGAGGCAATGGGCTTCCCTCGTGGCTCAGATGGTAAAGAACCTGCCGGTGACGCAGGAGACCTGGGTTCAATCCCTCAGTCAGGAAGATCTCCAGAGAAGGAAATGACAGACCACTCCAGTATTCTTGCCTGGAAAATCCCATGGACAGAGGAGCCTGGCAGGCTACAGTCCATGGGGTTGCACAGAGTTGGACATGACTGAGCAACTAACACTTTCATTTTTCACTTTTTTTGCGGGGAGGTAATGGGAATCACAGTGGGGCCCTGGTGGGCCACAGGCAGCATTTTGGGTTTTACATTAGATGAGATCGTGAAGTTGAGAATAATAACCTTTCAGGAATTAATGTTCTGTAAGAATACATAGCACAAGGGCTTAATAAACTGAAATCCCTAACTTCCTGGGCAGAGGCCATGTCTCCTGGTGAATCCAGGAGCTCTCTCGGAGGTGCCTGCATCTCCCCCATCAGACTAGAGCATCCTCCATGTGCGAGCTATTTCAGGGCCCTGCAGGGCCTTTTCTGCGCTCAGACATCACACCCCAGAGCCCAGCCCTCTCCTGACAGCCTCCAGCCTCCCAACCCTGTTTGTGTTTTCTCAGTATCTCCCCGCAGCCCCCATGGTTCTGTTAGTTTTTGTTGCTCCTTTATTAATTGGCTTTTCTGTCCTTGGGATTATTTGATTTCTTTCTAATTGCTTAATGACATCAGGCTTATTTCTGTTCTTTTCTTTCCCAGAAGACAGGGCAGGTGCTGGAGAGTGGGCCAGGCTGACTGCTTAGGGCTTGTCTGGTCTTCTCTGGGGCAACCCTCCTCTCCCCCCGGGCCCCTCAGGGCCCCTTCCCGCCTGTCACTCTAGAGGGGACAGAGTGGGGAGGCCAGAGGCTGCTGCCGCTGCAGCTCTAAGCTGCAGGTTGGGGCCACCCTGAGTGTTTGCAGGTGGTGTGGGGTGTCAGTGCGGGCTGTTAGGGGGGGGGGCGGGCTTGCAGATCCAATTAAACCCCTTCTATGGAGCACGAATCCAAGCCGCTGGGCTTGGCCTTGAATACACACCGTCACTCACTCTCAGCAGCTGGAAGATGGGAGCCCTAAGATCATGGCTGAGGCAACAGAGGCTCCCAGGGAACCTGCGTGGGGCCACAGGGCCAGCGCAGGGAGCAGGGAGAGCCAGCTCGGCCAGAAGCAAAAGGTGAGCCCTCCCCTTTCTGTGGGCAGGCCCTGCCCGCTAGAAACTCTCAGAGTGGTGACTGACAGGCAGGGGAGCCAATAGTGACTGCTGAAGATAGCCATCAGGCCCACCCTAGGGCTCAGTGAAAAATCTCTACAGCGTGATCCCATCTCAGTTGAGTGAAGGCTACACAAATGCACGTAGAAAGATCCATTCTTTCAACAGGTGTTTACAGAGAGTTCTATGTGCCTGATCTCATCTGGTTACTAGGGATACAGGATGGAGAGACAGATAAGACCCTGCTCTCATGGAAGTTACATTTCAGAAGGAGCCAAGGGTCATAGATGAGTAAATCAGCAACTGGTAATTCCAAATAATAATACATGTTGGGGGATAAAATAGGGAGCAACAAGAAATGTCGTGGCCAGGGAAGACCTCTCCAAGAAGGTGGCATTTTGTTGAAACCTAAGTGATGAGCTAGGCGTGTGATAATCAGGGTGAGACCGTTTCAGGCAAAAAAGAATAGCTTAGGCAAAGGCTCTGAGGTGGGAATGATCTTGCTGTGTTGGAACAGACAGAAGCCCTTTGGGAGCAATTGCAATTTTCCTCTCTGTGTTAGGCAGAGAGGAAAGCAGGGGCCAGATCAGAAAAGGCTTCGCAGCTATGGTGTGGCATTGGAATGCTAAGTTAATAGGATGCTATGGAAGGATTTTGAACTCTGTGTAGGAAAACGTCTGAAAAGACATCTGGTATGCTCTGAATGGGCTTCCCTGGTGGCTCAGTGGTAAAGAACATGCCTGCCAACACAGGAGACTCAGGTTCGATCTCTGGGTCAGGAAGGTCTCCTGGAGTAGGAAATGGCAACCCACTCCAGCATTCTTGCCTGGAAAATCCCATGGATAGAGGAGCCTGGTGGGCTACAGTCCATGGGGTTGCAAAGAGTCGGACAGGGCTTATGGACTAAACAACAACAGTGCTCTGAATAGTGGTTATTCCTGAGGAGAGAGGGTTGGCGGGGGTGAAAGAGGAGAGGATAGGGTGTCAGACTGCGAGACTAGTGTCAGGTTACCAGACAGGAAGCAAACACCCACACATTGGTGGGGGTACCCAGCACTGGGAAGGCAGGAGGCTTCAGCCAGAGGTCTGGGGTGAAGACAGGGGAAGTGGACCCCCGCCTCCAGTGGGAGAGGCACTGCACAGAGGATGGGAAGTAGCTAGAAGCTGTGTGAAGCCCCAGGGGCCCTGTAAGGCGAGGACCGCCAGGAAGTGGGCTCACAGGACGTGACCAGGGGGCCAGCTCTGCAGACTAGGTGCTCGCGGTGGGAGAGGGAAGGGCTGGGTGAGGAAGTGGCAGCCTCTGGCTTCCAGGTGCTGGGTCTCTAGGAACTATCTATGCATTCGTTTATTCAGTGAGCACGTATTAATTCTCTAAAGTGCCAGGATCACTCTCATCATCAGGGGTGGGAGAATGATTGTGAACCAGCATCCTGCCTTCTTGGAACTCAGAGCACAGCAGTAAGGGCTGTGTCCACTTGCCGGACTTACCCCCTTGAAGGAGGAAGAAGGAGGAGGGAAGGGAGTTCTCTGATTATGTACAGATGCCAGACGTATGCTGACCTCTTACATTCACTGTATCGTTTAGTCCTCATGACAACTCTAGGAGGAAGAACAATGCACATGATTTACACATGAGGAACCTGGGGCTCAGAGAGGTTAAGGGATTTGCTCAAAGTCACACCACTGTGTGAGCTGTGATTGGAAGCCAGATCTGTCGGAATCCAAATCCTGGGCTCCTCTGAGACCACCACACTGGAGGTTGGAGAGGGGTCTTGTTTTCATAAGCTGGACAGGGCAGGTATCAACCCATGGGTGGCAGGTGATCACTGGGTGTGTGGTTGAGGGGCCAGCTACCTAAGACTAACTGTACTGGAGGGAGGGGGGACTAGGGAATCAGACCCCTTCATGCATGTGATCTTGGCCCAAGCCCTATAGGGAGCACCCAAGCAAGGCTCTCTGAGCTGTCCCCTGGCCCTTGAAGCTCTCTCTCTGGGGACACTCAGGGTCTAAGCTTTGGGGGTTTCCCTTCTGCTAAACTGGGGCTCCCAGGGCTGCTCAGAAACCTCAGTCACATACACACACACACTGTGTCTGTGATCTCTCAGCCCAGCATTGCATTCAAAGCCCTGCCCAACGTGGTCCCAAACTCCTGATGCTCATTTCTAACATTTAGCACCTCCCAGCACACACACCCCGTCCTACAGCAACCCAGGGCTCTCCATGCAGGGGTCTCTGGTGGCCAGGAACATAAAGCCATTCATTCTCATTCAAGGAAGGTTAAGGGAAACACCTGGTAAAGAATCCACCTGCTAATGCAGAAGACACAGGAGATGTGGTTCAATCCTTGGGTCGGGAAGATCCCCTGGAGAAGGAAATGGCTACCCATTCCAGTATTCTTGCCTAAAAAATCCCATGGACAGAGGAGCCTGACAGGCTATATATAGTCCATGTGGTTGCAAAAGAGTCAGACACAAGTTAGTCACTAAACCAAGCAAGGGAAACACACAGGACAGCTCATGGGGGGACCCAGGCTTCTCTCTGCTCCCTGCTACTCCTCAAGCACTCCCACTTCTTCTGCCTACTCACATGCCCTGCTCCCGGGATGAGCTTCCTGTCTGTTCACCTGCTCACCACCATCCATCTGACTAGTTCTCTGAGTTCAAATTCCCAGGAGCAGGGCTCTGATTGGCTCATCATTAGGTCAGGTGCCCACGCCTGGTCCAATCAGCTCCGTTAACAGGTGACTGTGTTCTCTGAACACAGGACTGTGTCCTGTCTAAGGGTCTGCAGTCCCTAAGAATGGGCAGTGAGCCTAGAACCACGGTTGATGTTGGGCCATTTCTTGATCCTCACACAGACCCATCTGTGCCAGCCTTTGCTCTCACTGTCCCCTCCGCCTGGAACACCCTGCCCACAGATCTCTGTCCCTTGTGGTCTAGACCAAGTATGATTTAGATCTTCATGGTGTAGATCCGTGGTATAGATCTCCAAGTCCTCCAGCTGGGTAACAACCCCGACCCTCAACACATTGAGATGGCCTCCTCTCCCACCTCTCCCACCATGACCTCATCCAATGATTCCCTCCTGGTTTGTCTGGGCTTCCCTCCCACACACATGGGTTTGGTCTTGCCCAGCCCCAGTCTACCCGAGCACTCACTCTTCATCCCAGTCTATCTCCCCATCCTGACCCCTGTACCCTGCACTGATGTTCAGACTGACTGAGTAAAGGAAAAGCTAATGCAAGTTTTGGAGACCCATTCAGGCTGGTGAGACTCTCAATGGAAAATACCACCCACCAGGCTTTTCCATGGCAAAGTTGACTCCCTCTCTAGACTGAGAAAATGTATCTTTGCCAGCCCAAGCTTCAAGCTAACCTCCCACCCTCAGGCCAGATCAATTCAGCCAGACTCCCCCAAGAGCCCCCATCTTCCCCAGCTTCTCATTCTGGATCCCACCTCCTCCCCTTCTTAACACCTAATCTGGAACTCAGGTGGGGGTTCCTCTTTTAAAGCAGAGATCATAGTCAAAATGCTCAGAAGCTAAAGATAATAATCCCGCCCACCTTCACCCACTTTGTCTGCAGAGCAGGGTTTGACTTGGACTTTCCATTCTAAACCCCATTAATTTTTTCCCCTCTCTTCTTTTTTAAACATAGGGTGATATCAATCATCTTTTCATAGATGAGAGGCTTTCAACTTTGGCACTAGAACTGGGATTTGATTTATTTATTGTTTGATCTTTTTTTTTCAAAATAGATTTTCAGAATAGAATTTTCTTTTTCCCAGCCAAAGGGACCTCCTGATCATCTGGACCAAGCTAGAGCTTTTACAAAAATAACTGCTCAGATCCAGGAGGAGAGGTGACCTGCCCAAGGTCACACAGCACAGGTGGGCTGAGGACCCAGGTCTCCCAACATCCCTCTTCTGCACTCCCCTCCTTTAACTGCAGATGGTCATTTTTTATAACTAGCAGAAACTATGTGCTTAAACAGAAAAACAGGAGGAAACTAGACCAATGAGCATCACCCAAGAGAAGGCAGAGGGCTTCCCTGGTGGCTAAGGTGCTAAAGAATCTGCCTGCAGTGCAGGAGACCAGGATTCCATCCTGGGTTTGGAAGATCCCCAGGAAAAGGGAATGGCTTCCCATTCCAGTATTGCTGGAGAATCCCATGGACAGAGGAGCCTGGTGGGCTATAGTCCCTGGGGTCGCAAAGAGTCAGACACAACTGAGTGACTAAGCATGCACACACAAGAAAAGGCAAAAGACAAAACCAGCTCTCACACAGCCCAGTACAATTAGGAGGACAGTCCCTGCATGACCACAGAGCTGGCAACTGGGCCCTGGGGGACAGCACTAGAACCACAGCTGCCTCTGGAGGCCCTGGCACCTAAGCAGGGTCTTGGGCACTAAGAAACAGTGGTCCTGATGCCTCTGCCTCCGTGATGCTCCAGGTGAGGCCAAGATCCCGGGATCTACTCCTTGTCTGGCTGCTGTCATGGCAGAGCCCAAAGTTCATGGCGGGGCTCACTAGGTGCCAGGCCCTTTGAACACACAGTCACATCCAGTCTTCCCAATGACCCTATGAGGCTGTCACATTCCATCATGCCCACTCTACAGATGATGAAACTGAGGCTCAGAGGAACCCAGCAGCTTGTTCAAGATCACACAGCAGGTATAAGGTATAGATCTGGGATCAGAAGCTGCCTGGCTCCAGACTCCACACTCTTCCCCATATTCCTCTCAAATTAGGTTTTTTAGAGTTCTACCACTGAGAAGGAACCAGGGGGACAGAATCAGAGTAGGACTGAAAGACCATTCTTTCCACTAATTTAAAAAAAAAAAAATGCTGTCTGTCAGGAGTGCCTGGGGCCATGCAAATCAGCAGATGGTTGACCTCATGGCCAACCAGGGTGGACCCCAGCCGGCAGCATCAGCAGATCAGACTCTTACTTGGGACCAGGCCTGTCTTCTCTTTCCCTGGAAGCTGGCCCTACCTGTGTGTTTCCAGCCATTCCAAGGCCCAGACAGCTGCATGACCCAGAAGAGGGGCATGGTCCTGAACCATGGGGTTGGGTGGCATCAAAGTAAAATTAGATGGAAGCAGTAAAGAATCTGCCTGCCAATACAGGAGCCGCAGGCTCGATCCATGGATAGGAAAGATCCCCTGGAGTAGGAAATGGCAGCCCGCTCCAGTATTCTTCCTCAGGAAATTCCATAAGTAGAGGAGCCTGGCAGGCTACAGTCCATGGGTTCACAGAAGAGTCAGACACAACTTGGCGACTAAACAACAACAAGGCTGTGCCAGGGCCAAAGATGGACCTGTCCCCATTCCAGAAAGTCCTGCACAGACGGAGGAGAGGGAAGAGGGAGGAGGCTCTAGCAGGTGGGAAAATGCAGCTTCTCTCTCCTTGGAACTTGGGTCTTAGGGGGACTCTCCGTGGAACTGGTGCTCATCCAAGTAAACGCCGATGGTCTTGAGATGACCGTAGGGCCCTGTATGACCTGTGACCTTGCTGAGCTCATGCCCTGTTCTGCCCCCCGTGCTTGCTCCTCCCAGCCACATCTGCCACCTCACTGTTCCTCAGGTACCCCAGGCCCAGTTCTGCCCTTGGGCCTCGCAATTGCAGTTCCCTCTTCCTGCACCTTCTCCAGACCTCACATGCTGATTCACCTCTTCTCATCCTGAGCATAATCTAGAATCACAAGTCAGCCCACAGTTGCCCAACCCCCCTTTCTTGCCTTTTCTCCTTAATACCTCTGGCCATCTAGTATATTTCATTCTAACAGATATGTGCATTTGTTTGTCTGTCCCAAAAAAAGCTTTGCGAGAGCAGGGGTTTCATCCATTTTGTTCCATTCTTGGAGTTTCCAACAGTACCTGGAACATACACGCAGGGCCCTTGAATGAGGTCTTCAGCTTTCTGAAGGCAGGAGTCAGCGTCACCTGGGCCACAGTCTGAGTTGATGTTTGGAAGCGGCAAACACCAACCACTTGTCACATCCAAGCACCTGTAAGACCACCCAACTGTGAACGAGAGAGTGTGAGGGAGTGCAGTGGGAGGCAGGCCAGGGCAGGAAGGAAATTTCCATCAGGTGGTCCCAATTATCACGGTAATTATAGCCTCACGTTTCTCTCCATCACAGCATATGCTTCTATTCAACCCAGAGGGTCTAGACCAACACTGAGGGGGTGTATGTGTAACAGAGAGAAAGAGAGACAGGGAGTCAGAGACAGAGAGAGATGCGGGAGAGGAGGGAAAAAAGAGAGAGGGAGAGAAGGAGGGGGAGAGAGAAAATGGAAGGGAGAGAGGGACAGAGGGAGGGGTAAGACAGAGATGGGGAGGGGAGACAGAGACAGAGAAGGGAAGGGAGACAAGACAGAAACTTTAGAAGAACATATTCAGAGTCAACTAGCAGCCACAGACCCATGGCACCCAAGGGGTATATGCTGGCAAGAACAACTGCTTTCTCCCTTCTAGCAAATCCCTCACAGGGGCTGTGGGACCTAAGTCAAGATGGAGATTCTAGGAAAGAGCAATTAAGAGCCCCCTCTAAGCTGTATTTACTTGACATCCAACATCTGGTTGAAAAGTGAAAGATCATCATTGTCAGGGTGTTTTATTTTTCTCTGCACAAAGCTCTAGGTGTTTAGAAGAGCTTTGTGCATGTCACATCTGGGTGATGGGCTGGCTGGGTCTGCTTTTCATCCAGATGCTCAGCATTACCTAGGCTCATCCTGATTGTGGTTGCTGTAGAGGGAGATTCAAGCTAAAGGTAAGGGGGGCTGGAGATGGTGGGGGAGAAGGAGGCCACAGTCCTGTCCTGTGAAACCGTCTGTCCCTCAGTTCATTTGCGTCTTTGCCACCTGCCTCCTCCAAGGCTGGAAAGATTTGCTCTCCCCAACCCCCTCACACAAGCCCCAAGATGCACAGGGCTAAGAGACATTAACATTTATTCAACATCCTCCACTGGGAATCTGCGGGCCCAGCACAGAATTAGCTGGCATCTTCCCGCTCTTGGATTATACAGGCAGTGACTGTGATCGAATCTGGCAACCAGATTTATGAATCAGTCGATATTTATTGCGGGGAACAATCCATCTTCATGTCTGGTCTGTGCACACACAACCCTGCTCCAGGCACGCCCAGGAGCCTTGGTGCGAAATGTTGGAAAGGTCTGGGTGAACACCTCTGAATAGGGGGCAAACGAGAGGGGTTTGACACCATAAGAAACAAGACAAAATATAACTGTGGGGAAGTGTAGCTGATGGGGATGGAGGGAGGAGGTAGTTACCTTATCCATCCCACGTTTATCCTGGTCTGCCCATCTCAGCCCTCTCCCAATCTCTCATATCCTCCGAAGAGCAAAAGTCAATCAATTATGAAGTCAAACATGTTGCAAAATGTTGATGCAATGTGTTCCAAACTGAGCTGAAAGGGTGCGCGTATGTTCTAATCATCTAGGCGCTTTTTCTCTTCCCTGCCCGCTGACCAAGTAAAGAAGTCCCCCACCCCCTTCTGATGGGCCAATCAGAGAGCCGAGGTTGTAACTCAGCTGATGAATGGCTGGGAGAAAGTCTACTCAGGATTCCTTTATTTGCATGCCTGCATTGATTGGCTAAACCACTGCCCTGGGGTAGAAAGTAAACTAGTTAAAGCGAAGGGAATCCAGGCGTCCCTCCATCCAATGGCTGTCAGCTAGTGCTGAGGCCTAAGAAGGATGGTCTGAGGCTTCTCAGACTAATTGGAAGAAATGAGAGGTGGAATTTAAGTAGTAAAATAGTGCTCCCTTCTCAGCCCTAACTCTGTCGCCTTCCCCAACCATTCCTTATTCCTCTGGTCCTCTCCACCAAGGCTACTGCCTTTTTGGCACTGTGCCCACAGCCCACTCCACAGATATTGTCCCCATCCTCCGTAGAACTCTTGTAGGAGATAGAAAGCATAAGGGACATTGAGGGAAACGGGAAATGTTTGAGGGGCTTAGTGGCTTTCCAAAAAGTATAGAGCAGAGTCACTACCAGCAGGGAGATGAAAGACACTCTGAACCTTGTTCATTTATCCAGCTTCACACCATTTAGGATCACGGGAGCTTTTCTAGCAGTGATGCAGGAGCTGACGGAGTGGGGAGAGGGCGGGCAATGGCTAGGTTGGGGAGATAGAGCCTGGCATCATCTTCACCTACCCACAAGGCCTTGGCCTGAAGTTGAACAGAGGAACTGTTTTCTTGTCTTAGAGAGAGGATAGCTCTGGGGGCAAAGAGGGGAGGCCAGGCTCAGGAACTAACTCCACAAATGGTATAGACAGGAAATGGACTGGTCTAGCCCCCATCTCCCAAACGGGAAGAGAATGGAAAGCACCAGGAGGAGATAAGAGACAACTGTCCCCTACCCTTCATCCAAGGACCAGGACACCTGGGTTTTAACCTGGCTCTGGTCAATTACTTCACCCCTCCAGATGGGGATCACATACCTCCCCCATACCCCCATACCTTTCTCATACCTCCCCCAGAGCTAGTCACACAGGACAAGTGAAGGACTGGAATCTCCGTGGCTCCAAAGGACAGAATCTGAACTGATGGGTAATGGACAGGAGATCAGGCTTATATTCAGTGTGTAAAGGAGCTTTCTGCCTTCAAACTGCCCAGCAATGGAAGCCCCTCAGATAGTAATATAGCTCAGTTCAAACATCCAGTCTGAGTTTGGATGACCATCTGTTGTAGAGTATAATTTCTGGACATTTTCAGGCACTGGATGGGATCATCTGTCAGCTGTCTCTAATTCTTGAGGATTCCATGATTCACTCATTGAACAAATGTTTCTTGGTTGCCCACTAGACCCGTCTGTGTCACTGATGTACAGTGTGACTACCAGTTTTCCTCTCTGAAGCCAATTTCCTGCATCCAACACGAGAGTGTTGGGCCAGTGGACCCGAGGGCTCTTTTGCCTCTGCGTGTTCTAAACGGGATCAAAAGGAACTACAGAGGGTCACTCTCCATCACCTCGTCCTCCTCCTTCTCCCGCCTCTTCCCATAATTTAGCGGAGTTGGGACAAAATGAACTTCTCCTGGCCTGAGATGCCATGTAAAACAGATGAGCCTGTTGCCATGGAGACCAGGGAGCTACTTGTCTTGAGGGGATAGGAATTGGGTGGGGGTGAAGGCAGACACGGGTGATTTACTCCTGCAATAGCCCAGCCCAGAATCTACATGAATGTTAAACGGGGTGGCTCCAGGCAACCACTCAGCCAGACACATCAGAAACCACTTAAGATGAAAGACCCAGAACATTTGTACATCTCTTCCCCAGGGATGCCTGTGACTTTCCAGCTCCCCACCCCCACTGCACAACCTCGGGCAGGTCAGCCCCTCTCTGGCCCAGGGGATCTGACTCAATTCTCCCTCTGGCAAAGCTAGGGGAATGCAGAGTCTGTCCTGAAGTGGGAGGGATATGGGTTGTTCTAGAGGGCGCTGGCTGCGGGAGCTTAGGGAAGCTGATTTCCGGGGCTCCTTAGAATAAGAATTTTCTGGCAATCATCACTGTCTAACCCCAGAAAGAAGTGAGCTCCCCAACCCTGAACGCATTCAAACTGGGCTGAGAAGATCCTCCATCAGTGCCTCTGTGAGGCATAACACCTGCTTTGTAGGATTTTTCTGGAAAGGATTAAAATGAAGCAAGGTACCTAAAGTGCTTAGTACAGTACCTAGCCTGTATTGACTATCTGATAAGTGGTTATTATTATTATTCTATAACTAGTAAACTTACAATGAAATGGGAGCTCCCCATCAGTGACTCTCAGGATGACTTCCTGATGACTTGCCTATCAAGCAGGAGATAGATAGAGCCTGGTAGCTTCCAAGGGCAGCTCTTTCAATTCTGATATCATGTGATAGCAGAGGCAAAAGAAGAATCATGGTTACAAGCAGGTGCTTTGGAGTCAGACAGACCTGGGCTCAGGTCCCAACTCTGCATCTTACTTGCCATGTGACCTTAACCGAGTTAACTTCCTCTGAACCTCTATTTCCTTACCTGTAAAATGTGAGGCATAACACCTGCTTTGTAGGATTTTCTGGAAAGGATTTAAATAAAGCAATGTAACTAAAGTGCTTAGTACAGTACCTAGCCCATATTGAATATCTGATAAGTGGGTATTGTTAGTATTCTATAATTAGTAAACCTACAATGAAATGGGAGCTCCCCAGATGCATGTTGTTGGTTTTTTCTTTTAATATTTTATTTACTTGGATGTGCCAAGCTGAGGTTTAGTTATGGCACACGGGATCTTCCACCTTCAATCCTTGGTGTGGCATGAGAACTCTTAGTTTCAGGATGTGTTATCAAGTTTCCTGACCAAGGATTGAGCCCAAGCCCCTCTGCACTGAGAGCTCAAAGTCTTAGCCACTGGACCACTAGGGAAGTCCCTCCTCAGCTGTTTGGATTGGATTTGGCCAAGACAGCTGGCTTCTGTTCTGCCATTTACTGTGTAATCATGGACCAATTTCTTAATCTCTTTGAGTCTCAATTTCCTCGTCAGTATAATGAGGCTAATAATAGTGCTCACCTCCTAAAGTAATGATGAGGATTGAGTTCTCTGTACCATCTAAAGTGTTTAGGATAGAACCTAGCACAGATCTAGCACCCAGTGGCCACGTGCTACCATCACCATCATTGTCTCATCCTTGTCCTTGATTCTGGCTGTCTCCCCAGTGCTTTCTACTTATTAGGGCTGACAGATTGATTTAGAAACAGTGGTTTCTGAGTGAGACAATGATGCTTCAAAATGTAGTGGAGGTGACAGAGACTGAAAGGAAGAAAAAGGAAAGGAGGCAGCCTGAAGGAAGACCCAACAGAGCAAAGCTGGTAACAAACTGGTAATAGCAAAATTGGTGATGGAGACGAAGGACTCACCTGTGGCTCCACACTTGTAGGGAAGGGAGGGGACTGAGAGAACAGAAGAAGAAGAGGCCAGTGGGAATAAGGAGGAGTGGTTCCACATGGAGATCCCCAATCTTCATACAATGTAAATATTCCATATTCAGTAGGCAAACGTGTTTTGAGCACCTACAGGGCATTAGGCAGTAAGAATATACATATGAACAGGCATGTTCCTGATCTTAGAGGAAATGTTTTCAGGTTTTCACTGTTGAATATGGTGTTAGCTGTTGGTTTGTCATATATGGCCTTTATTATGTTGAGGTATGTTCCCTCTATGCCCACTTTCTGGAGAGTCTTTTTTTTTTAATCATAAATGGGTGCTAAATTTTGTCAGAAGTTTTTTGTGCATCTTTCAAGGTGATCATATGACTTTTATTCTTCAATTTGTTGATGTGCTATATCACACTGACTGATTTGCCAATATTGAAAAATCCTTGCATTCCTGGGATAAATCCCACTTAATCATGGTATATGAGCCTTTTAATGTATTGTTGGATTCAGATTGCTAGTATTTTGTTGAGGATTTTTGCGAGGGAAAAAATGTTTATGCCAAAATAAAAGGGAGAAAAATAAAGCAAGGAAAAAAAATATGGGGACTAAAGAATGGCTGAGATTCCATGCTCCCAATGCTTGAGGCTGTGGTTCTATCCCTGGTCAAGGAACTAGATCCCACATGCTGCAACTAAGATCCTTCATGCCACAATAAAGACTGAAAGTCTTGCATGCCACGAGTAAGACCCTGTGCAGCCAAACAAATAAATACTGGGGAAAAAATGTGAACAGACATGGTTCCGGCCCCCAAGGACTTTGTAGTATCAGTAGGGGTAGCAAAGACATCCCAAATACATGCAATGACATGTAACAGCTGCTTTATCCACATTATCTGTCCAAGTAGCTGCTGAACCAGGAAGTGATTTCTCCGGAAATATACTTTGTATGAAAGGAAAGCATGAGAAAAATACCAGTGAGTGAAAACTAGGTCATGTCCTAGACTTGTAAGTCTCTGATATTCAGGACCATCAGATCTAGAATTGAGGCTAGAGATGCCCCAAGGGACTGTGGCCTGGACAACAGTGTGGATCATAATACAGAAAAAGGGAAGGGTCAAGAAGAGTATTACACTGGAGTGTGGCAACCTGAAAGGGCAAGAGATAGGAGTTTACAGTATGGGTTTGGAATCAGACATATAAGAGGAAAGTTCAATTGGGGGAAACCAGAGACAATTTTTCCTTTCAGGTAGGAGGGAAGGAAGAAAGGGAAAAAAAAAAAAACACTTTGACTTAGGAGGTGGGAAGTGACAAGCCTAAGAAGTCCACCCTTGGCCTTTCCAGAAAATTCAGGGGCAAGGACATTAGTTAAAACAAAAAAACTAGGGAGGGTTATGAGGCCCAACCAAGCTAGATTATGAAGGAAAACACACACACACACACAATTCCTAATATCAGGAACAAAAGAGGGACTATTACTACATTTCCTACAGACATTAGAGAGGTAAATAAGAACACCACAAACAACTTAAACAAACTGGATGCATTTCTTGAGAAATACAAGTTTCTAAAACTGACACAAGATAAAATAGAAAAAGATAAATAGCCCTATACCTATTAAATAAAGGGAATTTTTTGTCAAAAAAAATCTTCCCATAAACAAAATTTCCACATGGATGATTTCACTATGAATTTCATCAAATACGAAAGAAAGAAATATTGTCAATCTACCCAAACTCAGAAAATTGAGGAAGATGAATATTTCCAACTTGTTTCATGATGCCAGATTAACCCTGATATTAAAACCTAACAGAGAAATTACAAAAAGAAGAGGAAAATGACAAAATAATATCCATCACAAACTTAAGTCAAAAATCTTTAACAAACTATTAGCAAGTAAAATCCAGGAATATACAAAAATAATAATAAATCATGACCAAGATTTGTCCTGAGAATGAAAAATCATCTGAACACTCAATATAATTCACTGTATTAACTGAATAAAGAAGAAAACCCAGATGGTTGCTTTTATAAAATCCAGTGCCTATTTATCATATTTTAAAGAAAATTAGGAAGAGAAGGAATTTCTTCAGTCTGAGAAAGGACATCTCTGAAAAACCTACAGCTAACATCATATTTGATGTGATTTAATAGCCATTCCCCTTAAGGTCAGAAACAAAGCAAGGCTGGCCACTCTCATTACCTCTATTTAACATTTCATTGGAGATTTTAACTAGGGCAACAAGACTAGATAAAAAAGTAAAAAGCACAAAAATCAGAAAGGAAGAAGTAAAACTGTATACCAAAGATGGCATAATTGTTTCTGTAGAAAATCCCTAGGAATCTATAAAATGGCAACTAGAACTAAGAACCGAATTGAGCAAAGTCACAGAATAAAAGAGCAACACTCATAGATCCATCATATTCCCCTACACCAGCAGCAAACCACTGGAAAGTGAAATTGTTTTTTTCTTATTTGTTAATTTCCACTCCCCCCCTTTTTTAAATGTATTTATTTATTTTAATTGGAGGCTAATTACTTTATAATATTGTAGTGGTTTATGCCATACATTGACATAAATCAGCCATGGGTATACATGTGTTCCCCATCCTGAACCCCCCACCCCCCATCTGTCTCCCTCTCCATCCCATCCCTCAGGGTCATCCCAATGCACCAGCCCTGAGCACCCTGTCTCATGCATCAAACCTGGACTGACGATCTGTTTCATATATGATAGCATACATGTTTCAATGCTATTCTCTCAAATCATCCCACCCTTGCCTTTTCCCAGAGTCCAAAAGACTGTTCTTTACATCTGTGTCTCTTTTGCTGTCTTGCATATAGGGTCATCGTTACCATCTTTCTAAATTCCACATATATGTGTTAATATACTGTATTGGTGTTTTTCTTTCTGACTTACTTCACTTTGTATAATAGGCTCTAGTTTCACCCACCTCACTAGAACTGATTCAAATGCATTCTTTTTAATGGCTGAGTGATATTCCATTGTGTGTATGTACCACAGCTTTCTTATCCATTCATCTGCTGATGGACATCTAGGTTGCTTCCATGTCCTGGCTATTCTAAACAGTTCTGCGATGAACATTGGGGTACACGTGTATCTTTCAATTCTGGTTTCCTTAGTGTGTATGCCCAGTAGTGGGATTGCTGGGTCATATGGCAGTTCTATTTCCAGTTTTTTAAGGAATCTCCACACTGTTTTCCATAGTGGCTGTACTAGTTTGCATTCCCACCAACAGTGCAAGAGGGTTCCGTTTTCTCCACACCCTCTCCAGCATTTATTACTTGTAGATTTTTGGATTGCAGCCATTCTGACTGGCTGAAGATGGTACCTCACTGTGGTTTTGATTTGCATTTCTCTGATAATGAGTGATGTTGAGCATCTTTTCATGTGCTTGTTAGCCATCTGTATGTCTTCTTTGGAGAAATGTCTGCTTAGTCCTTTGGCCTATTTTTTGATTGGGTCATTTATTTTTCTGGAGTTGAGCTGCAGGAGTTGCTTATATATTTTTGAGATTAATTATTTGTCAGTTGCCTCGTTTGCTATTATTCTCTCCCATTATGAAGACTGTCTTTTCACCTTGCTTATAGTTTCCTCCACTGTGCAAAAGCTTTTAAGTTTAATTAGGTCCCATTTGTTTATTTTTGCTTTTATTTCCATTGCTCTGGGAGGTGCTGTTATTTATTTCAGAGAGTGCTTTGCCTATGTTATCCTCTAGTTTTATAGTTTCTGGTCTTACGCTTAGATCTTTAATCCATTTTGAGTTTATTTTTGTGTATGGTGTTAGAAAGTGTTCTAGTTTCATTCTTTTACAAGTTGTTGACCAGTTTTACCAGCACCACTTGTTTAAGAGAATGTCTTTTCTCCATTGTATATTCTTGTCTCTTTTGTCAGAGATAAGGTGTCCATAGGAGCGTGGAGTTATCTCTGGGCTTTCTATTTTGTTCCATTGATCTATATTTCTGTCTTTGTGCCAGTACCTTACTGTCTTAATGACTGTAGCTTTCTAATATAGTCTGAAGTCAGGCAGGTTGATTCCTCCAGTTCCATTCTTCTTTCTCAAGATTGCATCAGCTATTTGAGGTTTTTTGTATTTCCATACAAATTGTGAAATTTGTTCTAGTTTTCTGAAAAATACCATTGGTAGCTTGATAGGGATTGCATTGAATCTAGAGCTTGCTCCACTCCCTCTTGAATCTCTCTCCCACCCACCCCATCCTACCCCTGTAGGTCATCACAGAGTGCTGAGCTGCACTCCCTGTGCTATACAGCAGCTTCCCACTAGCTATTAATTTTACACATAGTAGTGTATATACGCCAATGCTACTCTCCCAATTCATTTCACCCTCCTCTTCCCCTTCTGTGTCCACATGTCCTTTGAAAGTGATATCTTTAAAAATTTCATTTACACTAAAAAGGCAAAAAAAAAAACCATTAAAATACTTAGGAATAAGTTTAACAAAAGATATGCAAGACCTACACATCGAAAATGATCCCCCTCAAAATACTAGATAAGTCAAAAAGGACTGAAATAAATGTTCCTGTATGATAAGACTCATGTTATTCAAATGTCAGTTCTCTCCAATTTGACATAGAGAGTCAACAGAATCTCAATCCCAATTTCCAGCTGACTTTATTTGTGGAAATTTATGGGCTCATTCTAAAACGTACATGGAAATGCAAATGACCTAGAATACCCCAGGTAATCTTGATAAAGGAACGTGAAGTTGGAGAATTTACACTACCTAATTTCAAGGCTTGCTATAAAACTGGTGCACGGTCATCAAGACTTTATGATGTACAAAGAGAGACATGTCATTCAATGGAACAGAATAGAGAGCCCAGAAATAGACCCACATTTAAATGGCCATTTGACTTTTCAAGGAAGAACTGAAATAATTCTATGTATAAAGCAGTTCTTTTCAACAGGTGTGGCTAGAACAACTGGCCATCAATATAAGAAAACATGAACATCGACCTCTATCTTACACTAAGGTATATAAAATTTAATTTGAGATGAATCATTCCCTCATGGTTCATACAGTAAAGATTCTGCCTGTAATGCAGTGGACCTGGGTTTGATCCTTGAGATGGGAAGACTCCTTAGAGAAGGGTATGGCAACCCCCTCCAGTATTCTTGCCTGGAGAATTCCATGGACAGAGAAGCCTGGAGGGCTACAGTCCATGGGGTCACAAAGAGTCAGGCATGACTTCGCGACTAATACTTTGACTTTCATAGAGCTAATCTCAAAAGCTAAAACTATAAAACTTCCAAAAGAAAACATAGGAGAATATCTTCATCACCTGGAGACAGGCAAAGTTTTCCTAGAAAGGAGGCAAAAAGTGATAATTATCAAAAGAAAATATGATAATGTAGATTTCATAAAACTTTGAAACTCCTGCTCATCAAAAACATACTTAAGAAAATGATGATATGCAATGGCCACAAACAGCAGCCTCCTCAATAGTGTATGCAACCTGTTGCTTTCATGGACTGCCCTAGGAGACCCTAGAGACCATGCTTTCCAATGAACATTTATGTCTGACTTCACGTTGTCACCAGGCAAGGCTTCAGACAGGTATTCGGGTATCTTCAGAAAGCTCCAGGGCACAGTGACCAGAGTCCACATTTTCCAAGCCATCAAGTCTGTCACCCCAAGCTGCAGGACCAGAGGCATGATTGAGGCTCTACACAGGGCCTGGCTCAAGTTCCCCTGTCGCCAGAAGATCCATGTCTTCAAGAAGTAGGGCTTTACCAAGTTCAGCGCAGATGAGTTTGAAGCTCCAGCAGCTGAAATGTGGCTCATCCTGGATGCCTATGGGGTCAAATACATCCCTAGTCATGATCCCATAGATACATGGTGAGCCCTGCGCTCTTAAGGACTTTGGCACGGCTCCCCCTTTACTCACACCCATCAATAGACCCAACTTCCTGTTCAAAAAATAAAATGGAGAACAAGTCACAGACTAGTAGGAAACAGTGCAAAACATCCATTAAAAGTATATTTAAAGAGCTACAATACAATAAATAAAACACGACCAACCCAGTAAAAAGAAGGGTAAATATTTGAACAGACTTTTCATAAGAAGTTAGATGTACTGAACGCATGTCTGCTCTATGACCCAGCAATTCCACTTCCAGGTATTCACCCAAAAGAAAGGAAGACATAGGTCCACAAAAAGATGTGTCCAAGAACATTCATGGCCACTTTATTCATGGTAGCCCCTGGAAAACAGCCTCAAATAAGCTGCTCGTGAAGACAGATGGATGCACAAATTGTTAACCACTACTTGATGATAGAAAAGGGACTTCCCTGGTGGTGCGGTGGATCCAAATTCAATGCAGGGGACATTGGTTCGATCCCTGGTCCAGGAAGATTCCACATGCTGTGGAGCAACTAAGCCCATGGACCACAACTACTGAGCCTGTGCTCTAGGGCCCGGGAGCCGCAGCTACTGAGGCAAGTGTACCTAGAGCCTGTGCTCCACAAGAGAAGCCGTCGCAATGAGAAGCCCATGCATTGCAACAAAGAGTAGCCCCAACTCATTGCAACTAGAGAAAGCCCACACAAAGCAAGAGAAACCCAGTGCAGCCAAAAATAAATAAATGGATGAACCTCAAAAATGTGAGTACATACTATTTTATTCCATTTATGTGAAATTTTAGAAAGTTTTTTTTTTTAATGAAAATGGATTACTTTTGCAGGATGAGAGCAGCAGTTGACTGGAAAGGGGGTATGAACAGATTTCCTAGCTGATAGAAATGTTCTATAACTTTTAGGGATTGGGGTTACACATACCAAGTATTTGTCAAATCTCGAAGAATACACTGGTAATGTGTGCATTTTACCATTTCATGGATGTAAATGTAACACCCCTCCCCCATACATATGCACACACAAAAAAGCACATGCAAATATTAATTTTACTTAATTATATGCATGCTGAAGTGTCTGGAATGCAGTATACTGATGGTCTGCATCTTTAAAATATACCAGAAATAAGATGTATTGAATGCTAGATATATGGAGAGGTATTTGATGAAAGAGATACAGCAAAATGTTGACAATTGTAGAATCTCCATGCCAAATACTGAATTGTGAGTACTCAACATTCTATCCA
Source organism: Antilocapra americana (assembly GCA_007570785.1). Classification (NCBI taxonomy): domain Eukaryota; kingdom Metazoa; phylum Chordata; class Mammalia; order Artiodactyla; family Antilocapridae; genus Antilocapra; species Antilocapra americana. Next base: position 38,733,911 of record ML664177.1, read on the forward strand.
ATTTTCTATGTTTAGAATTTTGATAGGGGAGTCAAGGCAGGGTTTGTAGGACTGGTCAAGAATGGGAAAAACTCAGAAGAGACTTGAGGTGAGGGCAGGAAGGAGTGGTCAGCATTTTCCAGGGACAGTGAGGGTTCAGCTGGGGTTCATAGGCCTTATTTGTAAGAAAGCCGGTCAGCATACTTCCCCAAGGACACATGTCAGTACTAGTCAACAGCCACCCCCAGCCAGCCTGATCCTACCCAATAGGATACCTGAGAACAGAATGGTTCATCACGTTTTCCATCTCCCAGGAGAGGGTGTCTTCCTCTGGACCAAAGGTTCTCCAGGGCAGGCACTAGATCTTCCCCATCAGTCCAGGAGCTTACTTAGGCTAGAGGTTATGTATCTTCCATCAGCCTGTGGAAGACTAATGGAGACTAATTCCATCATCAAACCAGAAGGCCTCTCTGGATGTATCTGCCACCTGATAGGAGCTGCTCAGAGGGCTGCCAATCATTTCTCTTTATTTCCTTCAAGACTCCCACTTGAGCTCTGCAGCTTGAACACACTCAGCAGAGACGGGGGAGGAGTGATTGACAGGATCCAAGCAAGAATGCTCTAACTTCAATCATCCCAGAAGCAGACACTCACTTATATGGGTTTCACATTTAGCCAGGGAAAAGTGATATTAATTCACCAGAGTGATTGAGACTTTATATACCTGAAGTGAAGAAATTCTAACTTGAGGTTCCCCCAGCAACTGTATCTGGGCAACATCACCCCCAGGCATCAGCAGGAGGTCACATATCTCAATAGCTTATTGGGCAGGAGGAATCACAGCCACCTCCACACACCTGGGCTTACAGGAACCAAGGGAGGGGTGTATCCAGAGACCCAGAAAGTGAGGGTGATGCTGAGGCCCCAAGAAAAAGAACAGGCAAGAGAAGAGAGGGGAAGAGCCAAAATATGTTTCCCCAATTGCTCCCCTCTGTGTGTGTGTGTGTGTGTGTGTGTGTGTGTGTGTGTGTGTGTGTCTCATGCATAGCCACACAGAAAGACAAGCAGTTTAAACTTAAAATATGATTTCGGTTCACAAGGGTAAGTTCCCTAGCAACTGAAGACACATTTGCAAGTTGCTACATATAGGACACTAGAGTAGACACCTGGCTGAGAAATGGGACAAAGCTGGTTGCTATACGGGGTACAAGAGCTATTTATCTCTCATCCTTCAAACCAGTTTTCCTAGTCCCTGCCCTCAACCCACCGATACCTCTGACCCCTACAAACTTGACTAACTTCCAGATTTTCTTTGCGACTTAGCTTCTATTGTCATGATACTCCTTGTTGTTATTATTCTGGGTGAAATAGAGAGAGGGCCGTCGAACTGGGCCATGACAGCTAATCTGTCATTTTCTGTGTCAGAGTTTTTCAAAGTGTCATCTTGTATTGCTTCCAGAAGTAGCAGACTAGATAACGTAAAAGGTCTTTTCAGTACAAAACAACTAACTTTTGCTAAAAGAGACTTGAGTGCATTTCTGGGGTCAACATACGTAAGAGAATTATGTAATAGTTCCATCCAGTCCCTCAAATTCACTGAAATTAAGGCAAAGAGTAACAAGCAGCAAAACAACTCAAAAGGTAGATGTTGGAATAAGTCTAGGATATTTACCTTCACTATTGCTATTCTACATTGAACTACCAGAGCAATTAGACAAGGGAAAAAAAGGCATCCAAGTTGGAAAGCATGAAGTAAAACTATCTCTGTTCATGGACAACATGATCCTATATGTAGAAAATCCAGAATAATCAACAAGAAAGCTGCTAGAACTAAAATTCAGTAAAGTTGTAGGGTATAAAGTCAAAAGATTAGTTGTGTTTATACACACCTACAATTTGAAAAGGGGAAGTTAAGAAATCAGTCTTACTCACAATAGCATTTAAAAGAATGAAATGTTTAGAAATAAATTTAACCAAGGATATGAAAGAGGTATACATTGAAAACCACAAAATATTGCTGAAAGAAATTAAAGAAGATCTAAGTAAATGGAAACACATCCATGTACATGAATAGGAAGGCGATATTGTTTAGATGTCTATGCTACTCAAAGTGATCTACAGATTCAAAAAATTCCTTATCAGGACTCCAATCACATTTTGTAGAAAAACAAAAGTTAATCATCAAATTCATGTGAAATTACAAGGGATTCTGAATAGCTACATTTTCTGAATATCAAAACTTACTACAGAGTACAATAATCAATGAGTGTGGTACTGACATAAGGATAGACATATAGACAAATGGAGAATTGGAAATCCAGAAGTAAACTCATACATCCAAGCCCAGTTGATTTTAAATAAGAGTGCCAAATCCATTCAATGGGAAAGGAACAGTCTTCTCACCATATGGTTCTAGGACAACTGAGTTTCCACATGCAAAAGAATGAAATTGGACCCCTACCTCAGAGCAAATACAAATACGAACTCAAAATGGATTTATGACTTAAATGTAAGAACTAAAACCATAAATATCTTACAAAACATAGTGGAAAATCTATATAATCTTGAATTTGGCAGTGGATTCATAGGTTTGATGACAAAAACACAAATTACTGAAGAAAAACAGACAAATTGGGCTTCATAAAAATCAAAAACTTTGAAAATCAAAAGGCATTATCAAGAAATTGAAAAGGCAACCTACAGAATGGGAGAAATTATTTGCAAATAATTTGATAAGGGCTAAATATCCAGATTATATAAAGAATTTCTCCATTCAACAGAAAGACAAACAACCCAATTTCAAAAATGGAAAAAAAGGACTCGACTAGACCTTTCTTCAAGGAATATATATACAAATGGCCTCTAAATGCATGAAAAAATATTCGACACCATAAATCATTAGGGAAATGTGTATCCGAACCTCAATGAGGTACCACTTCCTGTCTACAAAGATGGCATATTAATTAAATAATAATAAACAGAAATTAACAAGTGTCAATGAGGACTTGGGGAAATTAGAATACTTGTGCATTTCAAGTAGAAATGTACAGACTCTGGAGAATTGTTTGGTTGAAAAACCAAAAACTAAGCATAGAATGTCTGTATGACCCAGCAATTCCACTCTTAGGTATACTCTTTGGTATACCCAAAAGAACTGAAAACAGAGATACAGATAATAATGCCAGTGTTCATTGCAGTAATAGTCTTGGTGGCCAAAAGGTAGAAACAACCCATACATTCCTCGATGGGTGAATAGATAAGCAAAAAGCGGTACACACACACAATAGGATATTATTCAGCCATGAAGTTGTGATGTATGCTACAACATGGATGAATTACAATCATATCAGTATTGGGGGCATGGTGCAGACTGTGTAGATTGCTGGCTTTTACTCTAAGTCAAAAGCCATTGGAAAATTCAGAAGGGACGAGATGTGAACTGACTTATGTTTTTAAAGAACCACTTTGGAGACAAGGAAGGAAGCATGGAAATCAGCTGAGAGGCTACTGAAATGACCAGATAAGGAATAATGATGGCTTGACCCAGTATGTAGCAGTAGAGGTGGTAAGAAGTAATTTGCATTTCTGTAAATAATGTCACTAGGATGTACAGACAGCTTGGAATGTGAGAGAAGAGGAGAGTCAAGGATGACACTGAAAACTTTAGCCTGAGCAAAGGATCAATGGAGTTGACATTTTCTGGGAAAGGGAGACTATAGGAGCAGATTTGGAAGGGGAAGACCAAGAGTTTATTTGCCCATTATTTTTTTCTTTTCTTTTTAAATGTATTTATTTTTAATTGAAGGATAATTGCTTTACAAGGTTGTGTTGGTTTCTGCCACACATCAGCAGGAATCAGTCATAGGTATACATATGTCCTCTGCCTCTATTGTTTGCCTATTAGATGTCTAAGAAGAGATACTGAGTAGGCAACTAGTTACATGAGACTGGGGTGAGATATGTCAGAGGTAAGGAAACAAATATTCGGGTCTAAGACACTTCCCTAAAGTTACACAGATAAAAAGTGTCTAGACCCAGGACTCAAACCCCAAACCTGGATTCTTCACCTCTGTGTTATACTGCTTCCCCAGTAACCTATGGTGAATCAAGACTGGGTTTTTTGTTTGTTTGATTTGACTGCACTTAAGCTTTGTTGCTGCATGAGAGATCTTTAGAGGATCTAGCTCTCTGACCAGGGATTGAACATGGTCAATCCTCTGCACTGGGAGCAACATGGAGTCTTAACCACTGGGCCACTGGGGAAGGCCCCCTCAAGGCATGGTGTTTGATGAAGGATAACAGAGTGGAAGTTTTCAGGCGGCTGACCCCTGGTCTTGATGACTGTAATTCCCCCTGTCCCAACCTGAGTTTGTTACTCAGGATTCATCTGCAGTCCCTCTCAGCATGCATTTATTTGCCTTTATAAGAAAGCATTTCCCAGGAAATGGGCACCCGGTGTCTCTCTGTTCATATGAGTGAACAGAGTAGGAGGAAGGGAGAGTTGTTGAAGATTTTTTCTTTCTTTCTTTTCTACTTTTTTTTTTTTGGAAACTGTCCGGGAGGGGACGTGGCGTTGCTGCTGGTGGTAGCAACCAACTGCTACAATCAGAGCTATTTCGAAGCAAAGAACTAATTTACTGCATGAATGATTTTAGCTCCAAAGAAGAAATAAGGACTCTCAGGAGTCCTAAGGGAGCAGAATAATAGGGTCATTTACACGGGGAGATGAGGGAGATGGGAGAAACATGCAGGGTAATTCTTTTGCATAATCTTTATTTTATATTTTTGCCCTTTCTCCCTTTGCATCTCTGGGGGCAGAGCCTCAGCTCAGACACGCTTCTTAGCCATCCCCAGGGTTGATCCCTGAAAACAATGAAAGGGCAAGGAAAATGTGGCTGCTCAGGCTGTGAAAGAGATAGTCCGTCAAGAGATGGTTTCCTGGCTGTTCCCTAAAGCCAGGTTCTATTAGAGGAACGGTCTGCGGGAGGCCCCCATTGAGCCTTAAGATTGCGGAAGGGTTGCAAAGAAGAGCTACACATGCCCAGTTGAATGCAATGTGCAGAGTAGATGCCGTCTTCCACCAGCCTCAACTGGCACCAAATTAAGAGCTCACTATTACCCCGGCTATGGACTGAAATTTTACATTCATATGCTGAAATCGTATCAGTCAATGTGATGGTATTAGTTCCGTTCAGTTCAGTCGCTCAGTCGTGTCCAACTCTTTGCCACCCCACGAACCCCAGTATGCGAGGTTTCCCTATTCTACCAACTCCCGGAGTCTACCCAAATCCATGTCCACTGAGTCGATGATGCCATCCAACCATCTCATCTTCTCTCATCCCCTTCTCCTCCTGCCCTCAATCTTCCCCAGCATCAGGGTCTTCTCAAATGAGTCAGCTCTTCCCGTCAGTTGGCCAAAGTATTGGAGTTTCAGCCTCAACATCAGTCCTTCCAATGAACACCCAGGACTGATCTCCTTTAGGATGGACTGATTGGATCTCATTACAGTCCAAGGGACTCTCAAGAGTCTTTTCCAACACCACAGTTCAAAAGGAACAATTCTTCAATGCTCAGCTTTCTTTATAGTCCAACTCTCACATCCACACAACTGCTGGAAAAATCATAGCCTTGACTAGACGGATCTTTCTTGACAAAGTAATGTCTCTGCTTTTAATATGCTGTCTAGGTTGGTCATAACTTTCCTTCCAAGGAGTAAATGTCTTTTAATTTCATGGCTGCAACCACCATCTGCAGTGATTTTGGAGCCCAGAAAAATAAAGTCAGCCACCGTTTCCACTGTTTCCCCATCTATTTGCCATGAAGTGATGGGACCAGATTCCATGATCTTAGTTTTATGAATGTTGAGCTTTAAGCCAAGTTTTTCACTCTCCTCTTTCATTTTCATCAAGAGGCTTTTTAGTTCTTCTTCACTTTCTGCCATAGGGGTGGTGTCACCTGCATATCTGAGGTTATTGATACTTCTCCCAGCAATCTTGATTCCAGCTTGTGCTTCTTCCAGCCCAGCATTTCTCATGATGTACTCTGCATGTAAGTTAAATAAGCAGGGTGACAATATGTAGCCTTGACATACTCCTTTTCCTATTTGGAACCAGTCTGTTGTTCCATGTCCAGTTCTAACTGTTGCATCCTGACCTGCATACAGGTTTCTCAAGAGGCAGATTAAGTCATCTGGTATTCCCATTCCTTTAAGAATTTTCCACAGTTTCTGGTGATCCACACAGTCAAAGGCTTTGGCATAGTCAATAAAGCAGAAATAGATGTTTTGCTGGAACTCTCTTGCTTTTTTGATGATCCAGCGGATGTTGGCAATTTGATCTCTGGTCCCTCTGCCTTTTCTAGAACCAGCTTGAACATCTGGAAGTTCACAGTTCACGAATTACTGAAGCCTGGCTTGGAGAATTTAGAGCATTACTTTACTAGGATGTGAGATGAGTGCAATTGTGCGGTACTTTGAGCATTCTTTGGCATTGCCTTTCTTTGGGATTGGAATGAAAACTGACCTTTTCCAGTCCTGTGGCCACTGCTGAGTTTTCCAAATTTGCTGACACATCGAGTGCAGCACTTTCACAGCATCATATTTTAGGATTTGAAATAGCTCAACTGGAATTCCATCACCTCCACTAGCTTTGTTTGTAGTGATGCTTTCTAAGGCCCACTTGACTTCACCTTCCAGGATGTCTGGCTCTAGGTGAGTGTGAGTGATCACACCATCATGATTATCTGGGTCATGAAGATCTTTTTTGTACATTTCTTCTGTATATTCTTGCCACTTCTTCTTAATATCTTCTGCTTCTGTTAAGTCCACACCATTTCTGTCCTTTATTGAGCCCATCTTTGCATGAAATGTCCCCTTGGTATCTCTAATTTCTTGAAGAGATCTCTAGTCTTTCCCATTCTATTGCTTTCTTCTGTTTCTTTGCATTGATCACTGAAGAAGGCTTTCTTATCTCTCCTTGCTATTCTTTGGAACTCTGCATTCAGATGGGTATATCTTTCCTTTTCTCCTTTGCTTTTTGCTTCTCTTTTTTTCACAGCTATTTGTAAGACCTCCTCAGACAGCCATTTTGCTTTTTTTGCATTTCTTTTTCTTGGAGATGGCCTTGATTCCTGCCTCCTGTACAGTGTCACAAACCTCCGTCCATAGTTCATCAGGCACTCTGTCTATTAGATCTAGTCCCTGAAGTCTATTTCACACTTCCACTGTATAGCCATAAGGGATTTGATTTAGGTCATACTTGAATGGTGTAGTAGTTTTCCCCACTTTCTTCAATTTAAGTCTGAATTTGGTAATAAGGAGTTCATGATCTGAGCCATAGTCAGCTCCCAGTCTTGTTTTTGCTGACTGAATAGAGCTTCTCCATCTTTGACTGCAAAGAATATAATCCATCTGATTGGTGTTGATCATCTGGTGATGTCCATGTCTTCTCTTGTGTTGTTGGAAGAGTGTTTGCTATCACCAGTGCATTCTCTTGGCAGAACTCTATTAGCCTTTGCCCTGCTTCATTCTGTACTCCAATGCCAAATTTGCCTGTTACTCCAGGTGTTTCTTGACTTCCTACTTTTGCATTCCAGTCCCCTATAATGAAAAGGACATCTTTTGGGGGTGTTAGTTCTAGAAGGCCTTGTAGGTTTTCATAGAACCATTCAACATCAGCTTCTTCAGCATTACTGGTCGGGACATAGACTTGGGTTACCATGATATTGAGTGGTTTGCCTTAAAAACGAACAGAGACCATTCTGTCGGTTTTGAGATTGCATCCAAGTACTGCATTTCAGACTCTTTTTCTTGACCATGATGGCTACTCCATTTCTTCTAAGGGATTCTTGCCCACAGTAGTAGATAGAATGGTCATCAGAATTAAATTCACCCATTCCAGTCCATCTTAGTTTGCTGATTCCTAGAATGTCAGTGTTCACTCTTGCCATCTCCTGTTTGACCATTTCCAATTTGCCTTGATTCATGGACCTAACATTCCAGGTTCCTATGCAATATTGCTCTTTGCAGCATTGGACCTTGCTCCTATCACCAGTCCCATCCACAACTGGGTGTTGTTTTTGCTTTGGCTCCATCCCTTCATTCTTTCTGGAGTTATTTCTCCACTGATCTCCAGTAGCATATTGGGCACCTACCTACCTGGGGAGTTCATCTTTCAGTATCCTATCTTTTTGTCCTTTCATTCTGTTCATGGGGTTCTCAAGGCAAGAATACTGAAGTGGTTTGCCATTCCCTTCTCCAGTGGACCACATTCTGTCAGACTTCTCCACCACGACCTGTCCATCTTGGGTGGCCCCACACTCCGTGGCTTAGTTTCATTGAGTTAGACAAGGCTGTGGTCCATGATAATATTAGGATGGTTGGAAATTTGGGAGGTAATTAAGTCATAAGAGTGGAACCTTCATGAATGTGATTAGTGCCCTTATAAAGAGACCCCAGATATTTCCCTCCCATCTTTCTACCATGTGAGGGTATAAGAAGTAGGCATTGTATAGCCCAGAAGAAGGCTCTCACCAGGATTCACCATGCTCAAAAACTGATCTCGAAATTCTAGCCTCCAGAACTATAAGAAATACATTTCCATTGCTCATAGATCACCCAGTCTATGGTAGTATTTTTAAATGTTTTCTTTACTTTGGCTATGCCACATCTTAGTTGTGGCACATGGGATCTTCAATCTTTGTTGCAGCGTGAGGGTTCTTCCACTACTGTATGCAGACTCTTATTAATTACAGCCTGTGGGATCTAGTTCCCTGACTAGGGATCAAACCCAGGTCCTCTGCGTTGGTAGCACAGCGTCATAGCCACTGGACCACCAGGGAAGTCCCTATGGTAGTTTGTTGTAGCAGCCTGAACTAAGACCAACCCAGATTCTTGGTTTCCCAGCCCAGAGAAGATCTGGGATGGCAGAATGCTTAGAGCGCATTTGGTCCAAAATCCACGTAATCCAAGTCAAGGAAACCACCAAGGCCTGGGCTCCAAGTCTTATTCCAATACATACTAGCTATATGACCTTGACTAGACCCTGGAGTCCTGAGTTTTCTAGTGCATAAAATCAAGATTGTCGTCTTCTTCACTGACACACATGAGGATCAAATGAGGTGGCCCCTGACAAAGTTGTTTATAAATTGCAAAGTACCATGTAAATGTGAGTTACTGTTATTATCTACCAATGAAGTCCCAGGGGGAATTAAGTGATTCGTCCAAAGTCACATTACAAGTAAATACAGATGAAAGCTTGAACCTAAATCTCCAGTGTTCTTTCCATAGGAAAGGCAGTGTGGGATAGTGATTAGAGTACAGACTTTGAAACGGGCTGCCTGGTCTGCCATTTGCCAGCCATGAGATTTTGGTTAAGTCAGTTATTATCCCTGTACCTCAATTTCCCCATTTGTAAAATGAAGATAATAATAGTACCAACCTCAGAGAGCTCTTATGAACTAATATGTGAGTTAATATGTGTGAAGCATTTAGAATAGTACTTACAAATGGTATTTAATACATGTCATTTAATAACAGCTATCACTGTTACTCAGGAAATATGGGCTAAACCCAGGTAATCTCAAAGCATGTGGGGATCTACACCTGCAGATCCTCTCAAAGACCAAGAAAGGAGAAAAGAGAGTCATGTGCAGCAGTAAGAATTCCAGTTAGGTTGAATTAGAACTTCAGGTGTGGTAAAGGCAAGCAATCCAGCTTTAGAGTCAGGAGACCTGATCTCTGGCCCCAGTTCTGCCACTTAAGACAATCTCTCCAAGATCCAAGTGCCTTCTCTATAAAATGAAGCTGACAATACTTTCCAACCTGTTCATACTACAGGACTTTGAGTACACCCAAGTGGGACACCTCGTAGCGTATGAAGTTACCTTTACAACTCCCATACCAGACTGGGAACTGTTTAAAGGAAGGAATTCACTTTATAACCCTGTGTCCAGATCCTGGCATACCATAGTAGCTCAATTTTTGATTGAATATTTGTTAGAGATTAGAAACTGTCATTAGCTGTTAGAATTATTGCTGAATAGCTATCGACTGCATCTCTTTGCATTTTTTAGAATGTAGGAAACAGCAGGACCCTTACCCCTCAAATACTCCTCTACCCTATGACCTGGGCAGATTATGGGAGACCTTTAAAGCCTAAAGGCTAAAGCAGATAGGAAGAGAGGAGCTTAAGATCAAAGACCAACTCAGAGTTAAGTTCCTGATTCCAACAGTTACCATGACCCACTGAACCAAGATTGGAGTGAGGATGGGGAAGGAAACCCCAAATCCTAGTTCAAAGTATCCTGCTTCCTAAGTTCTAAAGCAAGAATCACCAATCTGACCTGGACACCAGGTTCATCCTTCCTGCAGGCAGAAACATGGAAAAATTGACTTTGACCACATTTTGCTTCCTTGGTCATGAAATTCAACCTTAGCCACAGTTTTATATGCCCTGACCTTCTCCATTCCAGACCTCTTTGTCATTCACCATAATTAAACAGTCACAAAAAAAACTCCATAAAATTCCAGTTACTGCTACAACCAGAAGATTGGGAGTTATTTTCTGTTACCTGTACATAAATGTTCCTACTTAATGTGTAAAAGCATCTATTCTATGATTGAATGGGCTCTACGTTTATGGTTGTAGCTGTTGCGTTCCTGTAGCCTGTGGTTTTATGGCCCTAATTCCATACTAAACCTTAGTTTTAATTTTCTCCTCCTACCCTGAAGCCAGAGTTTCCTGGATGTGGGGGAAGGGAGAAGGTTCCTGCCCAATCACTCTAGGCCACCTGTCACAGCAAAATTTCTCACTAGAGCCAAACCAACCCACCTGCTCCTCCATCAAAGAAGAAGGTCACCTACCCTGTGAGGCCTGAGCAGCCCAGATGCCCTCTGTGTTGGAGGCCTGAGCTTCAAAAGTACCAGGTTTGTCCTGTAAATGTGCTAGGGCAGTGCCAGTTGTTCACGGCCCCAAGAGATACCCAGGCTAAGGCAAAGGGAGAGCAGGGTCAGATCAAGAGAAGAAGACCTGCCAGCTGGAAGACCTGACCCTAACCATAGGCACAGCATCATTGAACAAAGAGAAACAGGAGGAGGGCAGGTAACAAGCTCTGTCTCTGTCCGTGGTGCTGACCCATGTTTGTACCACTTGGTTCTGACTGTTTTCTCCCTAACCCCAGGATTCCAGTGACTCCTGTCCAATCTTTCTTTGCTTTTATTTCCTCTCTTCATGACATTTTAGCAGCTTTTACACTGCTGTAGAATAAACAGAATTTTAACTTGTGTCTCACAATTGACGCCATTGGTGTCAAGTAATGTTGACAATTCTATCATGCTCACAATATTTCCAAGAGTTTTCTTTTGAGCACATTGAGGACTCCTCTCCATAACACATCATTTCCTCTCACACAGTCCTTACTCACAATGTAGAGATGAGAAATGGAGGAGAATAATATCAGCAGGAGCTATTGGGTGAGCAAAGTTGGTACCAGCAGGACACCTCTCCACCTGAAGATTTAGCAGTCTAGGGAGCCACCAAACAGCCTTTGTGGAGCAGAGTGGGTTGTTTGAACATTTCAAAATCTGAAAAGCCACTTAGTGTGACCAAAAAAAACTCTCCCAAGAGGCATAGTCTGAAGGCAGGATAAAGAAGAAGCCCCACCTCAGTTCCACTCTCCAGAGAAGGGAGAAGGATGGACTTGCTCTATGAGGAAATCTGGTATTTTACCTGCTACAGCCAAGACAGGGCTAAGGATGGGAAATGATAGGTGATTTGATGGGACTCCCTAGGGATTCTTTTAGGTCCATTTTCTTCTTACCTGGGGACTTGTCATTCATTTTGGAGTAGAAGAAATATGAGTTTTGAACTGGAAACAATAATCTATCACTTGCTAAATGGTGAGTTTGGGCCAGATATTTAATCTCTCTAGACTTCTGCTTCCACATCTGTAAAATGTATAACAGCTATTATCACTCACAGGATTCTCATGAGGATGCAATGAAATAATAAGTGTAAAACACCCAAAGCATGATGAGGACTTGGTGAATGGAGGGTGAGTCTCTTCTGTCCTCCTTTCTATGCTTCCTTCTTCTCAGATACACAGTGAGACTTTGAACATCTGCTCAAAAATCCAAAAAGGTAAGGTCCTTTGAATTTCAGATTACTGAAGCTCAAATCCTACCCTACAGATAAGACCAGAGAGGAAAGTGGGATTTTTGAGGCCAGTTCTAATGTTCTTAAGACTTTGGCAGGGGGTGGGGGGGAGCAGGAGTCATAAAGTCATGGATATTAGTCATTGGTAAAAGAATCATTGTCATGATTCTTTGTCATGGAATTCATTGTCATTGAATGAATCACTCACACTTATCCAATGGGGGAGAAGAAAGAGCCATTTAAGTAAATAATCTGTTCCTTTTCTGTTCCATGTCCCCATAGTTCTTCTCCATGAACCCTTCCTCCATATAGATGGGAATATTTGGGGAAATCGGCACTAATAGAAGTTTTAATCAATGCAACATGGATATGAACTTGAGCAAACTCTGGGAGATGGTGAGGGACAGGGAAGCCTGCCATGCTGTAGTCCACGGGGTCATGAAGAGTTGGATACGACTTGGCAACTAAACAACAGCTACCACCAATGCAACCAGGTGGTGGGCATCACTATAAAGTAAGGTAATTGGAATAAATGTCCTCTAAGCTTCTTTAGCCCTGATTTTGTTACAGGTATACTGAAGTTTACACAAGCTGCTTGCAAGCAGGGCTTGAACCCTGTGCTTTGACACCTGTCACCCTTAGATCTGCTTATAGTGCCTTTCACAGGCATGCACAAAACTCGATGGCTGATAAATGGGGGACATTATGACTAATTGGCTCAGATATGTGATTCCCATTGGCCCCAAGGTCTTCAAAACCATGGACCTTCATGAACCATGGAACCTGTTCCCAAGGGGAAGTTGGCTGAGAAGACTCACAAAAAAGAACAAAAACAAGAATGTCAAGAGCTAGCAGAGACCAGAGAGATTTTCTAAATTTAATTAACCATTTTACAGATGGGAAAGCTGAGGCCCAGAGAGGAGGAAGGACTCTTATGAAGTCATACAGTGACCGAGTGTGCTCTTATGACTCCCAGACCTTTTTTTTCAAACTCAACAAATACAAATTCCAACAACTTCAACTTGCTAGAGGTAGATGATGTTTCTATGTCTGTTCCCAATTTGAGCTTTTCTGCTCCAAGTGACAAGGAAAAGGACAAGATCATCTTTTTTTCATGGTTTCTTTGTGATAGTCTCTGTCAAACAAATTTAGAAAGTAAGAGTTCCTGTCCTGGGCATGAAATTACACACACACACACTCAATTCAATATTATTCGGTTCCCTGAGGGTGACTCATCTTTCATCAAGAGAAAAATCCACCTGAGGGCAGAGACTCCTCTTTACCCCAGTATCAAGTTGAATATTCTTCATCAGTCATCTTTTTGCACTTGAACCTTATATTTTCCCCTTCCAGCCCCCTTAACTTCTTTAGACCAGCTTTCACTAAGGCAAGGAGACTGTCTTCCTCACTGGCCCAAGCATTCCCTCTGGGAGGCAGCCACAGTGGCTCCTCGGGCTGGGTACATCTTCCCACTAGAGTTATGCCTCTCTCATTGGGCTCATATTCCCTCAGGACCCCACCAGGCAGAGTCTGGTCTCTTCCTCTTGCTCCTCAATACTTAGGATGCTAGTGTAAGCCCCAAGGAATGGAATAATTATAAGAAAATTATACTCGGGCCAGGAGTCTTTTGGGGAACCAGACACCTTCCTAAAAGCGTGAAGGGAAGTGCAACACCCAGGAGTCTGAAACGTCTCTCACTACATTTTTACAGGTTCGCATCCTACCTTCCATTCTCCACATCCCAGCCCCAGAAGCATCTTCATTATTCAGTGCATCCAATGGCAGGAAAGCATCTGGGATGCATCTGGGAACTTAGGTGCTAAGCTGCTAATTGGAGTCTGTGCCTTGGAGGGAGGGGTCAAAGTAACAGGAGTTATTGTGCCACAGAGAAATTTATTCAGGCTTCCTTGTGCACTGGGACCCTGAGACTGGGCTGTCTCTCGCTCCCTTCCTGGTGGCAGACATATACCTGCAGAGCTAGAACCAGTAGCCAAAGGACTTGATGTCTGAAGGTGGTAATGATGAGGTCCTTCACAGCATGAAGACTCCACTCTAATTCACTAATGACAAAGGTCAGCCCAGATGACTGGATAACCCTCCAAGCTATTCTTGATTCTCAACTTTGGGCTGGGGAGGGAGCCCCCAAACTCTCACCTCTTCAGTGCAGAAAGACAGCACTAAAAGGGACTTTGGAAATCAACTAACCAAATCTTCTCATTTTACAGATGGACAAATAAAGGCCCAGAGAAATTCACCTGGCAATTTAGCATCAACGTACACCTCTGAAACTCAGAACTCTTGAGCCACAGAGAGGCACTGTGTTAAAGTAGAAAAGGCTCTGGAGTCAGACAGGGCTGGCGTCTAAACCCTGACTCTGACACCTGACATGCTGTGCTCCTGGGCTAATCACTTAACCTCTCTGAACCTGTTTCCTTGGTGATAATGGGGTTGTGCAGATTTAACAAGACGGCATGTGTGGAAGAGCTTCGTACACAACAGCTGATCAAAGAAGTGAATCCTCTTTCCCCAGTCTGGCTCTCCTCTGCACCAACAGTCTGCCCCCAACTCCTTCTCAACCCCATCAGAAATCTGTCCTCCCCACCAGCCTACAGGACCTCTCCCTTTCCTTTCCCACCACCATTGAAGTGCTCCCAACTCCCTCCACCAGAGTAAGTGGAGGAAAGAGGGTTCTTGAGTCCCTTCTGAACTCTCTGCCTCCCTACTTCATTCTATTTTGACTTTCCACCCATCTCTGAGGGGCAGCAGAAGTTCTAGTACAATCAAGCAGAGGCAGGGATCAGAACAAGGTGGGAGGAAGCTAGCAAGGTCAGCAAGCTGGCCTCTTTGTTCCTGGAAAATGAGTGCAATTTCCCTTCCTTTCCACCAGAAGCCGGGTCCAGTGAGACAGCTAAGGGGTTGCCGTGGTGAGTAATGACCCCAACAATGACTCTGCCCTCAGCTTGTACCTTATGCCCCAAAGATGAACTTGGGGCCTATGAGTCAAGGGGAGTGACAGCTTCAACTCAGCTCTGGCCCCCACCCCAGCCCCTCAATTCTTGGCAGTATTTCTCTTCTCCAGGGAGTCCTCCAAACCCAGTCTCATGAGAAGCTACCAGAGCTCATTTGATGCAGTGCAACAGGGGGAGATGGATGCCCAGAAAAGCGCAGGGCCTCATCTGAAGACACGCAGCCACTCAGACCCCTGAGCAGTCGGTGCCTCCTCCTGCAGGGGCCTCAGGACTTTCTGACACTCCCCTGGGCCCTGCCACTAGCCCACCTGCTTATCTACAAAGGAAAGAATGAAAACCAGACAGACCTAGATGGAATGTTAGCTTACTAGCTAATGTGACCTCAGGTAAATTACCTAATCTCGATGTTCCCATCTATAAAAGGTGATAATGATGGCGTCTCTGCAGCCATCAAAGAATTGATGGATCGGCTAGTTAAAGTGCTGCACATGGTGCCTGCACACAGCAGGCGCTTAATAGGCATGAGCTCCCTCTCAGACCCTGTGCATTTTTCCAGCCGTAGAGAATCCACCTGCAATGCAGGAGATGTAGGAAATGCAGTTCTGATCCCTGGGTTAAGATCTTCTGGAAGAGGAAATGGCAACCCACTTCAGTCTTCTTGCCTGGGAAGTCCCAAGGACAGAGGAGCTTGGGGGGCTACAGTCCATGGGGTTATAAAGAGTCGGACACAACTGAGTGACTGAGCGCACACACACACACATTTATTTATTTACTCATTTGACTGCCCTGGGTCTTGATTGCTGCATGTGCACTCTTAGCTGCACCATGTAGGATCAGCATGTAGTTCCCCGACCAGGGATTGAACCCACACACCCCCTACATTGGGAGTGCAGAGTCTTAGCCACTGGATCACCAGGGAAGTCCCCCGGAACCAACCTCTTAATTGCTCTGCTATCTCTGATGCACTGACCCTTTGCACACACACTCTCTCTCTCTCTCTCTCTCTCTCTCTCTCTCTCTCTCTCTCTCTCTCACACACACACACACACACACACACACACACACACATACACACACATACTCACGGGGAGAGAGGAAGCTCCTCTGGGCCCTAAAGTGAACCCTCTGCCTGGAAAAAGGCAGAAATGTGTCTCTCCACAATTCCCTTCCTTTGCCCAGCCCCCTCCATGAGGAAAAAAAAACTACCCACTTTTCCCCTCTCTTGCCCCAACCTCATCTCCCTAAGGTCCCATCCTTTGGTCCCCCAGGGGCCTCTGTTGTGTTGCAAAGACGTTCTGGCAGTCAGGAGGCAAGAACAGAATGAAATATATGTAACATCTTATTAGCAAAGGACATCTGAGCCTCTAATTAAAATTTGCCTAATGACCCAACTTCTCCGTCATTTTTGCTCTTGGAGACATTAATTTAAGGTGACAGGTACTTAGGCAAAGGGAAAATTAATTTTTCCTTTAAAAAATTAAAGGGGAAAAGAGTGGCCTGCTCTCTTATTTATTGATTTCTCATTAAAATGTTTATTTTTCAAACTCCCTCCCACTCTTTCCCAATAAAACCTGAGGTGGAGAATAACTTGATGAAGGGGAAAGGGGTGGAAGGAAAGCATCATGGGGGTGGGTGACCAGGTGCCTTGGTGGGGTGGGCAAGCTGCTGCCCTGGGTGGGGCTGGGTGGTCCCTCTGCCTAGGATCCTGGATGGTCACTGAGAAGCTGGTTGCTGGTGATTCTGGGTGAACTTGTATTTATCCAAGCTGTGTGACTTGGCTGAGCCAATGGCGTCTGTTTCTTCACAGAACAGAGGGTGGATACCTCTCCCTCAACACCAGGCTGCAGCCTCCAGCAAACTCCAAGGGTACAGGGTCCCAGCGTGAGATGCCCAGGGAGGCAGCCAAGGTCTGCCTACAGGACCCCTCTGCTGGTCCTTGGCCCCCGACTACATGGGTCTCTAAGGACACGGGGGGTGATGAGCTAGGGGTGGGGTGTGGCCCTCCAATCGGGGCAGAAGGACATGGCCAGGATGACTTTCCAACCTAAGAGTCCCATTGGGATTGGTCTAAAGAATACAGAAACATTGTTCCACCCCTTCCCCTATTTATGAATTTGTGTCCAAAAGCCTCCTCCTCAGATTCCCTGATGCTGGGAATCCCAGGCAGTCCAGTGGTTGGGACTCTGAGGTCTCATTGCTGAGGGCTGGGGTGCAATCCTGGTCAGGAAACTAGGATCCCACAAGTTGCACAGTGCGGCCAAAAAGTAAAAAAAAGGGGGGGGGAGAAGGGGCATTTCCTGATGTTTTCTGCCTCTCCCCAGAAGGCCTATGCCTTTTCCTCTGTATTTCCATCCACTCCCCAGAAGCTCTCTGTCCCACCCCTGTTTCTAAATTTTTCTAATGCTCTATCCTTCAAGAGGGCTTCCCTGGTAGCTCAGCTGGTGAAAAATCTGCCTGTAATACAAGGGACCCCGGTTTGATTCCTGGGTTAGGAAGATGCCCTGGAGAAGGGATAGTCTACCCACTCCAGCATTCTTGGGCTCCCCTGGTGGCTCAACTGGTAAAGAATCCACCTGCAATGCAGGAGAGGCAGGTTCAATCCCTGGGTTGGGAAGATCCCCCGAAAAAGGGAACAAGTACCCACTCCAGTATTCTGGCCTGGAACCAGGGGTTCATGGTAGAGTGAGGGGGAGAGAAGGGAGGGTCAGAGGGCAGAGAGGTTGGGAGGAACGAGAGTCTTCCTTTGTAAAGACTGGAAGTCTTGTTGCTATGTTACTAACTTCTCTTAGTCTCTCTCTGTCTCCCTGTCTCTCTTTCTCTCTGCTTCTGTCTCTCTGTCCCTGTGTCTCTCCATCTCTGTCTCTCTGCCTCTCTCTGCTTCTCTCTGTCTCTGTCTCTCTCTGCCTCTGTCTCTATCTCTCTCTGCCTCTCTGTCTCTCTGATTCTCTCTCCGCCTCTCTGCCTCTCTCTGTCTCTGTCTCTCTCTGCCTCTTTGTCTCTGCCTCTCTGTCTCTCTCTGTCTCCCTGATTCTCTCTGTCTCTCTCTGTCCCCCTGATTCTCTCTCTGTCTCCCTGATTCTGTCTGTCTCTCTGTCTCCCTGATTCTCTCTCTGTCTCCCTGATTCTCTCTCTGTCTCTCTCTGTCTCCTTGATTCTCTCTGTCTCTCTGTCTCCCTGATTCTCTCTCTGTCTCCCTGATTCTCTCTCTGTCTCCCTGATTCTCTCTGTCTCTCTCTGTCCCCCTGATTCTCTCTCTGTCCCCCTGATTCTCTCTCTGTCCCCCTGATTCTTTCTGTCTCTCTCTGTCTCCCTGATTCTCTCTCTGTCTCCCTGATTCTCTCTCTGTCTCTCTCTGTCTCCCTGATTCTCTCTGTCTCTCTCTGTCTCCCTGATTCTCTCTGTCTCTCTCTGTCTCCCTGATTCTCTCTCAGTCTCCCTGATTCTCTCTCTATCTCTCTCTGTCTCCCTGATTCTCTCTCTGTCTCTCTCTGTCCCCTTGATTCTGTCTCTCTCTGTCTTCCTGATGCTCTCTCTGTCTCTCTCTGTCCCCGTGATTCTCTCTCTGTCTCTCTCTGCCTCACTTATCTTTGTCACCCTCTGTCTCTTTCCCCCTCCAGCGACATGACTGCTGCTGGGAAATCTGTCAGGTTTTGCTTCCTGGGGAGCCAGGAAGTCTTTTCTAGCAATTAGGCCAAGGCCTCTGATCTGAGAGATCGCTGAACACCTGGCGAGCAATAACTCGCTCCACTGGGCCCTGCAGGGGGACAGGAGTTGGGGGAGAGGGCCAGAGGGGGAGCCTCCCTCCATCTCCTGGTCAAGGGAAGGCCAACTGCAGGCAGGAGGGGGGTGGCCGTGCCGTGGTGATACGGGCCTAGAAGGTCCTTCCCCGCAGTCCACCTTGCCAAGGGCCACTGGCCCCACATGGCCCCCACCAGGCCACCTGAGCAGCAGGTCCGCATCATACAAGCACCAGGAAAGAAGTGAGTAATAAGGCGGTGGGCAGAGGAGGCACACGAGCAGGGCAGAGAAAAGAAAATGGGATTTGGAAGCAAAAGACCCAAGCTTGAGCTTCAAACTTTCCTTCCTATGTAATCTTGAGCATGTTACTTCACATCTTGAGACTCAGTGCCTTTGGAAGTGGGGCTTCCCTGGTGGCTCAGCTGGTAAAGAATCTGCCTGCAATGCAGGAGACCCAGGATCAATCCGAGTTGGGAAGATCCCCTGGAAAAGGGAATGGCAACCTACCCTGGTATTGTCGCCTGGAGAATTCCATGGACAGAGGAGGCTGGTGGGCTTTCAAAGTAAAATGAAAGCTGAGGGCCCCTGGGAGGGACAGATGAGCCAGTGGACAGGCCCTTGGTTTAGAAAGTGACTTAGGACCCCCTCCCCCACATCTGCCCACCGCTGCCACCTCTCCACCCACTGACTGCAATTTCACTAATGCAAGGAGGTAAAAAATGTGTCAGGGCATTAAAGATGCCTGTTCATCTTGCTTTGCATGTATTTGCATATTGAGTTCAAGAGGCTCGTCCTAATTCTGAGGATGGAAAATAAAATAAATTAACGAACTCGAGATTAACAAATGGGACTCCTGCTGCAGTTGTCTCCCGGCTGCTCCGGGCTTGACACCTGGGAGACAAATAATGTTCTCAGGGCAATCAACATTTAATCCTCTCTGGCCCCTGCCCCTCTGAGCCCCAGCCAGAGGTCTGTCCTGGGGGAGCTGGAGGTGGGGAGCTTGAAAAGTGGGGGCCAGGCCCAGGCCCCAGGGCAAGGAGTTCCCCTCAGCTTGCTCCATTGTGAATTTGCAGTGCAGGTTGTGATGTACAAGATCATGCCCCCTGGACCACGCTGCCTAGGTCTGAACCCCAGCTCTGCTACATCCAGCTCTACGGCTTTGGGAAAATCACTAAACCTTTCAGTTTTTCGATGCCCTAGAGAGTCAAACAGGAAAAATCGTGACACCTAACCCATCGAGTTGGTGTGAGGGCTGAATGAGTTATGTATATAGTACTTAGAGCTGAGCCCTGAATAGGTAACTTCTTGGTAAGTGTCCTAGTGTTTAGTATCTATTTTTATCATCACCATCACCTCAACATCACCATCAAAGTCATCACCATCATCACCACGTAGTAGAAAATGTCTACAGGGCTAGGAACCAGAGACCCAAATTCTTGTTCTCACTTTGCCCTTCATCCACTGTGTGGCCCTTTTGGCCTTCGTTCCCCAAAGGGACCGACCCAGGCCCCCTTCAAGCTGTGACACAACCGATCAGGCTGAGGAAGCTCCCAGCTTGCTCCCAGGCTGCCTGAGAACAGACTCTGAGGCATCTTGTCATATGCAAAACACATGTAAAACACATACAGATTATCATCTCCATTGAACTCTTTGGCTCCTACAGCTCCTACACATAAAGGAGGAGTGAGAAGGGGCCTTAGGGCCATCCCTGTGCAGGCCCGGAAGCTGGGACACCGCTAGCCACCTGGAGGGAGCTTGGTCTTCTCTCTTCCACCCTGCCCACATTGCCCCCCTTCCCTGGCCACTCTGGCCTCCTTACCCTCTGCCTGGCTTAGCCTGAGAATCCCTCACCACTTGGGAGACGGCAGATCACTTATCACCAAGGTGTACATCTGCCTTGTGCTGGGCCCTTCACCCATTTTTTTTTCTCTCACAATTCTCCCTCATCCCTGGAAGGGTGGGTGTCAAGACCTCCACTTTACAGATGGAAAGACTGAGGCTCAGAATGAAACAACTTCTAAGAAGTCACCCTGCTAGAAAGGTAAGTGGGGAACCAGGAGACTCACTATGCTGAAATTCCTTTCCAGGGGCTGTGGCTCCAAGAAGGAGAAAGGAGAAGAGGAAGAGGGAAGCTTGTCAGCCCTCTTTCCCATCTTAGTGCCCTGGAGGCCAGCAGCTTCTCTGCTCGGAGAGCTGGCACTGGTAATCGAGGCTGAGAAGGGATGTGGCTGTCTGCCAGGAGATTCCTGGAGCCCCCATGACTGATGGTGCCTGAGAGTCACCACTGAGGGCCACCCCCATGACCATGATCCTTGACCCACTTATGAGGGCTTCCCCAACTTCCCTCCAGCCCAACCCTCTGGATTCCAGAGGCTGCTAAGCTGTGTCAGGGGTCAGAAAGCAGATGCTAATGGCCAGGTGCTCCCAATTCCCTCGGGGAATCCACTTCCCCTCCCAAATCCCAGAAGGGCCAGGCTGTGGCCTGGGGAGAGGGTTAGGGGGGAAATGATGACACTCTCCGCCATCACTCAGCACCCAGGCCTCCTCTAGGTGGGGCTTCCTCCTCAGCCCCCAGTCAGCCCAGCTCTGCCAGGACCCTGCCCACATGCCGCAGTCCCAGCCTCCATGGTCATCTCTCCGGCTTCCACCTTCTCTGGCCCTTGTTCAGCCTGAGGCCCATTAAGCTGATTAACAGGCACATTCCAGAATGGAGGGATAAATTCCAGTCCCTAGGGACCCCTCCTTCTCCACCTCCACCTCCTCCTCTCTGCCCTGCTCTCCTCCTCCTCCCCCACCTCCTCCTCTTTGCCAAGCCCCTGCCCTGCCCACTCCACTGCTGTCACTAACTCTCTGGTCCTCCAGATTCTAGAGACAGAGATATTGGAAACAGGATGGGCCAAGGCTGGCCCAGGCTGCCATTTGAGATGTGTGGTTGGATAAGAAGGAAACGGGAGGTTTTCTGCATTGATCATGTGATTTAATCCTCTCTTTGGCCCTTCCAGGAAATGAGTACCTCCATGTTTTATAGATGAGGAGACTAAAACCCAGAGAGGTTAAGTAGAGCCTTGCCCAACACCTAGCTGAAGGTCACCTAACGGAGACAAAACCTCCCTTGTTCTGAAGCCAAGCCTTGCACTTGTGGGAAGCTGGTTTGACACAGAGATTCCTAAGCCCTCTCCCCGAGATGCTAGGTCTGGCTGGGGTAGGGCCCAGGGATCTGTATTTAGCAATCACTTTTAGTAGTTAGATCTGCAGACAGGTTTAAAAACCACTTTATTAACCCAAATTCTTCATGTTACAAATGTGAAAACTGAAGATCCAGGGAGGGTATGTGATTGGCCTAAGGTCACATAGGAAAACGCCAAAGTAGGACCTAAGTCCCAGCTCACTTTCCACTTGGAGGACCATTAGCAGAGAGCAGCCCCAGGTCTCCCCTGGTACTACCCCGCCATCCCCCCAGCCCCAACTTTACCTGCACTTCCCATAGAGTGGAAGGCCAGGGCAGGACCTTCAGCAGGAAAGAATAGCTCCTTCTCTGGGCCTCGTCTTTTGCATCTGCAACTTGAGATGTGATTTTTGCCTCCTGGAGAGGAGAAGGAAACTCCACAAACGCAAGGAACAATCCTGGCCAGTTCCTTTGTCCATGTTGGAAAACAAGAGGACAAGCTGCCTGCAGAAGCCTGGGGTTTATGCAAATGGTCGCTACCCTTTGGGTTGTTCAGGTTAAGATCTCATGGCTGCACCAGGACCCTCATCAGAGGGACCCTGGATGGCGAGGAAGCTGTCTGACTTTGACTAATCAGCACGCCTTCCATGTAGCCCTTACCCCCCATGGGTGGAGGAAATGGGTCAGGGCCCAGAGACGACAGCAAGATGACCAACCATCCTGGGATTTGCGAGGACTTTCCCACTTTATCACTGAAAGCCCCACAGCCTCCATTTAAAAAAAAAAAAAACACAATAGACCACTGGCCACACTAGATAATAAATCAGACATTCAGGGTCATGCGGCATGAGTCCCCACAGCCTCCTTCTCCTCCCTTTGCCAGGAGTTTTTCCCTTTTTAAGGTGAGGAATAGGTAACAGCATCCAGTGACAATAAATAACAACAATAATAATGTGAGGCTTCTTCAGTTCTAAGGTGCTATTGATTTTAAGTGAAAGCCAAGTTAAGAGCTTTTCAGCAGCAAACGGAGACCTATGCTACTATATTATATTATTAATACATTACGGTAGGGTGCTTCATGATGGCAAAATGAAAATGTTAGAAAGATAATGAGGGAGGCTTCCAACTGAGGAAATACGGTCGTGGTAATCACCCTAATAGAGGCACAGCCCCACGCGTGTAGCCCTTGTCCTTTGATGAGCGCCCCACGCAATAGCAGTTGCTGCTGTTACTCCACTGCAGTGATGAGGAAACTGACGCTTAGGGGGGCACACACCCTCCCAGGGATCCTCCAGCTAAACTCAGCCCTAAGTCCGTGGGTCTTGCGGACGCACGGACCCTCTCACTTCTTGGGGCTCCCAGAGCAGACGCTCAGCCAAAGAGGGTGGAGTCGGGGGAGGCTCTCTGTATCCTTCTGGGGACTAACAGCATTAGCTCCAGCCGTATAACACCAATGGCCTCGTAATTTATATTGCGGTTTTCACTACTTCCCTTCTCTGCAGGCTTGTTCAATAAATTACCATTTTTATGAATTCCAAAGTGCTCGGTGGAGGGCAGAGCTCCACCTGGCTCCGACTGCCTGCCGTGGAGAGGACAAAGAAGGGGGGTGGTGGCTGGAGAGAGGACAGAGGGTTTCCCACGTCCTGCATGCCAGGGACTGGACAAAGGAGTGGGAAACCCAGCAGGCTTGGAGGATGCCCGTCTGGGAACAAGTCACTCCACGTCCTGGCATTGGGAACCTGGCTCTCCCTTCTGCGTTTGTAATGCACGTGGGAGGGATCAGTCCTCCTTTGCAGATCCTGTGAGAAGTCAGTAAGATGATGGGAGTAGCATACCTGGAGCATTGTGGCGATGGGTGCCATTTTCCTGTCTTGCTTGTAACTGCCTCCCTGCTCCTCTCAGGCAAGTCGGTGAGTTCCTCCCCCACACACACACTCCACAGAGCCTCTCAGGATTGCCCCTGCCTCAGGCCTACTCTTCTTCTGCCCTTCTCAGCAATATAAGACAATCAATACTTACTGACATGGAAAATCTCCAGTGTATATCTCAAAGTTTAAAAAGCAAGATGTAGGGGCTTCCCTGGTGGTCC
The DNA here is from genome assembly GCA_007570785.1 of Antilocapra americana. Taxonomy (NCBI): domain Eukaryota; kingdom Metazoa; phylum Chordata; class Mammalia; order Artiodactyla; family Antilocapridae; genus Antilocapra; species Antilocapra americana. The sequence goes on from ML664177.1 coordinate 38,758,004, forward strand.
AGTGGTTAAAAATCCAATTGCCAGTGCAGGGGACATGGGTTTGATCCCTGGTCAGTGAAGATTCCTCATGCTGCAGAGCATACTAAGCCTACATGCTACAACTATTGACACCCATTCACCTAGAGCCTGTGCTCTGCAACAAGAGAAGCCCCCGCAATGAGAAGCCCACGCATGGAAAGGGAAAGTCGCTTAGTCATGTCCAGCTCCTAGCGACCCCATGGACTATACAGTCCATGGAATTCTCCAGGCCAGAACACTGGAGTGGGCAGCTTTCCCTTCTCCAGGGGATCTTCCCAACCCAAGGATCAAACCCTGGTCTCCTGCATGACAGGTGGATTCTTTACCAGCTAAACCACAAGGGAAGCCCAAGAATATCAGAGTGCGTAGACTATCCCTTCTCCAGCAGATCTTCCTGACCCAGGAGAGTAGTCCCACTTGCAGCAACTAGAGAAAGCCTGCATGAAACAACAAAAACCCAGCACAGCCAAAAATAAATAGGCTGTAGCTCATTTGTTACTACAAATATTTATTTTTTAAAAAGCAAGAAGTAAACCAATTTGTAGAGTATGATTCCAATTTAATACAATATATTGTTACATGAGTGAATATACAGAGACAGATCTGTGTAAGCACGGAAAAAAATCAGTGAGTAGATTTCATAAACGGTTCATAGTTTGTGGGATTTCCCAGGTGGCTCAGTGGTAAAGAATCCATATGCCAATGCAGGAGACACAAGAGACACAAGTTCAATCCCTGAGTTGGGAAGATCTCCTGGAGGAGAAAATGGCTCCCCACTCCAGTATTCTTGCCTGGAAAATTCCATGGACAGATGAGCCTGGAGGGTTGCAGTCCATGGGGTCGCAAAGAGACAGACATGACTGAGCATGTCTTTTTTCTTTTCTTTTTTTTCTCTTCATAGTTTGTGAAACTTCTGAGGGATAAGACTTAATACTGAGGGGAGTAATTTTATTTTTGTGCAATTTTCCATAGTGGGATGGAGGTGATTTTTCTTGCAGCAGGTACTTTTAATATATTTTTCACATTAAAAAGGAAAAGAAAATATGACTCCTCCCTTGAAGAATACAAAATTCCCAACTCCTCTTTGCTCTCAAAAGATGCAGCCAGAGGTTAGAAGCTGATGCTCCCGTGCCATGGATTCTGAAGCCAGAAATTTCAAGGGGAGTGTTTTACCCTCAAGCGAGCTGGACTCTGGACCCTGCTCCTGCCCTCCTGCCCTTCTCCAGTCTCTGCCCCACTCCCCAACCAGCGGCCTCACCCTGTCTTCATGCCCAGTGAGCGCGACGTGTCAGAGGACCTGTCTGCACACCCCTGGGTCTCTCTTGGAGGGGACTCAGGGCCAGTTAGGAAGCAGAGCTGTTCCCTTCAGCATCTTGATCCACCTGTACCCACTAAAGTCTCCATGGCAACACAATTGCAGCGGGGGGCACTGCCCACGAAACAGGTTGCCTGGAAACAGCACCGAGAACGGGCGAGGTCCGACCAGAAGTGGGGAATCCAGCCAGCATCTCCTTGCTCACTATCTAAAGAGACAATGACAGAGATTCGTCACGACCACTATGGGTCTTGTAGTCGCTACTCTGTCTGGAGAAGGGTAGCCCAGAGCCAGGCTAAGAGTTTGGGCTCTGGAGGGACCTCCCTGGTGGTCACTGGCTAAAGACTCCGTGTCCCCATGCAGGAGACCCGGGTTTGATCCCTGGTCAGAGAAGTGGCTTCTACATGCTGCAACTAAGACCCGGCACAGACAAATTAATCAATTTTAAAAAGAGTCTGGGCTCTGGAGCAGACAACCTCACCTGGTCAATAAAGTATGTCACTAATGGTGGGCTCTCCCTGCGCCTCAGTTTCTTCATCTATGCAAAAGAGGGCTAATAGAAGTACCTGCCTCTCCCTGTTCTTATGAGGGATAACGATGCGTGTAGAGTAGAAACACAATTCACGTCAACTCTTAAAGTGCCTGGCATACACTAAACACTCAATGACGTGAAAATGAAAGTATTAGTCTTTCAGTTGTGTTCAACTCTTTGTGGCCCCATGGACTGTAGCCCCCAGGCTCCTCTGTCCATGAAACTGTCTAGGCGAGAACACTGGAGTGGGTTGCCATTACGTTCTCTGGGGGATCTTCCTTACCCAGGGATTGAACCTGGGTCTCCTGCATTGCAGGCAGATTCTTTACCATCTGAGCCACCAGGGAAGCCCTTAAACACTCAAGAAGCATGCTACTTATTAATTCCTCTTCATCCTAGTGGAGTTCAGACAGCTTGCACCTCTATCAACCCTCAACAATTATTTGTTGGCATTTACACTCTGGCAAACTTTGTTCTTGGCCCTGGGAATAAAAGATTTAATAAGATAGTAATTCTCCCTTTGTGGGCCTCACAGACTCAGGCGTTGTAGAAACCCAGAGAGGGTAAATGTGACCCGTGCTGAATGGAAGCAAAAGCAGACTGAGGAGGGGTGAGGGTGGAGCTTGTCCTGAGTCAGTAACACCTGAGCTGAAGTTTGATTAAGATGCTGGCCAGGGAGAGAAAGGCAGGAACAGCATACGCGAAGGTACAGAGGCAAGCAGGAAGCAGCAGGCTCCATTGGCAGAATGGTGGTGCTGTTGGAGTAGGGACTAGGAAAGGGGAAGCAGAGAGACCAAGGCTGGAAAGACGCCCAGGGGGCATAAGGTGAACGGCCTTCAATGTCACATGAGGGTTTGAATGTCATTCTGAGGACAAGGAGAGCCCTGGAGAGTCTCTGGCAGAGAAGGACAGAAGGACACCTGGAGAGGGCGAGGGTGAAGGCAGGGGAGATATCAGGAGGGTCACTGGATCAGGGCAGAAGCCACGGAAAGAGTGGGAGGGCCAGAAGATCTCTGCCGTCTCTCCAGGGCACCATCAGGGGCTCATGGCCCTGCTGGCTTCTCACTACAGCCCTCATGCTCCACCTGCAGGGGAGCAGGCTGTGGATAGAAGAACTGGCCGAGCGTAGTACCTGGAGCACTCGGTCAGCTCCTCCTGCGTCTCCTGGTAGCTCTCGTGGCCTTTCCCACAGGGAGCCTCCCAGACCACTCAAGCAGCACAGGCCACCGGAACAAGCACCTCGTCTCCCGAGAGAATACCAGGGTGCTGGGCAGCGCTCACGTCACAAAGCCATCTCATCTTTCTCTTCCAGGAAAATCGAGGTGCACGGCAGCACACTCGCACCCCAGATTTCAGGTCAGGGCCTTGGAGACCCCACCACTCCTCTATGAGGGAGTCACCCCAGTTTCCCCAGCCCCTTTCTTCAGAGCCAGGAGGACTCAGCTGTTGGGTGGAGCTGGAACTGCTGTGGACAGGAAACGGGGGTGCCAAAGGTTTCAGCCAGTGGGAGCCCAGTAACATCACCCTCCAGGAGCTTTGCAGATGAGGAAACAGAGGGCCAGTGAGGAGCCATTGCTCAAGATTGCAAGGGGCACTGGGTCATTCTGCCAGCCTTCCAGAGGACCGGCCGGGGAGTGCCCGCCGCCCCTGCCACTGTGCAGTCTCAGCTCCAACCTGACTCAGACTGCCTGGGCAGCCCGACCTGCTCCTGTTCCTTTTAAAAATCTTTTTTCTTTTAGCCTGACCTTGAGCTCTGCTCAGTTGAGGGAATGAAGTGAGGGTTCCGGATGGTAGAAAGAAATGAGGCAAAAGGTGCTGGGAGCGAGCGAGGATCAGGTTCCTCATAAGACCAGAATTTTACCCATTTCCAACTGGGCTCAAGACAGAAGGGGTTTGGTACACAGCCCTAGAAAGAGGCATCACTCAACTGAGAAGAGAGGACAAGGACAGGAGATTAGGGACCCGGGGACCACCAGCTTACAAACTCTGGGCCTGGGAAGATCCTCTTTTAAACAGCTACCAGATTTCCCAAATTGACTTTTTCACCGAATCTGACCTTCGGGGCTTGCTTGGAAAGGGAACTGTGAGAGGCATGTACCAGTGGCTAGGGCACTGAGTTGGAGGGACAGGGCGGGAGAGCATGGGGCCTGGGGAGACAGGCACAGTGAGATCCCCACCCAAGTGGCCATCTCACACCCATGCCACCCAGAGATCGGAGTGCCGGCTCTAAGCGGTTGCAGCGAAGGAGAAGGGAGGGGATTAACCCCCACTGAGAAGCAGCAGTACCTGCAGGGGGAGAGGGTTCGCTCCACACCTGGGGCTGCGTTTAGTCTTCAAAAAGCCCTGCGAGAAAGGCCCTTTTGGCCCCACTGTATGAACTGCATATGAGCCCTGCCGAGGAGAAGAGACTCGTCCAAAGCTACACAGCTTGGAAGCAGCAGAATTTTAAAGCCAGATCTCCCTGGCCCCTGAGCTGTGTTTTTTCTGTGGCATCGCACTGAGTGGGAGACTCGAGGTGAATACCCCCTGCAGCATGTGCCCACAGCCACGTGGACCACGCCCAGTGGGGAGGGGCACATGGCCTCTGGCAATTACCCAGCAGATTAAGCCTGCAAAGGTAGCCTCCAGAGGCAGTCGACCTCCATCACTTCCTGGATCCCTCCTTCCTGACCTTTGGGAGTCAAGGGTTCCTTTGCTCTGTCACTGCAGGGACCCCCAGGAAAGACTCAAAGAGCCCACCTGTGTTTTCCTCTAGATGACCATTTGGGACCCTCCCAAGTAATCCTCCCTGCATTTGGTAGGTGGAGAAGTTGGGGTGCAGAGTGGAGCAGGGACATAAGCAAGCCCACCAAACCATGGGAGGTGGGGGCTGAGACAAAAAGACTCACCCCCTGCCACCCTCCCCTTGTGGGGAGGCCTCTCCCCACAGTCTTGGGAAGGGGGGATCATTTGAGAAGCCTGGGCCTTTGAGCCAGCACCAACCGGTGGGTGTTGAGAAAGCAGGAATGACTGGATTAATGCTGCCTTAGTCCGGTGGGTAATTATTTCTCAGGGTTTGCAGGGGGGTGAGATGACATAGCATATGGAGAAGATGGCCTGCCAGGGACAGAGGAGGTTCATCACTGTGACAAAGAGCTTAGCAGGGGCCAAGCATCCCACAGGCCATTTCACGCAGCCTTCTGTTAAATGAGAGCATCACTATCCTGTTCCACCCGAGGCCCAGATCACAGGGTGAGCAAGTGGCGCAGCTGGGGTCCAAAGTGCCCACGACGGGGACCTCAACACCTCCCCATCTCTTGGAGCCCCCACCAACTCCCCCATCCAGGTCAGAGTTGGTGAGGATGAAGCTCAGGCTCCCTCCCCAACCCAGGTGCCTCCGAGCACCTGGAAACAGGCTGCACCCAGAGCAGTGGCAGGGGCAGGCTGGGAGGCAGTGCTGTCAGCTCCCATTTGCGTGGGTTTGATGCCCGCTTCAAGTTTCCGCTCCTGTTCAGGGGAGGTGACTAAAGGCACCAGAGGGGAATCACATCTTCCAGGAGGAGGAGGGTTATTCGCTGGATAATGACTCCATGTCTATTCTTAAGCAGGGGGCTGGGGCTAAGTGCTCCCTCCTACCGAGACCCCGGTTCTCCACTGAGACCCGCTGTTCCTAGGCTGCCCTTTCAATCACAGGAAACCTCCACTGAGACCTGGTGGGTACTTGGGCTGGAGGCCGGGGCTCAGCTGGAACTCTCAGGCTGCCCTTGGCAGGTGGGCTGCCGGAGAGCTCTCCCCAGGCCAGCTCCTAGCTTCCTCTGCATTTGTGACAATGATCAGAAGCAAGAAGTTCTTTGTCAAGTTCAACCTGTCATGGGAAGGGCTAAGACATTAGCCCAAGAGAAGAGAGACCCAAGTTCCAATCCTGGTTCTGCCACGACCACACAGGGTAACGCCTGGGTCATAGGTGCTTGATTGGAGAAACTTTTTCCCTTTTTTGGCCACACTGTGCATCATGTGTGGGATCTTAGTTCCCTGACCAGGGTCAAACCTGAGCCCTTGCACTGGAAGCATGAAGGCTTAACCCCTAGAATGTCAGGGAAGTCCAACTGGGGACTCTGAAGCTCTATCAACTCATGGTTCAAACACAAGGCATCCTGCAGATCATGTTCGTCGTTGCTCAGACCCCCCCAAGAGCTAAGTGGCCCCTTCTTCTGCTTGCCCTGCCCACTTGAGTCATCATGAAACAATGAAGTGGGGGAGCTACTCCACAGCCCTTAGGCCGGGTCTCCAGTTGTTCCTCTCAGTGACGCTAGCATGTAGTCAAGATACCCTCCCCTCCCCCATGAAGAGCCATGCCTTCTCCATCAGAAGGGGCCTCCATCAGACTCGCAGCGGGTCTCCCACCACTCACGAGGGTCCCGTTTCCATGGAAATGCTGCTTCCCTCCATCCTCAGATCTTCACTTGGGGATCTTCACTAGGCTCAGACTCCACCCCCACCCAGAGCTCAAAGCACCGGACTGGGTTGGAGCCTCATAGAGCTGTACCCCCTCTTGTCATGAAGATGTCTGATCTGGGGAGCAGTGCATAGAGACGGCCCAGACCGTGCTGAAGCTCCGAAAGCCTTCCAGCACTCAGAGAGCCCCTCTGAGTGCCAGTGTCCATAGGCCCAGCCGGTGAGCAGGGCGAGAGGCCCCTCCCCCCCTCCCATGAAGACCCCAGTGCTCCAGTCAGAGGGATGGCAGTAGGTGCTGCCCACTGCCCACCAGCCCCCTCCACACAGGTCAGAGACAGAAGTGGTACTTCTCCCTCCAGAGACTCAAGAGGAGTTGGGGAAGGGGTAGGGCAAGACTGGGGGCTGGGGCAGAGGCAGTGGGTCTGGAAAGAAGGGCCCAAGGTATTTTCCTGTGTCTCCTGCAAATGTTCTATACAGAGGCCTCTGGGACACAAATCTTCCAGAAGGAATCGCTTCAACTCGGGCTGCCTTTGCACAGCGGGACTGTTGTTACTCTGCAGATGACTCCAAATCAATGAAAACAGCCAGGCTTCTTCTGAAAGTGCTTTATTCATACTTTCCGTGAGATTGAGAAATCATCAATTGCCCATATTAAGAACAATCCCACCACCTTAAAGGGTGACTTTAGAAGTGGATGGAGAGATAGGGAAGTCAATGAAATCCGGGGAAGCAAAAGCCGTTCTTTGTTTGTTTATTTCGCTGCGCCGGGTCTCAGTTGCTGCATGAGGGCTCTTTGATCTTCTTTGCAGCATGCTGGACCTTTAGCTGTGGCATGTGAACACTTAGTTGCAGTGTATGGGATCTAGTTCCATGACCAGGGATCAAACCTGGGCTTCCTGCACTGGGAATGCGGAGTCTTAGCCACTGGCTGCTGCTGCGGCAGCTAAGTCGCTTCAGTCGTGTCCGACTCTGTGCGACCCCATAAACGGCAGCCCACCAGGCTCCGCCGTCCCTGGGATTCTCCAGGCAAGAACACTGGAGTGGGTTGCCATTTCCTTCTCCAATGCATGAAAGTGAAAAGTGAAAGTGAAACCACTCAGTCGTGTCCGACTCTTCGCGACCCCATGGACTGCAGCCCACCAGGCTCCGCCATCCATGGGATTTTCCAGGCGAGAGTACTGGAGTGGGTTGCCATTGCCTTCTCTGACTGGACCACCAGGGAAGTCCACAAAAGCCACTCCAGAAGCTTTGGAGGGATGCAGCCCTTGCCTGGCTTCTTAGAAAGATGAGCCTGGTGAGTCTCATTCTGAAATCTACCAGGTTTCTCCTCATCCCCTTCTATCAAAGGCAATCTTCCAAAAGCTTTCACATACTAAGTCCTGAATGAAAAACTAGGGTCCCCAGCCTCCCAGGGCCCTTAAGGAGGAGCCAGGTCTCTAAAGACTGAGGCACTGGAGGACACACAAGCCTGTCTACTCCTGGGCAGAAACACAAGTCTCCCTGGCTTCAAAGAAAAGAGGCTTACAAAGGTTTGGGTACCAAGACGCAAACATCAAAAGCCTCCTGCCCACTGCTAACCAGATGCATTAACTGCAAATGAAGCTGAAATGTACTTATTCAATTTCCCTGGAAATGTACCTGTCAGGCGGGAAGGGAACTCCAAGGCTCTCCTTGGCCTACTGCACCTGCCCTCCTCCCTGGTCCCCAACCCCCCAGCTCCTCCCTCCATGTGAGTACCGAAATCTCTTCCTCCTTGGGTTGACCGCTCATTCTCAGGGTGTTTCAGGAAGGGAGGAAAAAGCTCCTCCAGAGATACGTCAGTGTTGAAGGCAGAGGAAACCTTATGAGGATCTCATCCATAGAAAGATGATGGTCCAGGGGCTAAGACTCCATGCTCTCAGTGCAGAGGGTCTGGGTTTGATCTCTGGCCAGGGAACTAGATCCCACAGGCTACAATTAAAGATCCTGCAGGCCACAATGAAAATCAAAGATCTCATGGGCTACAACTAAGATCATCGCAGAGGAAAGCAGGAAAATTGAGGATGCTTTGCTTCTTTCTCTGGAGCAATGGGGCATCTACCCAAGGACTGAAAATGACACAGCCCCTGCCCCATCCCAGGGGTGCCCAAGGCTGGTAAGAAAGACTCAGTCCTTGCACCTGAGCCTTCAGTTTTCTGGGAAAGACACAGCCCAACTGAAGAGCAGGTTTCCCCTGGTCTGAGGGTCAGAGACAATTCAGGAGCCCCAGCCTGACAGAGGAGACGAAGACCTGACTCAGACATACTCCTACTCCCATGGGGGCGATAGCTCTGCCCACGATCCCCGAGGCTGATCGGTCAGCTTGTCCAATATCTGATACACAATCAAACAGTCAGAGCTTCCTTAGCCCTGCAGAGTCCCTGGATGAGCCTCTACCAGCTTTGCTACAAGCAAGGACAGTTGCCGGGTGTCTGAGCAACAGATGTTCTTCTCATCTGCTTCCCGCCCAATCCAGGGACCCAGGACCTCTCCCCCCCCACCCACACTTCACGTCTGAGCAGTTCCCAGCCTGGGCTACCCTGCCCCACTCTCACCCACTACCCCTCCATCTATCTTCCCCACTGAACATTCCGGGAAGGCTGGATTCCTAAAGCAGAAATAGTAGTGTCTGCTCAGCCTGGCAACAGTCCCTGAAAATCAACAACAAAATCAGCGAACATTATCGAGTGCTAACCACGTGCCAGGCATGGGCAATGTGCTGGGGAGGAAACAGCCAGTAAAGCACGGTCCTGCCCCCCTCCCTGGGGGAATCCCCTGTCCCAAACACCAAGGTGTCACACAATCTGGTGCCTACAGATTAAGTGTGCCTGCACGAATCCTGAGGAAATGCAGAGGAGGGAATGATTAAGTCTGCCTGGGTGGGGGTGGGGTGGAGAGGCTCCTTGGAGGAGGGGCCGTGTGGCTCCAGCTTGGAAAAATAAACGCGAATTTGCCAAGTAGAGCAGGGAGGTGGGGAGGAGCATTCTGGCAGGGAGAGAAAATACAAGGTCTGGGAAGGGACGTAGTTTGTGGCACTGAGAGATAAAGAAAGGAACTGCCTGGTTGAACAACCTGTGGCTCTCAAACTAAAGCCTGCATCAGCCCCAGAGTTTCTGATTCACTAGGTCTGGGGTGGGTGGGGTCAAAGTGATGGTGATGATTCTAACTAGTCCAGGGACTGCAACTTCAAGAACCACAATTGTAAAGGACTGTGGCAAATTGCTTTATTATCCCCAGTTCTTCAATTCCTCCTTGTAATAGAATTACATATCTTTTCATTTTGTCATGGAGCTTGCCTGCTCCTATTACAGGAAGCAGAGTGTATTTCTCTGCCACCATTGAGCTTAGCCACGCAACTTGCTTTGGCCGATGAAGTGTTAGTGGACTTGCTATGAGCAGAGACTTTAATCTCGTTATGAGGGTCAGCTTGGCACTTGTGCTTCCACCTTCTGGCATGGAAAGAGCTTGCTTTGGATAGTTGCTGGTCCCAGGACAAGAGCCGTAAGTCACAGACCTGAATCCAGCCTGCAGCTTAAGACAGCTCCCCCAGAAAACCTGAAGACTCTGGAGTGAGAAAAACAAAGGTTTGTGCTTGTAAACCATTGAGGTTTGGGGGACTGTTTGTTATACAGCATCATCACAACAGAAGCCTGATGAATACAAGGGTTTTGAATGATATAATAAGTAACCTGGGATCAATATAGGAAGGAGAATAAAAGCTGGTTGTGGAATAGGTCTAATCAGGCAAAATCGGAGGCAGGGAGGCCAGGTAGAGGCTGCGGCCATGTTTCAGACAAGATACAGGATGGGTGTTCCAGTGAGCGGAGGGGAGACGGTAAGGTATGGAAAGGACAGAGATGCTAGAGCCAAATCCACAGGGCCTGGTTAGTAACTGGCTGAAGAGAGGAGGGAGACAGAAGCTCACAATTATAGTCACCCTCCTAGACAGCAGGGAGGAGATGGAGAAGTTCAGTAAGAACACAAAGGAGCCTCCACAGTGCTCCAAGGAGGTCTACACAGCCCGAAGGCCAATACACATAGAGCTCCCCACAGGACCTCACCACCCACCCTAAGCTGGGTCCTAGCCAGGGTGCTCACCTGGACAAGCTTCCTTTTCTCCCCCCACCGCCCCCCCCACACACCACCCCACTGCCAGAGCACCATCCAAGAGCTGCAGGGGGACTTGCCTGGCTAAGGAACCGGAGCCTCTGCAATTTATGTTGTTTTTCTCCGATCCATTTGGTTCTAAGTGAGCTGTAGATGAGCTTCGCCCACAACCACCGGTCTTTTAATTTAATTGTGTGCTGCTAGGGTGTTCCTCCCCCCACCCGCCACCCCGGCAAATACATCAAAATTGTCACATTGTAAATAAACAGCCTTCTTCCACCATTCAACACCCACCAGCCACCACCCTCCCCTTCCCCATACACACAAACACACACACACACACACACATACACACACAGAGCTGCAACATCTGGAAGGAAAGGAGGCCTGCCCTGGGCAAGGATCCCCCTGGAAAGCAAGGAAACACCTCTGGAAGAATGTGAGCCCTGCCTTCTGAGCCAGAGGACCTCAGGGATAGAGTCCCCTGCAAACCTCTGCCATTTAAAGACTGCCTGGAGCCTTGGAGAGGCTGGGCTGCAAACTGGGCCGTTGGAGAGCTTCCCTAGCTGTCTGAGCCTCAGTCTTCCTATCGGAAAAAAATGAGCTTTGCAATGAGTCAAAATACATAGCTACAATCAGATCTTGTCAATTGTTCAAAGTTGGACTTCTCTGGTGGTGCAGTAGCTAGAAATCCACCTGCCAGTGCAGGGGACATGGGTTCCATCCCTGGTCTGGGAAGAGTCCACATGCGGAAGGGCAACTAAACCTGTATGCCATGACTGCTGAGCCACCACACACAGAAGCTGTGCTCAGGAACAAGAGAAGCCACCGCAGTGAGGAGCCTGGGCACCCCAACGAAGAGTAGCCCCCACTCAGCACAACTAGGGAAAGCCCGAGCAAAGCAGCAAACACCCAGGGCAGCCAAAAATAAATAAATAAAAGTATAAAGAATTGTACAAAGTTACAGCGTCACAGTCACAGGTGCATGCTTGGGCTTTCTCCCAGCTCCATCATTTGCTGTGTGATCTTGGGCAGGTTATTTAACCTCTCTGTGCTTCAATTTCCTTGTCTGCAAAATAGAACTAATAAAGGTGCCCGAATCAAAGGACAGGGTGAGAAAGAAAGGTGGTACATTTAAAGCATTTAGAACAGGGCTTCCCTTGTGGCTCAGATGGTAAAGAAAGTGTCTGTAATGTGGGAGGCCCAGGTTCTATCCCTGGCTCGGGAAGATCCCCTGGAGAAAGAAATGGCAACCAACTCCTGTATTCTTGCCTGGAGAATCCCATGAACAGAGGAGCCTGGTGGGCTCCATGGAGTCGCAAAGAATCAGACACGGCTGAGCAGCGAACACTACACCAAGAACAGGGAGCACGTGGTAAGGGACTGATGAATGTTAGCTATTAACGTTACATCCAGGAGGAAACTGATTGGAGAGGCACAGCCTCCCTTTGGGTTACTCTGCCTCGAACTTCCAGGGAAAGGCAGACACAGTCTGAGAGCCAGGAGACCACACAGCAAGAATTCTTTTCGACCGAGTTCTCACCCAGAAAACCAGAGTCACTGTGCAGTGCCACCGCCCCCGCCACCACCACACACCACACACACACAACAAGGAAGTCAAAGTTGCAGTGGCGGGCACCCCCACCGGGAGGGAATAAGTAAAGAAACGGAGACCCCATTGGCACATTCCCACAGGCAAGAAAAAATGGAAGTCCCTCCTCTTAGGCTGAGGTGCCAACAGAAAAAAAAAGAAAAACAGAAATTCACTCTTTCCAGAAATATTAATAATCCGGCCCCTTCTGTTGGAAGCACTGAGGATACAGCCGTGAAGGAAACTGACAATGCCCTTCCCTCCTTGGGATATCCTTTCCGAGGGATGTGATTGGAAAATCCTGGGTTCTGACCTTAAGGGCCATCTCTGTGGACCCCATCTTGTCACTTTTAAGCTTCGTGATCTTGAGCGAGTCATTCAACAACCCCTCCTCACCCCGGTTTTCCTCTCTGAGAAGAGGAGGTGATAGCAGCTGCCTGTAATGTTGCCGCAAGGCTCAAATGAGAGTACCTGCCTCCAGGGGCTCAGTAAATGCCTGTTTCAGGGCCTGTTATTTTAGTTCTTTAAATCTGTACAGAAGGGATGGCTGGTTGTCTCTCCCTCATCCCTGAGTGATGGATGGAACTCAGGGTTTTGGCTGGGCTCACAGTCCTCCAGGATCAACCACATTTCCCAGCCTCCCTTGCAGCTCATTCCACACGTGTGAGAAGTGGCTGTGCTCTCGGGGAAGGTGACCGGGGGCCCTCCAGCTCCACTGCTCCCTACTCCCTTCTCACTGGCTGGAAGGTAGACCCAGTGGACTTGCCTGTGAGTCATCTTGTCCGTGCCAAGGAGGACAGCACCCGGAGGAAGGTGGAACGGTCGGATAGAGGGGATCTCCCACACTGAGAGATCCAGCCTATAAACATGAGAAAGAAAGAAAGAAAGAAGGTTTGATCTTGCTCAAGCCGCTCTTGTCTGAGGCTTGCAGTGCAGCAACAGAAAAAGCATCCTTGTTGAAATAAGACGATTTTTCCTGAGTCACCAGAGCTGCCACTGTACCTTGACTGTGAGAAGTGTAAAAGACACGAGGAGACAGGTTTTTGCACACAAGTAAAGTGATGTGTACATGCAAGCACAGGGCTCCAATGAAACCTGAGGGTGCCGGTAAGAATGGACCGGTGGGACATCAAGGATGAGAAGTCTGGGTGAGTGAGGAGGGTGATGAAGATGGAGAACTGCATGATGACCTCAAGAGGTCTTGTTTGGAAGATGAGAAGACTGATGATAGAGCTGGTTACAGGGCATGATGGGGAGATGAGGGAAGGGGCCGGGAGGTGAGGAGCCCAGTCTGGGACCCACGGAGTAGAGGTGTGCACGACCTCCATGCAGGGGAGACTTGGGGGCTGGAGGTGGAGACTTAGGGACCACTTCTCTAAGGCAATGAGGGATTCCTAGGTGGTGCTAGTGGTAAAGAACCCACCTGCCAGTGCAGGAGACATAAGAGACGTGGGTTTGATCCCTGGGCCGGGGGTCAGAAAGATCCCCTGGAGGAGGGCATGGCAACTCACTCCAGTATTCTTGCCTGGAGAATTCCATGGACAGAGGAGCCTGGTGGGCTACAATCCATAGGGCCTCAAAAAGCCGAACATAACTGAAGCGACTTAGCATTCACACCTGGTCTCTAAGGAGATGAAGCCCAGGTCTAGGCACAGGGCTGGCTGAAACCTTTGCAAAGGAGATAGACAAACACTCAAATACATAAGTGCATGATGTGATATGTACAGAGAAGGAGAAGAGTCAGATGCTATCTAAGCCAATAGAGAGGCTGTGAGGAGGAGCAGGGCAAGCCTCCAGGACTGGATGGTGCTGACATGGAGACCTAGACTGTGTAGGGGGTACTTACCAGTAAATCAGAGGTGGGAAGTGGGGCAGAGAGGGGAACGAGCAGAGAAAACAGCATAAGCAAAGGCCCTGTGGTTGGGGAGACGTCACCATGATAGAAAGCAGGAACAATGGAACTATGTCATTCCTTTTGGCCGTCCAAAATGAGACTCCCCTTCCTATGTTTGAGGAGTCCCCTCCTTTTCCAGCCAGACCAGCTTCCCATCACAGGCACTAAAAATGTCAAATAATCATACAGCCAGTCTCCCTTGCAGCTGGGCAGCAGGCACCTACCTGGGTCAGGTTGCCTGAGGCATGTGTACCTTGCTCTGTCACCCAGGACCACATGGTACGCAGAGAACACACAGACAGGGCTGCTCTGTCATTTAGGATCATGACCTGGCAGGGGAGCCCTAATTTATCCAGATCTCACCCTTTCTACAGAGCCCCTCTTTGCCAGACACAAGTCTGCTTTCTGACCTCTAAAAACATAAATTTGCCATTATCTGAAACCCCTGTGCTTGTTACACAGCCCTCTTCATAGACCCAGATGCCTGGCCTCATATACAGAATTCCACCTGCTTCTATGGAACCCCATGCAGCTTCACAGAACCCGGCTCCTGACTTTTCCACAAACAGATTCTAATATTGATATACAAGGACCACTTCTATTCTCCATCACCCTGGTTGGTTATACAGAAACTTGCCCAGCTACACAGGCTCCTGCCGTTTTCTTTAGAAACATGCTCGGTTGTACCGAACCCTCGGAGAGTTTGTAGAAATCCATATTCTCAGAATCCTGCTTTGTTACAGAGAAACCTGCTGGGCTCTCCATAGTCCTGCCCCATTAGAGAGAACCGGGCATCCTTACGGCAGGATGGTTGACTTGGACACCTGCTCTGGGGCTCAGGACCCTGCTGTTGGCCTGACCCCTGCTTGCCAACCTGATTGCACCATAGAACCCACTTTGGTTGCATAAAGGCCTCCCAGGAGGTTCAGAATCCTGATTTTTTAAAAATACATCCCAGAATTGGTACATAGAAACCTAAGGGGTGACACTGAATTCATCTCCACTGCATAGGACCCCAGCCTGGTACAGCTTCTCCTGTGAAGCCCAGCATCACCTCTCTGACTTCCCTAAGGATGCCGCTGGCATTCTTGGTGGCTCAGTGGTAAAGAATCTGCCTACCAATGCAACAGATGTGGATTCGATCCCTGGGTCGGGAAGAACCCCTGGAGAAGGAAATGGCATCCTGCTCCAGTATTCTTGCCTAGGAAATCTCATGGAGAGAGGAGCCTGGCAGGCTACAGTCCAGGAGATCACAAGAGAGGCAGACACTTCTTAGCAACTAAATAAAAACAACAACAAAGGATACTGCACCTGTGCATGCCTTTGTGAGTGGAGGGATGCAAAGAAGAGCTGAAGGTGGTCGTGGTGGCTTAGTGGCTCAGTCATGGCTGACTCTTGCGACCCCAAGGACTATAGTCTGCCAGGCTCCGCTGTTCATGGGTTTTTCCCAGGCAAGAATACTGGAGTCGGTTACCATTTCCTCCTCCAGGGATCAAACCCAGGTCTCCTGCATTGCAGGTAGATTCTTTATCAATGGAGCCACCAGGGAAGCTCTGAAGAGCTGAAGGTCCTCTCAATATCACCTTTGCTGTAGGGGAGGCTGGGAGGACTTGTACCCACCCCACACCCTGGGTCCAGGCCCCTTTACTCCATCCTCCCCTACCAGGGAGGACTTCAGCTTGAGCTCTGCTGAGCAAGGGGCCAGCAGGGACTCTGTTCAAGGCTTCGAGGGAGGGGCCTGAGAATCTACCCTATTTCCTTTCAGTGCTGACCGGGGCCGCCTGGGCACAAATCTACTTGGACAGAAATAATCAGCCGAATTAATTTAGCTTTAAATAGCAGCACTGAGAATGTTTCCACAAAATTTTCTCCGAGGAGAGCTAAGCAGAATTAATGATGGCACAATATCAGAGAGAAATGTTATTTATTAAGGCCTAATCATTCCAGGGAAGGTGGGGGGAAGTCATCATAATATAATAAAGTCGAAATCAACCAGTCCGGCCCAGCCTGGCCCCGCTTAGGAGCCAAGAAGCCCTCGGAGAATGGTGGGGACCAGGGGAGCCTCACAGAGAAGCTTCCTACAAAATGAACAGTTTCTCCTGGGATCTCCCTGGTGTGGGGGGCCTGATCAGGCTCTCTTGTTCTGGCCACATTTCTTGTCGGCTGTGTCCACACCAGCCCATCTGCTTCTTGGCACCACTGAAGATGAACAACTTTGATGATCAATGGTCAAAACTCCATCAAGAAATGGAGCTCCCCAAAAGAAGACCTGCCCTCCCACTTCCTATTGCCCCTCACCATAAAGCATCCTTCATCCATTTCTTCTCTCAACTGTTCTTTGGGCTTGTTTTTTTTTGGCTGCGTCGGGTCTTTGTTGTGGCACACAGGATTTTTCATCCTAGTACTCGTTCCCTGACCAGGGATCAAACCCAGGCCTCCTGCACTGGGAGTGTGGAGTCTTAGCCACTGGACCATCAGGGAAGTCGCGTCAACTGTTATTTACTGAGCACCTAAAACTGAGGGCCCAGCACTGTCCTAGATGCTGGGGATAGAACAGTAGGAAGACCGGTAAATGAGTAAATAAGCAAGATGATGCCTGGCAGTAATCATGTTATGGAGACAATGAAGTGATGGGGGGACAGGATAGGGGAGCGATTTTGGTGGCATGGTCATGCAGGAGAGCTGAGAAAAGGCAGCATGGGAGCTGAGACTGGAAAAGAGTTGATCCTGTGAAGATCTGGGGTGTGAGAAGGACTTCCAGGCAGAGGGAACAGCTCGGGCGAAGACCTGGAAGAGGGGAGAAGCTTGGCTTTCTGAAGGAAGTATGAGAAAGCCAGAGTGACTGGGGCCTGGAGGTGAAGAGGAGAGTGAGAGCACCTATGCTTCTATTTGTGGGACCAAGAGTACAGGGATGGGCCAAAGTCACCAAGGGGAGGACGAGATTCAGAGCAGAAAGAGTAAGGGGACTCCGACTGTGCAGCCCCTGCCCACCCTGAGATCTTCCTCCCATTATGCTGTGACCTCCTGTGTGCCTGACACTAGTGTGAGGCCTGGGACGTCTCCACCTACACAGGTTACAGGCTACCGGACAAGGCAAGAAATTGGTTCACTTCAGTTCAGTCGCTCAGTCGTGTCCGACTCCTTGCAACCCCATGAATTGCAGCACGCCAGGCCTCCCTGTCCATCACCAACTCCCAGAGTTTATTCAAACTCGTGTCCATTGAGTCGGTAATGCCATCCAACCATCTCATCCTCTGTCGTCCCCTTCTCCTCCTGCCTTCAACCTTTCCCAGCATCAGGGTCTTTACAAATCAGCCAGTTCTTTGCATCAGGTGGCCCAAGTATTTGAGTTTCAGCTTCCACATCAGCCCATCTTAGGACACATTTATTAAGCAGCGGCTGTGTGCCATCCACCACTTTTCTTAAGGGCCATGGACAGAGTAGGAAAGGTCAGGAAGGAGACGGGCTTCCATGTGCTGGGGACATGCTCTCCAGGCAGTCTTCTGGGCCTGCGGTCCAAAATGCAGGTTCTAGGGTGAGAAAGACATTTCATCTCTAAACTTCAGTTCTTCAACTATAATGAGATGAAGGACTTCCCTGGTGGTCCAGTGGTTAAGACTCTGCCTGCCAATGCAGGGGACACAGGTTCGATCCCTGGTGTGGGAAGATCCCACATGCCATGGGGCAACTAAGCTGGTGTGCCACAACTACTGAAGCCCACGTGCCTAGAGCCTGTGCTCTGAGACAAGAGAAGCCAGCGTAATGAGAAGCCCACGCACCACAACAAAGAGTGACCCCTGCTCGCCACAAGCAGGGAAAGCCCACGCACAGCAATGAAGACCCAGCATAACCAAAAACAGGTCTTTTCTTTTTTAACTCTAAAAAAATAAAAGAAAATAGAATGATCCTACCTATCTTGTGGAGTTCTGCAGGAGATGGTGGAATCTTGTGGGAATTCTATAGGGTGCGAGTTAGTTGCTATTTGGCTGACTGGGGGCAGACTCAGGGAGGCCACCCGGTTGCAGCTGAGTGGCTTCTGTTTTATGTGGCTCTCCTACTCCATGGGCCAGCCACCTTGTTAGTTCTTGTCACAAGAATGGCAAAAGCGCAAGACAGCAAGGAGAAACATTCCATCTCTTCGAGACTGAACTCAGAGCTGGCACTTCAGCCCCATTCCATTGGCCAAAATAAGCCACATAGCCCAGCCCAGAATCCAAAGGAACTGAAGTCTACTCTGTCCATTAAGTGGAAAGGACTGCAGAGTTCCATTACCAAGGGCGTGGACAGAAAGAGGGTTAAGATTTGGGGACATGAATGCAATCTACTATGGGTGGTGTCATTTGAGTCCCTAGATCCAGCTGAACCTGAGTCAGATTCATCACGTGAGTCCAACTGATCTTTCTGCCCTGTTCATACCTGGACAGAATCCATCTTTTGCTTAACATTGGAGGCAATTTTCTCCTAAGACAGACAGAAGTAGCCCTAGGACATATTAAGTTCCACCAAGTGACAAGTACTGTGCTAGAAGCTGTCACTGAACTCTCACACTTGACCCTTAAATAGTAGCTCTATGAAGGGGCTGTGAAGTAGCTCATCTTGCAGGTAGGAAATAGGTTCCATGGGGTGGCGTGACCTGTCCAAGGTCTCATGGTGAGGGCAGAGGTGAGCGGTCAGGGTTGAAAAGTGTCCAGATGGTCTGCTTGAGAACAAAGCATCTGCCTTTCTCACTCTGTAACTGTGATCCTTCAACTTGGGAGTTGGGGCACAGATCAACTGTCGCACCCTCCCTTCAACCAACCAAACTAACAACAACAACAAAAAAAACTGATTTTCCTGAGTCCTTCCTGTGTGCCAGGTAACTGCTAAGCACTTTAAATGTGTTAGCTCAGGTAACTTTTTTTTTTGATGTGGAAAGTGAAAAATGAAAGTGTTACCCACTGAGTCATGTCTAACTCTTTGTGACCCCATGGATTGTACCCACCAGCCTGTTCTGTCCATGGGATTCTCCAAGCAAGAGTACTAGAGTGGGTTGCCATGCCCTCCTCCAGGCGATCTTCCCAACCCATCAAACCTGAGTCTCCTGCATTACAAGCAGATTCTTTACCTTCTGAGCCATCAAGGAAGGACCCTTTCTAAAGTCTCTATTGCATTTGTTACAGTATTGCTTCTGTTTAATGTTTTGTTTTTTTGGCCATGAGGCATGTGGGATCCTAGCTCCTTGACCAGGGATCAAACCCACACCCTCTGCATTGGAAGGTAAAGTCTTCACTACTGGACTGCCAGGGATGTCCCTGCTCAGGTAATCTTCGCAAAGGCCCTGAATGTTAAACTGTTAGTATTATTTCCATTTTACTGATGAGGAAACTAAGCCTCAGAAATTTAGAGAGCTTACCCAGGTAGTAAGTGGTGGAGTCAGCATTCCAACATCTCCTATCTGGAAACAGAGTCCAGCCTCAGAGCCTCCATTTAGACCAAAGGTGAAAGTATTAGGTGCTCATTAGTCATGTCCAACTCTTTGCGATCCCATGGACTGTAGCCCGACAGGCTCCTTTGTTCATGGTATTTTCCAGGTGAGAATACTGAAGTAGGTAGCCATTTCCTTCTCCAGGGGATCATCCCTACCCAGGGATAGAACCTCAGTCTCTTGCATTGCAAGATTTTTATTGTCAGAGCCACTGAGCCACCAGGTAGGTCAGACCAGAGGGTCCTTAAAACACCAGGGGCAGGTGAGAGAGCCAGAGGCTTCAAATCTAGATCTCCCAGCATCTTCCCAGGGGACCATCCCCCAGGCTCCCCCAGATTCTAGGCTCACCCCTTAGTGCCTGGTCACCAGCCTCTGTGCCCATGAGCCAATCCCCTCTCTGGCCAAAGACGTGATAAATAGCTCCAATTACCCCCTCGGAGCTCCGATTTGATATAATGTTTTATTAATGGCAACCATCAGAGAAAAGCATTAGCCCGCTGCGCACCGCAAGGCTGCTGACCTCTGCTCTGAAGCCTGCGCCCGGCTGCAAAAAGGAAGGGGTACAGGGGAAAGGGCCGCCCCCCTCTCTAGGTCCTCAGGCGAGAAATGACTCTGCATGCCTCCCCATGCAGGCCCCAGGCTGAACGAAAGCCACGTTTCAGCCTGGCACGTTCCAACCGTTGCTAATGCTTTGTTGCTCCTTTGACTGACAAATTAGGGGTTTGGACAAAACTCTGGGGAGGGAGGGGGGAGATGGCAGCTGCCCGCTCTGCAATTAAGAGAGGCTGAGAGAAAAAGGGAGGACACTGAGCCATCCCATAAACATTCCTTCATCTGGTCCGGTTTGGGCTGAGCATTTTGATTGGTAGTTAATCACTGACAAATCTTCCACTCGGAGCCTACCGTCTGGGTCATCACACTGATCCAGGCTGAAAGTTCCCACCCAGCTTTCAGACCTGCTGTCCCAGGCCATCTGAGACTCAGGCTGGGCAAGTTCCAGTCATCCCATCAGAAAGATGGAAAACTGTTGTCTGGAGAGAGGAGTGGGTTGCCATGCCCTCCTCCAGGGGATCCCCTCTAAAAACGAGGTGAAGGAGGCAGGCACAGAGGGTCCAGGGGCCCCTGATGCACAGAGGGTCCAGGGGCCCCTGATAGAGGCAGTGTATTGTTTCTTCCAGCCTATGGATGGAAATGCTGTCAGCTAGGAATGCCTGAGGCACCCACCTGGTCCGTTTTATCCCTTGAAAGCCCCACAGACACTTAACCCCACCAGGACCAGTGCTGTGGCTGAACCAGCCCTTGTGGTTCTCATTGTGGTCCAGGACGCTCACTTCAGTAAAAGCCATCAGGGAACTTTGGAGGTGTATCAGTCACTGGTCTTGGAAGGTGCACAGCACACCGGAGGTCCATACTGTGGAGAGACAGAGAGTACAGACCTGGGGCTCTGTCTTTTTTAGGGTTCAAGGGTGAGGTATCTTGAGTTTTCTGGGTTTGCTCTTTATGGGTAACTTAAAGCATAAGATCAGGAGTTGGGGTGTGGGAAGGGAGAAGCAAGACCAGTCAAGCAGTCCATTACCTAGGTTACCCAGGGCTTTCTGAACAAAAGCCTTTCCTGGGTCAGGCAACTTAATTCCTTACTTCATTGTTTTGTTAGTAGCTGTGTCATAAGCTGGCACTAGGCTTATTCATGATGGTCTTGTGAAATGGATGCTTAGGCCATCCAAAGCTTAATATCAGGCACTTTGCGGGCTCTCTTTGGTAGGACAAGGTCAAGGAAAATCTCTAGGAGGAAAAAATATCTCAGATGGGACTGAAAAAAGAGTGGGAGAGACTTTCCTGGTGGCCCAGTGGTTAAGACTCTATGCTTCCAATGCAGAAGATGCAGGTTCAATCCCTGGTTGGGGAAGTAAGGTCCCACAAGCCAAAAATAAATCAATAAAATATTTTTAAAAATAGACCTAACCAAGTGAAAATGTTAGTCACTCAGTAGTGTCTTATTCTTTGCAATCTCATGGACTATAGCCCACCAGGCTCCCCTGTTCATGGAATTCTCCAGGCAAGAATACTGGAGTTGGTAGCCATTCCCTTCTCCAAGGGATCTTCTCAACCCAGGGATCAAACCCATGTATCCTGCATTGCAGTCAGATTCTTTACCATCTGAGCTACCAGGGAAGACAAATAAAGGGGATGGAAATCCAAGCAAAGGGAACAGTGCAGGAAGAGAATGTATGAGAGTCAAACTCCTAGCAGAAGGAGAGATTGGCTGCAGAGCCTAAAATGAAACTGAGGTTGGAAGAGGACAAGTCCAGCCCTTCCCACCCCCAGGGCCAGGCTAGGGAAGCTGTGCTTCCCCTGCAGGACCCACGTGTCTCTAAGCAGGGAGGTGAGGAATTGATGCTTCAGAAAGAGCATCTGGGCTATAGTGTAGTGAAGGGATGGGAGGGCAGTGAGAGGCTGTGACCATGGTCCAGAGCAAGGAAGGCAGGGACTGTGGCCTGAATGAGGGAAGAGGCAATGGAGACTCAGCACTGATGAAGGGGCTTCTAATTGACTTGCAGAGGTTGGACACGGAAGGAAGCATCAACATGCCACCCTGAAGGGTCTGGGATTGACATGTACACTCTGCTATATTTAAAATGAAAAACCAGGACTTCCCTGGCGGCCCAGTGGTTAAGAATCCACCTGCCAGTGCAGGGGACACAGGTTTGATCTCTGGTCTTGGAAGATTCCACCTACGGTGAGGCAACTAAACCTGTGAGCCCTAGAGCCGGTGCTCCACGGGCGTAGCCCCCGCAATGAGAAGCCTACACACTGCAGCTAGAGAGTAGCTGGCACTCCCCGCAACTGAGAAAGCCCACATGCACAACAAAGACCCAGTGCAGCCAAAAATAAATAAACAGGTCTTATTTTAAAATATACTAAAATGGATAACCAACAAGGACCCGCTATATAACACAGGGAAGTCTGCTCAATGTTATGTGGCAGCCTGAATGGGAGGGGAGTCTGGGGGAGAATGGATACATGTATGTGTGTGGCTGAGTCCCTTTGCTGCCCATCTGAAACTATAGCAGCATTGTTTACCAACAATATTCCAATACTAAAGTAAAAGTTTTTTTAAAAATGTCATCCTGGTTTCTTACACAAGATATAGTGGCTGGAACAGCAGGAGATGTTCCCCGGGGAGGAAGTTGAGATGGAGGAGACAAATGTCCATGATATTTTTAATGAATATTTTTAAAGTGTAAAATCAGATAATGTTGGGTTTCCCAGGGCCCCCCGAGCTGGACCAGATGGATGGTGAAAATGAGAAGTGGCAATCAGAAAGGAAGCTGTCTTCCTTATGACAATAAAACCTAGTAGCTCCGAGGCTTGCCTCTGGTATAGGACCTCCTGTTTGTGGAGAGGGACTGGACCTGTGATTTCATGTCCCCCCGAGATTCTATCTCTCCCATCCCTGGAGCCTCTGCACGCTGGCCTACCAGGGCAGTGTCGCTACCCTTTTAGCTCTCTCTTTGTTTTTTCTTTCTCTTTTTGTTTAATATCGTTAACATAAAAAAAAATATCGTTAACATAGAATAAAATTAGCTTTTGCTTGATTATAGTTCTTTGAATTTTAACACATGTATAGATTCATGTTCCCACCGTTACAGAGCAATTCCATCACCCCAGAAAATCCTCATGCTGCCCCCTTTTTAAGTATTTTTCCTACTCCCCTCCCTTGGCAACCACTAATCTGTTCTCTATCAATGTAGTTTTGTCCTTTCCAGAATGCCATATAAATAGAATCGCACAATATGTGACCTTGTGAGACTGTTTGTTTTTTTCACTCAGCAGAATGCCTTCAAGACTCATGTAAAGTGTTACATGTATCAGTAGTTCTTATTGCTGAGGCCTATCTCATTGTATGGATGTACTGTATTCATTCATCCACCAAAGGACAATTGGGTTGTTTCCAGTTTGGGGCGATTATGAACAGAGCTGCTGTTGCTAAGCTGCTTCAGTCGTGTCCAATTCTGTGTGACCCCGTGGACAGCAGCCCACCAGGCTCCTCTGTCCACAGGATTCTAGGCAAGAATACTTGCATGGGTTGCCATGTCCTTCTCCGGAACAGAGCTGCTATGCACATTCAAATGCAAGCTTTTGTGTGAATGCAAGTTTTCATTTCTCTAGGGTAAACACTTAGGAGTGGGAATGCTGGGTTGGATGATGTGTATGTTTAATAAGGACACTACCAAAGTGTTTTCTAGAATGACTGTACCATTTGCATTCCCACCAGCCATGATGAGAATTTCAGTTTCTACCTATTCTTCACCAGCGCTTATTTTTATCAGTATTTTTTACTTTAGCCATTCTATTGCTGTGCTGTGCTGGGCTCAGCCTGCTTCAGCTGTGTCCGACTCTTTGTGGCCTCATGGACAGTAGCCCACCAGGCTCCTCTGTCCATGGGATTCTCCAGGCAAGAATACTGGAGTTGATTGCCATGCCCTTCTCCAGGGGATTTTCCTGACTCAGGGATAGAACCTGCATCTCCTGTGTCTCCTGCATTTCAGGCAGGTTCTTTACTGGGGAGCCACTGGGGAAGCCCTAGCCATTCTGTTAACCTATCTAATAGCAGATACAAAATAGTATCTCATTGTGGTCTTAATTTGTAATTCCACACTGGCTAAAGATGTCAAACATCTTTTCATGGGCTTGCTTGCCCTCTATGTATTCTCTCTCCTTTGCCCATTTTTAATCAAGTTGTTTGGGTTTTTTGTTTGTTTTTTTGCTTTTATCTTTTGGCTGCACAACAGGTGGAATCTTTGTTCCCCAACCAGGGATCAAACCCTTACCTGGTTAAGCACAGAGTCTTTATCCCTGGACCTCCAGGGAAGTCCAAATTTTTTGGTTTTTTATTATTGAACTTTGAAATATACATCTATTGCAAACCCTTCATCAGATATGTGAGTTGAAAATATTTTATCTAAGTCTAATATTTTGTCTTAAACGTGTCTTTCACTTAGCAAGAATTTTTCATTTTGATGAATTGTGATTTATCAAATTTTTATTTTGCATACAATGCTTTTGGTGTCTTATCAAAGAATTCTTTGCCTAGCCCAAAATCATTAAAGTTTTCTCCTTTATTTCTTCTAAAGATCTTATAGTTTGTGTTTTACATTTAGATCTATGCTCCATTTTGATTGAATTTTTGTATAAGATATGAAGTTTAGAGTGAGGTTCACTTTTATATCTATGGATGCCCAATTATTCCAATACCATTTATTGCAGGAAAAAAAATTATCTTTTCCCCATTGAATTGCCTTCACATTTTTGTCAAATGATTCTATTTGTATAGGTCTGTTTCTGGACTTTCTATGCTGGTCTATGGATCTATGCTTTTTTCTTTGCATATATGTCTTTCTTTTTGCCATTACCACACTGCCTTGATTACTGTATAAGCTTTATAGTAAGTCTTAAAATTGGGTACTGTGAGTCCTTCAACTTTATTCTTCTTTTAGAATTATTTTGGCATTCTATCAATACTTCCTTTGCTTTTCCATATGAATTTTAGAATCAGCTCCTTTATATTTACCAAAAAAATTCTACTGGATTTTCATTGAAATTGCATTAAATCAACAGATACATTTGGAGAAAATTATTTTTATATTTTCTTTTATTATTTTTAATCTTCTAATACATCCATATTATATGTCTGTCCATTTATTTAGGCCCTCTTTGATTTCTTTCATCAGTATTTTGTAGTTTTCAGTATGCTAAACTTCTCCATATTTTGTTACATTTATGCATAAGTATTTCATATTTTTGGAACTATTATCATGAATTATGGTGTTTTTAAATTTTGGTGTCCAAGCATTTGTTGCTCACTTTTAGAAATATGATTGATTTTCTGTGTTTATTTTGTATCCTCAGTTGTAGGAGTTTTTGTTTTTGAAGGTATTTGGAACTTTCTACATAGACAAACATTTGGTCCTTGAATAGAGACAGTTCTATTTATTACTTTTCAATCTTCATGCCTTTATTTATTTTTCTTTCTTGATTGCATTGGCTAGAACTTCCAGTGCTGAGCGGACATCCTTGACTTGTTGCTGATCTTTCAGAGAAAACATTCTAATATAATGTTAGTTGTAGGTTTTTATAGATATACTTTATCAGGTTGAGGAAGTTCCTTTATATTCCTATTTCATGAGAATTTGTATCATAAATCAATATTTTATTTTGTTAAATGTGTTTTTTGCATTTGTTGATGTGATCATGTAGGTTTTTTTTTCTTTAGACTGCTAATACAGTGATTGTTATTTAGGAATTTTCAAATATCTAACCAGCTTGGCATTCATGTAATAAACTCTACTTAGTCATAGTGTATTATTCTTTTTATGTATTGTTAGAAACAATTTGCTCTTCCCTTTTTAGTTTCTTAAGAGAGAACCTAACATTATGGATTTAAAATCTTTCTTCCTTCACAATATATTTGCTTAATGCTCTAATTTTTCCATGTACTATTGCTTTACTACATGTCACAAATTTTGATATGTTGTGATTTCATTTTCATTCATTTCAAAATATTTTCTAATTTCCTTTGAGACTTCTTATTTGACTCATGGATTATTTAGATGTATGTTTTTTATTCAAAGTATCTGGAGATTTTCCTGTTCTTTTCATTATTGATATCTAGCTTAATATCATTATGGTAAGAGAACATATTTTACACGATTTCTATTTAATGTTAATAATATTTGTTTTATGACCCAGTATACTGCCTATCTTAGTCAATGTTCCATGTGCACCTGAAAAGAATGTACAGTCTACTTTAGTTGGGTTGTTCTGCAAATAATTCTTACATTCAGTTGATTGATCGTGGTGTTCATTTCTGCTGATTTTTTTGTCTATTAGTTCTTTCAAAACCTGAGAAAGGAGTGTTAGTGTTTCCAATTTTAATTATGGGTTTGTCTATTTCTCCTAATTCTGTCAATTTTTTCTCTGATGTTAAGTGAATCCACATTAGATTTTTTTTGTCTTCTTTGTGAATTAATCCTTTTATCATTATGTAAAAACCCACTTTATCCCTATTAATTTTCTTTGCTCTGAAGTCTATTTCATCTTATATTAACAGAACAACCTAGCTTTCTTTTAATTAATATATGCATAGTATATTTTTCCATCCTTTTACTTTTAACCTATTTATATCACTATATTTGATGCGTCTTGTAGATGAGATGGTTGGATGGCATCACCAACTTGATGGACATGGGTTTGGGTGGACTCCGGGAGTTGGTGATGGACAGGGAGGCCTGCCTGCTGCTGTTCATGGGGTCGCAAAAAGTCGGACACGACTGAGCGGCTGAACTGTGTGGCTTCCCAGGTGGCTCATGGGTAAAGAATCCACCTTCAATGCAGGAGACCTTGGTTCCATCCCTGGTTCAGGGAGATCCCTTGGAGGACAGCATGGATGGCACCCCACTCCAGTATCCTTTCCTGGAGAATCCCATGGACAGAGAAGCTTGATGGGTCCACGCTGTTGCAAAAGAGTTGGACGTGACTTAGTGACTAAACAACAACAACAGAGATCATTTACATTTAATATAATTACTTACATGTCTGGATTTAGATCTACCATTTTATCAGTTTCCTGTTTAATTCCTCTATTCTTTTGTTACTTGTTTCTCTATTTCCTCCTTTTCTGACACATTTTAGGTTAGGTAAATGTTTTTTGTATTTCATTTAAATTTATCTATTATACGTTTTACAATGTTTCTTTTTATAGCTTTTTTGTGGTTGCTCTAGGAATTAAATCATATATATTACAAATAACTTCTTCATAGTCACTCAGCCAGAATCCCTACTCCCCACCCCACCCCAGGCAGCCTGGGCCAAAAGCAGGAACATAACTACACATCCTGGTTCCAATGTGGCCCTACAGGAAGCCTAATCAGTCCAGTTCAGCTGCTCAGTCATGTCCGACTCTTTGCCACCGCATGGACTGGAGCATGCAAGACTTCCCTGTCCATCAAAAACTCCCAGAGTTTACTCAGACTCATGTCCATTGAGTCGGTGATGCCATCCAACCATCTCATCTTCTGTCGTCCTCTTCTCCTCCTGCCTGCAATCTTTCCCAGCCTCAGGGTCTTTTCCAATGAATCTGTTCTTCACATCAAATGGCCAAAGTATTGGAGTTTCAACTTCAACATCAGTCCTTCCAATGAATATTCAGGACTGATCTTCTTTAGGAGGGACTGGTTGGATCTCCTTGCAGTCCAAGGGACTCTCAAGAGTCCTCTCCAACACCACAGTTCAAAAGCATCAATTCTTCAGCACTCAGCTTTCTTTATAGTCCAACTCTCACATCTATACATGAAAGAAAGTGAAAGTGAAGTTGCTCAGTCATGTCCGACTCTGCAACCCCATGGACTGTAGCCTACCAGGCTCCTCCATCCATAGGATTTTCCAGGCAAGAGTACTGTAGTGGGCTGCCACTTCCTTCTCCAGGGGATCTTCCTGACCCAGGGATCAAACCCGGATCTCCAGCATTTCAGGCAGGCACTTTACCCTGTGAGCCACCAAGGCTCAGTGGATAAATCTATCAATACATGACTACTGGAAAAACCATAGCTTTGACTAAATGGACCTTTGTTGGCAAAGTAATGTCTCTGGGCTTTAATATGCTGTTTAGGTTGGTCATAACGTTTCTTCTAAGGAGTAAGCGTCTTTTAATTTCATGGCTGCAGACACAGCAGTGATTTGGGGGCTCAAGAAAATAAAGTCTGTCACTGTTTCCCTATCTATTTGCCACAAAGTGATGTGACCAGATGCCATGACCTTAGTTTTCTGAAAGTTGAGCTTTAAGCCAACTTTTTCACTCTCCCCTTTCACTTTCATCAAGAGGCTCTTTAGTTCTTCTTCACTTTCTGCCATAAGAGTGGTGTCATCTGCATATCTGAGGTTATTGATATTCCTCCCAGCAATCTTGATTCCAGCTTGTGTTTCCTCCAGCCCAGCATTTCTCATGATGTACTCTGCATATAAGTTAAATAAGCAGGGTGACAATATACAGCCTTGACTTACTCCCTTTCCTATTTGGAACCAGTCTGTTGTTCCATGTCCAGTTCTGTTGCTTCCTGACCTGCGTGCAGATTTCTCAAGAGACAGGTCTGGTATTCCCATTCCTTTAAGAATTTTCCACAGTTTGTGGTGATCCACACAGTCAAAGGCTTTGGCATAGTCAATAAAGCAGAAATAGATGTTCTTCTGGAACTCTCTTCCAGAACTCTCTTGCTTTTTCAATAATCCAGTAGATGTTGGCAATTTGATCTCTGGTTCCTCTGCCTTTTCTAGAACCAGCTTGAACATCTGGAAGTTCATGATTCACGTACTGTTGAAGCCTAGCTTGGAGAATTTTGAGCATTCCTTTACTCTCATGTGAGATGAGTACAATTGTGTGGTAGTTTGAGCATTCTTTGGCATTGCCTTTCTTTGGAAATGGAATGAAAACTGACCTTTTCCAGGAAGCCCCATGAGACCCAGTAAAGAGCCCAGAGCTGGTTATAAAATGTGTTGACTCTAAGAGATGAGAAGGGTAGCCCATATCACCCCATCAGACCAAGGCCCCCCAGGGCTTCAGTTGCCAAGTTTTCAGCTGCTTTAAAGGCAGAAACAGCAAAGGCAGAGTTCCTAAGAAAGTTGCCCCAGAATACAACACCTTCTGTCATCCGTTTCTTCATCAATAACCCATGGAGAGAGTTACTGAAAGCTTATGGTCTTGGCTTCTAGGTCAGGATTAAGAACAATATCCTAGGCTTGCCGATGAATGAGATTCATCAGGAGCTCAGGCAGTGACCTCAGGATCAGAGGAAGGACCTCAAACCCCAGACTTCCTACCACCCCAGTCCTCTCAGGTTTCTAGGCTCCTCAGTCTCCACCCCTGCCCTGCTCTCTCCCTCTGAATCTTCTCAGCCTCACTCTCCACCCCTCCAGCCTGGCCCCTGCCCTTCTGTGGGATCTCCTTTTAATTCATCTTGGACATGTTCTCCCTAGTTCTTCATTACCCTTTCCCCTTCTCTTCTTCTCAACACTTCCTCCTCCTGCACTCTCCCTCATCTCTCCCTATTCCTTCCCTTTTGTCCATTGCAGATTCATTCATTCATTCATTCAACAATTACCAAGAGCCCATTTCTGGGATAAATGTGGACAATTCCAAAAAATGAGGACATTGCTTTGCCCTGGAGGAACTCACAGTTCTAGTAAGAGAAACAGATGAGAATGCAATATGACAAGTTCTTAAAACATCCAGGCCCCTGGGCTGATTTGAATATGCTTTTCCCTCCCTCCCCATACCCTCCTGAGTCCAAGCAATCTCAGTCCCAGTGTAAGACGCTTCCCAGCCTCATCCAAAGACAAAGGCACCTCTTTCTCTGGGAAAACATGTTAACATTTCAGCTCCCACTTGCCCTCTTGTCTAGGAGTCTTTGTGCTGTGTACAACCTATGCCACAGTTCATGGCAGTTCTGCCCTGGGATTCACACCTCAATGAGAAGGTCTACTTCTCTGGACCTTCCTGGGCCTTTGGGCAGAATCAGAAATGTCTTTGCAAACTGAACAAAGCTCCCTAGACAGATGAGGGAAGATCATACCGTGACCACCAGGTGCTGCCCAACACCTCTACCATCCAGGCTGGTGGGGGCCTCCGGTCTTGCTTTTGGCTGAATCCTGCTCCTTCTCTTCCTCTCCCCCACTCCTTGAGGCTCAGGAAGACAGTGCATCCCTTGCCTGTCTTCTTTCTGTGCAGTTGGAATCGACAGGTCCTCAGGCAGAGAGACTGGCCCCTCCTCTGACAGCAAACTAGTTCTAGATAAATGAGTATTGGTTTTATTCTGTTTGGTTTTCATTTGTAGCTATCCTTTGATTTTTTTTTTCCTCCCTGCAAGATTGGTTAAGCAATGATAGCGTGGCCTGGATCTGCAGTTGCACTGAAGGAGAGGCTCCTGGAGGCTGGCTCTTTCAGTGGGTTTTCTGCTTTGTTTCATTTTCCACCCCACCCCCCAACTCACCTGTCTCTTTTGGATTTGTGAGAAAAGTAGAAAGAGAGGGAACTCACACGCACAGAGCATCTATTAGTGCCAGGCACTGTGCAGGTGATTGATGCCAGTTCTCATTCGAGTTTCAAAAGACGACACTAAAGAAGCTGATGTGGTGGAAATTATTCTTCCTATTTTTCAGATGAAGAAAATGGGGCTCAGAGAGGTTCGGAAACCTGTTCAAGGTTGCACAGCCAGAAATCAGTGCAGCCTGCTAGGGAACTCACTGCTTCGCCTGCCAGCTGACTAGGTGGCCCCCAGCAAGGGGTCCTCACTAGACCTCAAGCTGCCCCTCTGTGAAATGGAGAGAGCCTGGGAGGAAACCTGGCAGAGTGCAGGAACTGGGAGAAGTGGAGGGTGGTCAGTGGGGCAGTGGAGGGCACTGGCTCCCAGGTCTGCCTGCTGGTGAGCAGGGAGCAGTCAGTCCTTGTGTTTGAAGCAGAGACTTAGGGGTTTGACTCATTACCTCTCTCCCCATCCTCTGTGGGTTTACACAGTTGCCAGGCTTTACAGAACTGGGGCTGGGGACTTAGCACACCTTCCTTCAGGTCCTAGGGGGGATCCAAGGACCCCAAGCCCTCAGTGATGCCCAGGGGAGGGGGAACCATACCAAATTGCCAGGGTAGGGAAGAGAGAGGGAAGAGACTTCCGGGAGCAGTAAGGAGGTGAAGTGGAAAGGCCACTGGCTGAAGAGTCAGGAGACTGGGGTATGAGCTGTTCCCATTGCCACACCCCTTAGCTGTGTGACCTTGGATGAGTTATTTCATCCCTCCCAGGCTATTAAAATAACCGAAAGCAGATACTGGAGGGCTTACTCTCTTCCAGCCACTGATCTAAGCATTTTGCAAATATTAACTCATTTAATCCTCAAGATAGCTCTAAGAAGAGCATCATCTTCACTTTACCTACATGAAAAGAGGGGAGTTGTAAAGATCAAACGAGGCAAAGCAGTAAAGCAGTTTTTATAGTGTGTGCGGAGGTGGGGAGGCCATGTGTGTGTGTGTGCGCACGCAAGCACGCATGCAGGAAAGGAGAGGACATCATTGCAGAGCTCACCTCTGCCAGAACCCATCAGGGAGAAGGCGCCTCCTGAGGCCTGGCCACTCGCAGAGAGGCTGACAACCAACCTCTGTGGAGACCTCCTTGCCCTGGCCTTGGCCTGACCACCATCATCACCCAGTCCACAAACATTTGAGGGTGGGGCATAGGCCAGGTCTGTGCTGCGATCAGAGGCAGAGGGCATTCCTGCCTCTGTGGGGCCAAGGAGTGAGCTCAGGAACCAGACGGCTGCTTACTATAGGCATCATCTGTAATAGAATCTCATGTGGAGGAGAGAAGTGTTTTGGAAAAAAAGAAAGCAAAGTGAAGGATTCCAAAAGGAGGGTTTGAGGTGGGGGCTGCTTGAAAAGATGACCTCTGAACAGATTCCTGAGCGAAGAGGCACAGAGGACCAGCAAAGACAAAGCCTCTACGGTGGAGGCAGGCTCCAGGGCTCAAGCAGCCATCACCCAGCCTGATGGAGAAGAACAAGTAAGCAGGACCAGGTCTCCCTCAGCCTCTCAGACCACATGAGGACACAGGGCTTGTTGTAAGCAGGGTGGTGTGCCTTGGAAGATTATGAGCAAAAAAGAGGGTGACACCCTCTGATGGGGAGCAGGAGGTGACTATGTACCTGGCAGAGTGACCTTTCTGGGACCCTTGTTTGAACCTCTCCCTTTCCTATCCTTTCCCACAACTCTTTTGGGGCCCCCATGGTCCTAGGATGCAGCCCAAGTTCCCAGGTGTGACCCTGCCCTCGTGGCCTACCAGTCAACGACCTCTCTTCCCAAGTACAACCAACCTCCAGGCTCACTGACGCCACTCTTCTCCGGCTATCCCTAAGCCTTCATCCTCTAAATGAGCCGACTCTGCCTGGAACACCTGTCTCCCCACCTGCACTGGACACCCTTCCCCTCACCTCTGGGCTTCCCAGGTGGCTCAGCAGTAAAGAATCCGCCTGCCAATTCAGGAGACTCAGCTACTATCCCTGGGTGGAGAAGATCCTCTGGAGGAGGAAATGGCAACCCACTCCAGGATTCTAGGAAATCCCATGGACAGAGGAACCTAGCAGGCAACAGTCCATTGGGTCACAAAGAGTCGGACATGACTGAGCAGTTAACTAAACAGCAACACCTTCACCTTCATCTCAGCTCATCATCTCCGGCAGGAAATCTTTCCAGCCCTGCTGTTGCACAGTAGGTGAGGGCCCCACACAATACTCAGGGCTCAGCTGATGGATGTTTCTCAAAAGAGCCATCACTAGCTGCCCTCTCGTGAGTCTCTGCCAGACACAGCCAGCTCCTTCGGGCTGGGACTGGAAATGACCTGTCACTGTGTCCCCAGCCCCTAGCGTCATGCCTGACAGACACAGGGTAGGTGCCTAGCAAACACTGAATGAATTAATAACAGTAATTGAAATAATATCCCAGGAAGGCTGCTCCATCTCTCCCACCCCTGCTGCACGAGGCTCCCAGGTTCCCAGGGTGCAGGGCCGGGAGAGTAGCCCCTTTTGCTTCTCCAAGGAGAGGCAGACAGGCTGGACCAGGCTAGCTCTAAAGGGGGCAGGGAACCAACTGCGAGGCTGACTTCCAGAGCCGCCCCGCCAGCAGCACTCATAAACGGCCCAGTTACATTTATAGCCATGTTCTTATTAAGCAGCAGGAAAGAAGATATGAATCATACCCACCCCTCCCGCCCACAGCCTGGGGAGGTGGAGGCCACCAGCCAGCCAGGCCTTAAATCTCAGGAAACTTAAAAGTCATAAGTGCTCAGGGCCAGCCCTGTATCACCAGGGACAGCTGAGAGGAATGCAGTTTCTCAGGCAGAGCCTGGACCTATGCCCTGCCAGGGTTCAGGCTGAGGGCAAGAGACTCGGAGGGGGAGGATGGAGGAGGTATTCCTATGTGAGAGGCATCGAAGGCATGCTAGTCGCTTCAGTCGTGTCCAACTCTTTGTGACCCCATGGACTGTAGCTTACCTGGCTCCTCTGTCCATGGGAATCTCCAGGCACAAATACTGGAGTGGGTTGCCATTTGCTCCTCCAGGGGATCTTCCCCACCCAGGGATCCAACCCCAATCTCTTCTGTCTCCTGCATTGGCAGGCAGGTTCTTTACCTCTAGAGCCACCTGGGAAGTACTGGGAACAGGAACTAAATGCTGTGTGACCTTGGGAAGATCAGATGACCTTCCTGAGCCTTTGACACACTTCCCCTTGAGGAACAGAATCTCGGTGTCTTAGGAAACTACCCCCAAAGATATATTTTGCTTCCCCCCAATTCGCCCATTTTATAGAAAGGGAAAGTAGAACTCAGAGGGGATTCTGGCTACCTGACTCCCAGTAACCCCTGCGCTGAAGTTTAGAAGTGGGGTCAGTTCATACCCCTTCAAAGGACTGGTGTTGAAGCTGAAGCTCCAATACTTTGGCCACCTGATGCAAAGAATCAACTGTTTGGAAAAGACCCTGATGCTGGGAAAGATTGAGGGCAAGAGGAGAAAGAGGCAACAGAGGATGAGATGGTTGGATGGCATCACTGACTCAAGAGACATGAGTTTGCACAAACTCAGGGAGCTAGGGAAGGACAGGGAGGCCTGGTGTGCTACAGTTCACAGCGTTGCAGAGCTGGACACGGCTTTAGCAACTGAACAGCAACAACAGTTCACAGACTGGACATGGCCTTGAAGGTGAGGCCAAAGACAGCATTTACAACCACATGGTCACAGACTCCTCAACCCCAAACTTAATCCAGAAGCCACATAGCCCATCACCCTTCTGGAACAGAATAGGGGCCCTTAGGGGATGTCCTCCCTCTCCCCAACCCCAGGCTCACTTCCCTGGAGGGGTGAGGGGTGGGGATGGTGGTACCCATTTTCCAGGGGAAGTAGCACAGAGCACCTGCCAAGGCTGGAAACATGGACGGGGACCTCCTCAGGCCTCCTGAGGCCTCTTTAGCTTTCTTTTGTATGTGTAATTGATTTCAGCAAGATTTATTAGAGTTTTTAAACCTTTTTTATTGTGAAACATAACACAAATACCCTAAAGTGAATAATCCATACCTGTAGAGCTTAATGAGTTATCTACAGTGAACACCCAGGAAACCACCTCCCCGGACCCAGGACCTAGGATTTTGCCAGAAGTCACCCATCCTCATGAGTGTCTTTTCACTCCCCACTCAGGGGAACCACATCCTGACCCTGATGGGAGCTTTTGCTTTTTTTTTTTTTTTTCTGTTCTGTGCTAAGTTCACTCACCTAGGAATTTAAGAGAATGAAGACAGACAACTAGAAGGCAAGAGGCATGTTTCCAGTTCCCTGCCCCTCTGGAGGCCTGTTTCCTCATCTGAAAATAGAGGATTGAAGCCGTTTAGCCAGAACAGTCGAGAATCCTAACTCAACAGGAACAGTTTCCCCTGGATGATCGTGTGCGTGGAGGGGTGCGGGGCAGGGGTCAGAAGGAACCTGGACACACCCTGATAGGGTGCTGCTTTCGTGCCTGGCTCTTTTCCTGCACCCCTACTCCCCTCCCCCTCCTGCTCTCCCGCCCTTGACCCTCACTTCCTCTTCTATCTCCCTTCCACATTGCCCTCCAGACCCAGAAGGGAAAACGTTTCTCCAAGCCTGAAAACAATGTCGGTCAGCTCCAAACTCTTTTGCTCGTACCAGCCACTCCAGCTGGCATAGCAGGGGCCCTGGCGGAAATCACCTGCAAGGCCTGATGCCGAGGAGGTGGGTGCAGATTGCCTGGTCACTGGGCTCCCGGGACTCACTGCTGAACGCACGTGCTGGGGGAGAGGTGCCAGGGGTCCTAAGACTGAAACCAGCCAGCTTGTCAGCCCCGCTGGGCTCCTGCTTCCCAGCCTAGGCTAAGGTCCGGGCTTCTCAGCAGTAAACCATGATTGCTCAGTTGCCTTTCCAGCTGAACAATTTTAGTTTAATAATTTTGCACGATCTCAGCACAGTGTGAGAGAGCCCCAACCTGAGGATAAGGAGCTTACACTGCAGGGGAAGGGTCAAATGGGATGTAAAGTGCTCCCTACAAACCAGCCTCTGCTGGGGACTCAGGTTTCCTACTCCAGCGGCTGCTGGTCATCCCCAATTACAGCAGCCCCTCCTTCTGCACTTTGCTCCAAGCAGACCCCGAAAGGAAAGCGCCAGTGGGTGGCTCCCAGCCTTGCGTGGTCATGGTGGGTTCCGTGACAATCAGTGCAGAGGCGCTGCACTGGAGTTCAGTCAGTTCACTTCAGTCTCTCATTCATGTCTGACTCTTTGCAACTCCATGGACTGCAGCACGCCAGGCTTCCCTGTCCATCACCAACTCCCGGAGCTTGCTCAAACTCATGTCCATCGAGTCGGTGATGCCATCCAACCATCTCATCCTCTGTCATCCCCTTCTCCTCCCACCTTCAGTCTTTCCCAGCATCAGGGTCTTTTCCAAAGAGTTAGTTCTTCACATCAGGGGGCCAAAGTATTGGAGCTTCAGCATCAGTCCTTCCAATGAATATTCAGGACTGATTTCCTTATCTCACTGCATCTCCACCACGTCTACCCCCACCCATGCATGCACACCTGGAAACAGGCATTGCCATCCCTAACATGCAATGAGGAAAGAGACCCTCGACCCAGTCAGGACTGATGGAGCCAAGGTCAAGCCGAAGATTGACAGACCTCAAAAGAGGGAGTGTTCGGGTCTCCAAGAGAAGGCACTGGATCTGGGTTGGAAATGGAGATGCCAAACCGGAAGACCTCCCTAGGACAGCAGAGTCCAGTAGAGGAATCTAAGGGGTCTCCCTAAAGGAGGAACGGGAAAGCAGGCAGTTAGAAGATCTGGAAGAAATTTAGAATTACAAGCTACAGCCCCCTAGAGGGCTTTGAAATCATCTTCTTCATTTTACAGATGAATTCCACAGTAATCCCAGAGAAGTCA
This sequence comes from Antilocapra americana, assembly GCA_007570785.1. NCBI lineage: Eukaryota > Metazoa > Chordata > Mammalia > Artiodactyla > Antilocapridae > Antilocapra > Antilocapra americana. The sequence continues at coordinate 38,794,405 of ML664177.1, forward strand.
AGTGGCTGAGCCAAGGTCACACAGCAAGGGAGGTGAGACCAGAGCCAAGTGCCCCCAGCCCCATGACCCCACGCTGGGCTGGGCCTCTCCACTTTTCCCCAAGGCCAACCCAGCTTTAGTTCCAGCGAGGCTGGGTCAAGCTGGAGCCAGACAAAGAGGGGTGCTGGTGGGGCATTTGTGGGAGGGCAAGCCCAAGCAGGCCCAGGCAAGGAGGGCACCTCCCCAGCTGTCCCACCCCCGCTCATTACTATTCCTGGCATCACCCCCTCACTCCCCTTACCGTGGAAACCCAGCAATGCCGAGAGCTGGAATTTGGATGTTTTCCCAGCATTGGGGCTGTTAATTAAAACTAATAAATCTGTCACTTGGAGTTGGGTTGAAGAGGAGAAAGGGTGAGATAGGAAAGGGAGGGGGACTCAGGCTCCTCACACACACCCCTGCGAGGCTCTGTCCCTTTCAGTCCTGCCTCCTGAATTATCTTCTCTTTCGGCCACTTCCTCATTCCACCCTTGAGCCTCCCAGCTGCCAGCTGCAGCCTCTTCCCAGGCACGTTCTGCTTCATAGAATGAAAGGAGGAAGACTGGCTTCTAAGGCAAGGGCTGGCCAGCCACCCCCTGACACCCCATGGGATGGAGCAAAAAGCACTCAAACCAGCAGGACGGACCCAGGTTCAAATCCCAGCATTCTAGTCATGTGAAGCTCTGGGTGTCATTTTTTTCCTCTCCAGGCTTCCCTTTCTTCAAATCTAAAACGCAGATTATATTTCCTCCTTTAAAAGAATATTGCAAACATGACATGCAAAAGTATACAAAATAACCTGTCTCCAACTAAAAGGGTGCTCTCTTTCCTGGTCTCTGTGATCTATCCTGATCTCTGCTTCCTTCTTTCCCATCTCCCCTGACTCCCAGTCTCACCGACACAGTCAGTCATATATTAGTAAGAACAGAAATAATGCCACCTTATATCTGCAGAGTGCGTGTAGTCACTCAGTTGTCTCTGACCCGGAAACTGTAGTCTGCCAGGCTCCTTTGTCCATGGGATTTCCCAGACAAGAATACTGGAGTGGGTTGTGATGTCCTCCTCCAGGGGATCTTCCCAACTCAGGAATCAAACCTGGGTCTTCTGCCTTGCAGGCAGATTCTTTACTGTCTGAGCCAAGATACACAGGAAGTGCTCAATTAACATGCCTTGGATGGATGAATAAGGTGCTTTCACAGCTGCAGGGGACATCCCTTCCACTGGTCTGCCCAATACTCTGCCCCCTTTATCTAGTAATGGCTTCTCCTTCACTTAGAGAACTGCACCCCCACTCCAATCCCTCTGAATTTTTCTTCCTCTTCCTGCTATACAGATGGTCATGTGACCAGGCTGATCCAATCAGAGCCTTTCCCAGGATTTTTCTCCAAGGGACTGGAAGGGAGTCCTCTTTCCTCTTCACTCATGAAGTCATAGGGTGGGTGGCTCAGCACTAGCCTTTCTCACTGACAAAGAAGAAATTATATGCACAGAAAGACAGAGAGGAGAGTTGAAAAGAGGTTGCCCAGGTCCACTGGTTCTCCTATGACTGGGTTGTGTGAAAAAATGAAATTCTCATTTTTTCATTAAACAGTAAAGCTGGGATTCTGCCGTTCACAGCCATCAACTCACAAAATATCTATCATCTCATCTAATCTTCCCAGTAACATCCCCACCCAAGCCAAGAGGGATTGTTCACATTTTGTAAATGAGAAAGTCAAGTCCTGAGAAAATGAATTCATTTCCTGAAACCACACAACTGGTAATGATGGAACTAGATCTGATAAGCAGGAGTGGTTTTTTATCCAGAGTGATAGGTGCTGTGATTAGGGGCCCCTATATATTTAAATCCATATTATCAATAACCCAGTAACGTCACCTGCTATCAATATCTGCCCTCACACAGATGGGGAAACTGGTTGGAGAAGTAAATTACCCAAGGTCACCAACTAGTCAGTGGAGTTGGCCTAGCTCTGTCTGCCCAGAGCCAGTGCCACAAGTCACCTGCTGCACTGCCTGTGAGTCCGGTCTCTGAGGTCACATTCCTGGGGGAGGAGCATCTCTGGCCAGTGAAAGACAAAGAACACTGGGAGATGATGAAGGACCTGGTGCGTGCATAGTTCTGTGCAAGGACTCTAGGGACGCAGAGATGCCCAAACCATGCTGCTCACCTCAAGGAACCCCAAGACATGTCTGTAAATTCCATGCTGCAAAGTGTGAGGGTCCTAACAGATGCTCAGGTGAAGTGCTCTGCAGCCCAGGGGAAGGAGAGGTGACTCCAGCTTGGGGAGGGAAAGGACCAGGAAAGAGTGATGGGGCAAAGAGCACTGAAACAGGCCTTGATATAGGTAAGATCCGTACGTGTGGACACGGTGTGGTCAGCGCATGGTGGGCGCCACAAGCAGAGGGCAATGTGTAAGTGAACACCTTGCGATGGGAAGTCCAGGGGTATGACTGGCCAGGAGGAAATGGACCTATTTCCATAGTGTGCATGAATGGAAAAGACAAGACCGGGAAGTGCATTAAAGGCAACAAGTCATTGACCTTGCATGCCAGGATGAAAAGTTTGGGCTTCATTTAGCCAAAAATGGGGACTCACTGGGGCATTTTGAGTAGGACAGTGACCCCGCCAGACAGGAACATTAATATCCAAGACAAATGAGGAGGGAGAAGCCAGTTAGGAGGAGGCCATCAGAAAGACAGTGAGGCCTGAAGTAGGCCAGGGGAGGGAACAGGGAGGGGCAGCAGATGACCCCAATGACATTGTGGAGGCAGAATGGTCAGGGAAGGGTGGATATGGGAGAAAGAGCTCAGATTTGGGCTTGGACCTGGACTGCCTGGCTCCCAGAGTTGCCGTGCAGGTCACCAGAACCTTGAACAGACAGCAAGGGCACTTGATTGTCTGATGGCATCCCAGGAGCCAGGTCCCAGCCTGACATCTAGTGGGTGTTTGATGAATGCAGAAGGAATAATGGGGGCTGGGGGTGGCGGTGTAGATGGACAAGTGAGTGAATGAATGAAGAGATGAATGAATGAGTGAAAGAAGCAGGGAAGGGAGGTGGGGAGGCAAAGGAGCTTCTTCCAGTGCCTCCAGAGGAAGCTTCCTGACCCTTTTTCCACCTCCCCAGCTCAATCCCAAGCCTGCACACAGCCCTGGACTGAACCAGGGTTTCCACAGCTGCAGGACATTAGGTGGAGGAGGAGGAGGGAGGGATGAGCGAGGGAGGAAGGCAGAGGGGAGGGCAGGGGAGGTTTAAACATGATGAACTGCTCGCCATGCACCATCGGCATCCCTCCGCCTTCTGAAAAACAGGAGTACTTATTAATAGAAGCAAATGATACTTAAAACCCAGTTAGTGGGACTGTGATTTAAGACTCCTCTGTATTTGTTCCTCACCAGCCCTGCCAGTTTGGGGCATGGATGGCAGACACTCCTGGGGCTGTGACTTTAGCCGAGCCAGGGACCAACACAGGGAGAAGCCCAGTGCTTCGGGCCTGACCCAGGGACCAATGGTGTCTAAGCTCACATGGGGCCTGGGGGCTGGGATTTCCTGCCTCCAGGCAGCCCTCCAGTGGGGACCACTCTTTCCCTTTCAGACACATCACTCACCTGCCAGTCAATTATCACACCACAAATATTATTAATGGGGATGTACGGATGTGAGAGTAGGACCTTCAAGAAGACAGAGCGCCAAAGAAATGATGCTTTCAAACTGTGGTGCTAGAGAAGACTCAAGAGTCCTTGAGACAGCAAGATCAAACCTAGCAATCCTAAAGGAAATCAGCCCTGAATACTCATTGGAAGGACTGAAGCTGAAGCTGAAGTTTCAATACTTTGGCCACCTAATGGGAAGAGCTGACTCATTGAAAAAGACCCTGATGCTAAGGAAAGATTGAGGGCAGGAGAAGAGGGCAACAGAGGATCAGATAGGTGGATGACATCACCAATTCAATGGACATGAACTTGGGCAAACTCTGGGAGACGGTGAGGGACAGAGAGACCTGATGTGCTGCAGTCCATGGGGTTGCAAAGAATCAGATACAAGCTGGCAGCTGAACCAACAACAACAACAATGTTGTACACCCATTCTCATCAGATCTTCACAGCAGCACTGTGAGCTCCCTCCTCAGTTCACAGATGAAAAAACCAAGACTCAGAGAATGTAACTTCCTCCAGTTCACGCAGTCAGGGGTGGTTGCTGGTCCAACATGAAGCATAAAGAGGTATCTGGTCACCTCCCACTGCCCCTCTCACAGTTGTGCAAAACAGGGATTGGAGGGGAGAACCGATGCAAATGAATCTCTCCCCTGCCAGGAATAGAAAATGCCACCCAGGCAGGAGGGCAGGCAGAGGAGTCCTCAAAATCATCGTATTGATGAGAGTGAATATTACTGCAATTTTCTCTCTGTCAGGTCCTCCTATGCACTAGAAATGGATCAACTCATTTAACCCCGTGGTAACAATGGTAACTATCTCTCCTGTACAGGTTAAGTCTCCAGGGAGGGAAGTGATTGGTCCCTGCACAGCCAGGACATGGCACAGCCTGGCCTCAAACCCAGGTCGTTCAGCTCCGCAGCCAGGGCCCTACAGCTCCTCCTGTTCCAAAACTGCTCTAAGTGTTGAGCAGGGTTCATGCTGCCCCTAAGTTCTCTGGTTGGTTAAGTGGAGACAGCAACAGCACTTGACACACAGCACGGTTATAAAGAGCTAGCTGAGAGTGTGGCGACAGTGTGTGTGAGTCGCTCAGTCGTGTCCGACCCTTTGCGACCCATGCACTGTAGCCCGCCAGGCTCCTCTGTCCATGGGATATCCCAGGCAAGAATGCTGGAGTGGGTTGCCATGTCCTTCTCCAGGGGATCTTCCTGACCCAGGGATCAAACCCTGGTACCCTGCACTGCAGGCAGATTCTTTACCATCTGAGCCAACAGCATGGTTATAAAGAGCTAGCTGAGAGTGTGGCTACAGACTCTGAGTGAAGTCGCTCAGTCGTGTCTGACTCTTTGTGACCCCATGGACTGTAGCCCGCCAGGCTCCTCCATCCATGGGATTTTCCAGGCAAGAGTACTGGAGTGGGTTGCCATTTCCTTCTCCAGGGGATCTTCTGGACCTAGGGATTGAACCCTGGTCTCCCACATTGCGGGCAAACTCTTTACCGTCTGAGCCACCAGGGAATCCCTAAACTGTCAAATGTCATATAGCAGATCTTATCACGATCCCTGGGGCTTGGCTGGCACCTACGGAGCCACTTTTTGTGTTAAAAAGACAGAGAGGGACTTCCCTTGTGGCTCAGTGATGAAGAATCTGCCTGCTAAAGCAGGGGATATGGGTTCAATCCCTAGTCCGGGAAGATTCCACCCACCGAGGGCAACAAAGCTCATGAGCCACAACTACTGAGCCTGCTCTCTAGAGTCCCTGAGCTGCAACTACTGAAGGCTTCGGGCCCTAGATCCTGTGCTCTGCAGCTAGAGAAGCCACCACAATGAGAAACCCGGGCGTTGCAAGTAGAGAAAGTCCACGAGCAGCAACGAAGACCGAGCACGGCCAAAAAAAAAAAAAAAAAAAACCCAGACAGGAGAGGAATTGATGGGAACAGATGGGAGGCCAAGCAGGTGTGTAGACAGGGAGGCTGGGAGGCAGCTGGACAGAAGGAGCTGGGACAGTGCCGGTGGGGAAAGACAGAAAGATTGAAGTCACTGGGTGCAAACTAGGACTCCTGGGGCTTGCTGTCACTGCTCCTCTCTGATCCCAGTTTTCTCCTCTGAAAATAAAGTGGGGCTGGGTGGTAGGGACAGGGTGAGTGGAGTGAAGACGCTCCCTGAAATCATGTCCACACTTTCAGCACTGTTTCAATTTTCCTGAGAGCTGGTCTGCAGCACAATGGAGCGCAAGAAACAGATTTGGGATTGTGAGTGTGGTATAATAGCCAGCACTCCGCAAGCTTTGCTACTGGAGTCCTAGAACTCCAAGAAAATGTGAATGTCCCCACTTCACGCCCTCCATCCCACCCATCCTATACGCTCCCCACCAACTGTTCCAAGATACTGAGTAAATGGAGCATGGGGGACATAGCAGATAGTCATGGATCTACTCTGAGCCTCCGTTTTCCTCATCTGTATAATGGGGGCACGGGGACTATGGCAAGGTGGTTGCTTAGGTCCCTTCCAGCTCTGCTAGTCTACGATTCTGGGCTTCAAATGAAGCTTATTTTCTCACGAGGTTATCTGTTTCTCAGGGGATAGGAGCTGGGAGAGGGTGGGAGCAGGGCTAACTCAGTTCTTCTTGGGGTAAAACACCCTCCAGAGAGAGATGAGATGGAAGATGGGTACCTTGTGGCTGAGGAGAGGAGAATAAAGGAAGGACTTGAACAGCTCTGTGCTAGATTCTGGATCAGCTTGGAAAAAGAATGCCACTTCCTCCAGGAAACCCTCCCCGACTGTCCTGGATGCTGACGACCTGACTACAGGGTGATCATCCCCACATTTTCCCCATTTCCAGCCCATTCCCACATGGGTGCCCCCACACACTAACATGCACTGACTCTCCAGCCGTACACGTCCAGGTGTCCCAGTGACTGACCACATGCCCCCACCACACTGACCTCTGACCCCTGCCTAAGACTCCCTAGAAAACCTGAGAAGTCACAGCATCTGTCTTGCTTTCTAATTGCCTTCCGCTTCGATTTTACAGGCTTTTTGACCACTTGTGGACTTCAAGCTCAGATAATGCACAGCACTTTACAAGTAAAAAAAAAATTAAAGAGAAAGCTGTGAAATATATACAGAAACTGCCTCCTTCTCAGGCCACTGTTCTGACTATCTCATGGGGCCCCTCAGAAGCCACTCCATTATGCGAGGTTCCCAGTGTGTTCAAACAATGAGACTTTGCCAAATTCAGCTTACAAATGGTATGGTATATATTGCGACTTCACATTTAACAATTTAAAGCTTTAACGCAAAAATTACAACATATTTAATATGATCACTCTATTAACAAGATAATTACAGGTTCATTTTTAATTAATTCATAACATGCTGCAGATGGTGAGGTCTGGTTGTAGGACTAAGTTTAAAGTTACAAGTTGAACAGTCTCTTTGGAACCTGTAGGGGGCCTCTGAGATGGGAGAAATAAACTCATCTGAAACACACAGCAAGAGTTGAATGTGAGCATGGGGGACCCAACTCGAAAGCATCTCCCACCCCTTCATGCCCCCAACTCCATTCCCCCATGGCAAGCTCTGCTCCCAAACCTATCACTCCCCTGAGATACCCTAAAACCTAGACCAAGGAGGAAATTTCTTGATTAATAGTCCAGACTCCTCCATCCATCAGATAGGGGATACCAAGGCCGTGGGCAGCAGAAACAGCACTGGATTTGGAGCCAAAAGAGTCTGTTTCCAAACAGACTTACTGCTTTCACTTACTACTTACGTGGCCTCAGAAAACTCCGTTCACCCCTCTGTGCCCCCAGTTTCCTTATCTGTGATAAGGTGGGCACAAATAAAGCCCATCTTCTGGGCTTCCCTGGTGGCTCAGATGGTAAAGACTCTGCCCACACTCCCACCCCTCTGGATCCCCACTGATGTGGATGTGGACGTGAAAGTCACTCAGTCGTGTCCCAACTCTTTGTGACCCCATGGACTATACAGTACATAGCATTCTCCAGGCCAGAATACTGGAGAGGGTAACCTTTCCCTTCTCCAGGGAATCTTCCCAACCCAGGGATTGAAGCCAGATCTCCCTCATTGCAGGCAGATTCTTTACCAGCTGAGCTATCAGGGAAGCCAGATCCCCATTGGTCATTGGCAAATGCACCCACTCCCTGACTTTCTCTAAAGTTTCCCTTCTCTTCTTTCTTGAGGACTGGTTCCCCTCTGAGAACACAGTTTCTCCTACAGCCCTTTTAAACAGCATCTATTTTTTTCACACTCCTTGCTCGTCAGTTTCACTCGCCAGCAATTTCCCTGGCATCTTCCTTTAACATCTTTGAAGGGCTCGGCATCAGTTCCCTACCGCTTGCTCCCCAATAGTTGCAGTCGTCGACTCTCAAGCGTCTTCTCCAACATCACAGTTCGAAAGCGTCAATTCCTCAGCACTCAGCCTTCTTTATAGTCTAACTCTCACCGTACATGACTACTGGAAAAACCATAGCTTTGACTAGACAGATCTTTGTGGGCAAAGTGATGTCTCTGCTTTTTAATACACTGCCTAGGTTTGTCATAGCTTTTTTTCCAAGGAGCCAGCATCCTTTAATTTCATGGCTTCAGTCACTATCCACAGTGATTTTGGAGCCCAAGAAAATGAAGTCTGTCACTGTTTCCCCACTTGTTTCCCATTTATTTGCCATGAAGTGATGGGACCAGATGCCATGATCTTTGTTTTCTGAATGTTGAGTTTTAAGCCAGTTTTTTCATTCTCCTCTCTCACCTTCATCAAGAGGCTCTTTAGTTCCTCTTCGCTTTCTGCCATTGGAGTGGTGCAGCGACTCAAAAACACAAGATATTTTGAACAACAACAGCAATAGACCTCACTCGCTGATGAGCTGAGCACTCACCTCACAACCTTCTCCATCAAACTCGTCACTAATCAGCAACCATGAAGACGGTTCCATCAATATACTGGCTTCTCAATTCTTTTTGATCTCTTTCCTCTCTCCTGCCATGTGCTCATTCTCTGTACCCCGTGCCATCATGTCTTCACCTCCATTGAAATCTTGATTATAAATATCTCGGAAAACACTCTGCCCATCACCCCTCTCTCTCCATCTCACCCACCGTGGTCCCCCCATCCTAGCAGCACTGACCTCATGGAGACCCCTTCCACTTTCTCAGATCCGTCTCCCTTAACCAGCCTGGATTCCATGGGTCAGCCCTCCAGCCATCCCTCCATAAGTGCCCTCCAAACCCTTGGATATGGTTGTAACGGAGGCCTCGGCCAATCCCACAGAAGCTGTGGAGTAGGCTGCTCCTTCCAAGACATCCCAAGCAGGTAGTCAAGCCTTACTGCCTGCGCCAGCCTGTCCTGGATATGGGATGGCTTCCCCAGGCCCGAGGCACTTCCCTGATTGGACCAGACAGCTCTATTCCACTGACCACAATACTTAGCATAGGACTCAGCTGAGAGCACTCTGTTGCCCACTTTCCTAGCCACAGAGGAACAGGGGTACAGCCCTCCACCATGGTGCCCACAGCCTCCAAGACCCTGTATGCCCTGTCCCCCAGCCCCCAATCCCTTCCCACCACTGCTCCAGCCACACTGACCATCATTCAACCCATAAAACATGCCAAGCTCAAGAACTTGGCTCATGCTGTCTTCTCTAGGTCTCAGTTTCTCCATGTGGAAAATGAAGGAAATAATCACATCACCTTACCGGGCGGTTGAGAGGATAAAAGGTGTCAACATGTGTAAAGAGCAGCACTTGGCATGTGGAGGGGTCATGTAATCAGAAGTAGTGGCAATGACGGTGAAGACAGGGAAACTCTTCCCCCTTTCCTGCTATAAACACCCTAAAATTCACAGGGCAGCTTCCCCTCAACAAAGAGATTTTTAGCCCAAAATGTCAGTAGTACCAAGGCTGAGAAATCCCAATTTCCATGTTGATTTTCTGTCTCATCCACAATGAGAAGCTTTGTCTTATTCTCCCTTATGGCCCCAATATTGACACCTTGTAGATGCTCAGTAAATAGCTATTGACTGACAGGGCTTATACACCCTCGATATGGAGTAGGTGGTCCAAAACCTTTGCTATGTGATAGCTCAGTGACTTCAGAGCTTAGGATCTTGGTGAATAAAGCTTGGTTGACCTCTCCAATTTTCAATCTACAGTTTGTTCATTTGTGAAACAACATAAATATTCACTCATGTGATATGTACTGAGAGCTCACTGAATCCTTGCCCGTCCACCCTTCAGAACTGAAAGCTCCATGGGTTCATCCTTTGGGGCCTGCTGACATGTCACCACCCTGGTGAAGTCTTTCCCCATCCTTGCCCTCCCCAGGAGCCCACTCCCCTCCTTCAGTTTTTCCAAAGCCCCATGTTGGCAGTGCTGTGAGCTTGAAAGCCTCCTTTCGTTCTCTGCCTTATCAGATTCCCCACTTTTATAACAAATAGCTCACAATGGCTCTCTTACAATCCTGAAATGAAATTCATAGACTGCATAACCTACCTAGACACATCGTTTGAAAATAAATCAACATAATGCCTTAACTATAATATAAAAGTAAAATAAAGATCATTCCTAATAAAATACATATTTCAATATGTAAATGCTCAGGTTCAGAGAAGACGCAATGACGAAGTCAGAACTCGCACCCACACGCAGAATCAGTGAGGGGGCTGCAGCCTCAAATGCTGCCTGATGCTCACGGGCTGTGTCTGGGACTCAAATACCACAAAGAGCGTTGCCATCGGAAATGTGATTTTCCAAAAGTGATGAATAACTCCGGGTAATGTTTCCAACAGAACGAAATACAATCTTCCTTCAATTTACATGGTAGTTGTATTCCTGGAAAATTCAGAGTGTATTAAATTTGTGACACAAATGCTTTCTGTTTATATATAAAACGGAGTTAGGTTCCAGACTCGAGTAATTATAAGCAGGTTTTCACCCACTTAAATGTCAGCCAGGATATCTGAAAGCCATGCAGGATGTGGGATGACTCTTGGTTACGCAGGACTATCCCGTGTGGCTTGTAAGAGTTTAGGAATCACTGGCCCTTCCCATCAATGCCAGCAACACCCCCTATAGTAACTGTGACCATCAAATTGCCCCCATTTACTCCCAAAACTCTCCCTAAGGGACAACACTGTTCCCGTGGAGATTTTCTGTTCTCATTCAGTTTCTACTTTTTTTAAATAATTTTTTATTTTTAATATTGTGATAGTTTCAGGTGTAGAGCAGAGCAGTTCAGCAATTCAGCCATACATATCTGTGTATTCATTCTCCCCCAAACTCCCCTCCCAAGCAGGCTGCCCCATAACATTGAGCAGAGTTCCATGTGCTATACAGTAGGTCCTTGTGGTTATCGACCTTAAATATAGTAGTGTGTACCTGTCCATCCCAACTCCCTAACTTTCCCTTCCCCTCATCCCTCCCACCGGCTACCATACGTTAGTCCTCTTAAGTCTGTGAGTCTCTTTCTGTTTTGTGAATAAGTTCATCTGTACCATTTCTTCTTAGAGTCTATGTATAAGGGAGATCACATGGACCTAGAAATTGTCATCCTGAGTGAGATAAGTCAGACAGAGAAGTATCGTATATTCTCATTTGTTTGTCTCTTTCTCCAGACTACGAACCACCAGAGGGTGGATGAACTTGTCCTGTCCATCAGGATGCTCCCAGAGCTTAGAAGGAGCTGGGGAGATGAAGGGTGCTCAGTAAAGATTTATTGCTCCAGTAGCTGGGATCGCAGCCCACGCACATCCCCTCAGCCAAGCCCAGAGGCCACCTCCAGATGGGCAGGCCAACCGCTTCCTAAGCCACAGCCTGTGGGAGTTCTCTGTCCCCACGGCGTGCCAGCCTATGTGCAGGGGAGCCTCAAGGTGACAGGGAGTAAACCCACCACGGCTGGGGATAAACCCCCCACCTTCCTCCCTGCTGTGTGGGGCGGATCCAGGGGACACTGGGCACAGTGTCTCAGAGGGTCCCCGAGAGGCTGAGCTGCTGCCTCCCTGCATGAACACACCCCACCTGGCTTCCCCCTCCCTGGTCTCACTTCCTCACTTCTCAAGGCTTCCCGCCATCACCCCCACAAACACGGCACTTGCACCAGACTCTGTTTCAGGTACTACGGCTACATTCCAAACCACCCCCAAATGGCTGGTAACAGCGACGATTTCTTATTCCTCCCGATTCTGTGGATGGGTTGGTGGTTCCTGTGAGGGATGGCCGAGCCTTTCAGCCACGTTCAGCCTGAGGGTCGAAGCTGCCCTCAACCACGTATCAGGCAGGTGTATTGGCCCTTGACCAGGGAGACTCCATTCTTCCCCTCGTGACTTCCCATCCTGCAGTAGCTGACTTCCATGCATGACCCCGTGGAACAGTACCCCCAGACAGCAAAGGAGAAGGCTGCAAATCTCCCAAGGCCCCGAAATAACAAACACCCTTTGCCCTGCATCCTGTAGGTCAAGGCAATCTTAGGCCACCCACGTTTGGGGAAACAGACTTGTATGGATGGGAGTTTCAGTGAACAGTGTGCGGGCCAGGACAGGAAGGGTATGATCATTAAGCAATCTTCCACTTGGGGTCTGCTTTTTCAGGGGTGAGTTCCACATTGACAGCAGAAGATGGAAGCCTCATGAGAAAGTGCTTTGGAAACCAAACTAAAGCACCCCCTGCCCCAGCCGATGGGGCAGACTTGGGCGGGTAGCTCATGGGACACACAGGCTGGGAGGCAGCCAAGACCTTCTCAGCATCTCGCGTTCCACCGCCAGACTTGTCTTTTTCTGCAAGACTGCATAGTTCACCAAAGATACAATTACTAGAACGTAAACAGTGTGTCACGCCCGTGGGGGTCTGTAATTCAGATATGTCTCCAGGGATAATTAAAACCTCCTCTGGAAGCACAAAGTCTTAAAATAGGGCCCCCGCAGTGTGCCCTGTGCCTGCTGAAACCTGGGTGGTGGCAAGAGACTCCTGGGGCAGAGAAGGAACGGAGGATGGGAGGCGGAGGCAGCCAGCAGTCCTCAGAGAATTCTCTCCAGGAGGCCTCAGCCAGAGAAAACGGACATCCCGCTGCAGCGGTGGAAGGGAGTTCAATGGCAGGGGAAACTTCTCATCACCGGGGCCATTTTTCACCCCAGCACAGGGGTGCCTCCCTTGCCGGTAGATGAGAGAGAAGAGATGGAGGGAAGACTCATGGCACAGGGGCAGAAGAGGGGTTGGACGGGCCTTCTAAAGAAGGCTGAGGATCAGGAGAAGGAGACTTCCTCGATAAAGGAGAGGAAGGGACCCTGGAGACTTGCAAACCTTCTCTGTGGTAGGCACTATGCTAGACACGCCATACCCATTCTCACTCAATCTGTTCCCATTTTACAGGTCTGAAGACTGAGTCTCAGAGACATGAACTGCTATGCCCAAGAGCAACATGTTGCTACATGGCAGAGCAGGCACCAAGGGCTTTTGACTCCAAAGCTGATGGGAGCATCTAAAGGAGGGCAAAGGCCAGTCTGGACAGCAAAGACAGGATGCTCTCCAGAGGGAGGAAACATTTCTGCCTTAAAATACTGGAAGGCCAGTTACAGAAAAGAGACATGCCTTAGTCTGCATGTCTTCAAGGCCAGAAAAAAGGCCAGAAAGGAACTGTTATCAAAAGATAGATTCCAGTTTGATATAAGAAAGAACTTTTAACAGAAATGTCCCACGCTGGAACAAAAGGGCTTGTGGATAAAGAGTGAGCTCCCCATCCATGGAAGCATGTAAGCACAGCCTGCATGCTCACATTCAGAACTTCTACAGAATGGTTTAGCTCTGGTTCTTGTGAGTCTCCTGAAGCATGAGGATTCCTGGTAGTGGCTAGGGTGCCATAGCTGGGGTTTCCCTAGTGTACAGAAACAGAGTTAGGGCAAGGGAGACTTGGTAACTCATGAACCAACTCTGGGCCCCACTTACTCTCTTCCCTGCCTCCAAACATCCTCATCTCATTGCTGTTCTCCCAGCAGAGCTAGGGGAGGAGAGATTGGGAGAGGAGAGGAGTCAGGCAGCCCCCAGCCCCACCTGCATGCTGAATGGCAACCAGCTAACCCGCTGACCCTTAATCAAAGGCTCACAGCACAGCAGGCACCGGACGGATGCAGGCATTTGTCCAGCTCCAATTACTCCACAGGGAGCTCATGCAGTGGCAAGAGGCAGAAGGAGTGGAAGGCAGAGAAAGGAGAGGTGGAAGGGCCCTAGGGGGGCACACAGCCATGGCCTTAGCCTGGGGCAGGGGCAGGGAGGAGGAGGGTCTCCTTCTCCATCCCCTACCGCTGATGCTTTCCACTCCAGCTCAAGATCCAGAGCTCAGCAACCCAGGAGGACCCCCTACCTGGGCTGGGAAAGGCCTGGTATTGGACAAGGGAGAGAGGAGACTGAGGACCTGAGGACCTGAGGACCCGAGGCAGCCCAGGCCCTGGTGATACCAGAGAGGTGGGCCATTGAGGCCATAAACACCCCAAGCACATACTGGGGGCTGGAGGCAGCACATGGGGGCTGTCTTGAGGTTGTGGGAAGCATCTGTCCATCCAGGCGAGCACTCCTGCACCCCATTCCACCCATGACTAACACTTTCACTTTTTCACTGTATGGCACAAGGAACTCTACTGAATATTCTATAATGGTCTATACAGGGAAAGAACCTTAAAAAAAGAGTAAATGTTTGTGTGTGTATAACTGACTCACTGTGCTGTACAGCAGAAACTGCACAAAATTGTGAATCAACTGGACTCCAGTAAAAAAGAATTTTTTTAGAAAGGCTCACAGGGCAAGAGGGTCCCCCGCCCTCTGTCACACTTGCACACACCAGTGCTTGGAAGGCAGGGTATACGCACATGGGGGGCCGCGGTCAATCCTGGGCGGGGGCCCCTGAAGAGGATGTAAACTGGGAAATGGCTTCTCTCCTCCAGACGCCGCCTCAGAAGGCGGTTCCCAGGGCGCAGGAGCGCCGGTTTGTACAGCTGCGGGAGCCAAGGAAGAGCAGCTTATTAATTTAATCCTTAAGCAAATTTACAAAATTGTCAGTGGATTTGCAGGAAGCTGAAAGAAGTGGTTTCCGGGGGGGAGCGGCAGGGCGGGAGGAGGCCGCCGCCTCTGCCTTGCACACAGCACCTGCGGGCAGGGCCCTGCCTCTCTGCGTCCCTCTCTCCCAACCGCTTCTCCCGAAGCACCTGCAGACCCGGCAGGGAGGACGTCGGCCGTGCTGGCCAGGGAGAGGAGTCATTCTGAGGCACTAAGTTTCTCCGCAAGCCGGACACTGAACCTGTTCAGTCTCATTTTGTCCTTTATCTTTCCTACACTTCTTTCGGCTTTATTGAGGTATGATTGACAGCTAAAACTGAAATTAGGCGGGTGCTGCTTACAAATGGGGAAACTGAGTCCTTGCGACGCCTACGTCCCAAGGTCCCACGGTCTGCGAGTGGCAGGGGCAGGATGGTGTCGGAGCCGGGCAGTCTGGGCCCGGAAGTCAGCCTGCTCCGCCTCGTTGCAGGTCTGTATCCTCCTGGGTCTCTCGCCTCTCTCGCACCTACCCTTTCGGCTTCTGTGAAAAGGAAGAGACGCCATCCCCGATTCCTACTTCCCACCCCCACGGGGACTGTGGGCCTCTCATGCTGCACCCAAGGGCAGTGCTAAGTATCAGCCTGGCTAACCCCCAGCCTCAAGGCACCTCTGCCCCTCAGTGCCAGGGTAACCGTCTCACACTCTTCCCATCTGTCTGCACCTACTTCCTCCATCCTCCCTTCCTAAGTCCTCCATCCTCCCTCCATCCCCACCCCCGTCCTCCCCCCTCCCCTCCTCCCTCCATCCCTCCCTCCATCCTCTATTCCTTTCTCCATGCTCCATCCCAAGTGATGGGACAGGCGACAGTCAGTGCTTCCCTTCAAGATGGAAGCCTCCTAAGAACGTGGGCACATGTTCTGAGCCTTTTCCTGGTGCATGCATGCTAAGTCGCTTCAGTCGTGTCCGACTCTTTGTGACCCTATGGACTGTAGCCTGCCAGGCTCCTCTGTCCATGGGATTCTCCAGGCAAGAATACTGGAATGGGTTGCCACGCCCTCCTCCAGGAGATCTTCCTGACCCAGGGATCAAACCCACGTTTCTTAGGTCTCTGGGACTGGCAGGCAGGTTCTTTACCACTAGTGCCACCTGGGAAGCCCTCACTCAGTCCCCAAGGAAGCCAGAGCCCCTTGGTGGAGCCTCAAGGAACCCCTACAATGACTTCCCCGTTTGCATAATAAAGTCTGCGCCCATTAGCCTTCTGATTTGAAGAGGCCTCTGGGAGTGAGCCGACCCAGCGCCGGCTGACTGAGTCTCAGTCCCCAGGGAAGCCGAGACCAGTTAACCTGCATGGAGAGTTCACTGATTAAGCACCGATGAGAAATGAGAGAACTGCCTGACCAGCCTGCAACCCCACCCAGGCCACTGAGCCTGGTCCCTGGTCCAGCTCCAGCACTACATCCAACAGATCCCTCATTAGCATCTTAATGTAACAAGCATATGCAATGAGGCATCAGAGAAAATCCCCAGCATTTAAATTCATTAACAGTCTCTGGAAGCCTTCTGTGTGGAGGTGGAATTATCGCTAAACTGCTTTTAACTTACCAGCTGTGCACTAAATAGCCTAGTAGCCCGGCTCTAGCGTTTGGGGGCGCGGGGTGGGGGGTGCTGGTGCTGGAAGGGTGTAGCCATCTGGGGGCCCAAATTCAAGCCCGAGGATGCTGAGGCTCCTGGCTAGAGACCTGTGTTTTCTAGATCTGTTCCACCTCCTAATGATGAGTGAAAAATTCAATCAACCAGCTGGCTGGTCCACTTAGGAACAAACAGCCACCTCGACTGATATTGATGTGGCTGCCCGTCTCAGGTTAAGTTTTGTGACCCTGCTTTCTCTCTGCTTGGCATCTGATGGATGATGGAGGAAATGTCTCTCCTCTCCCAGGCGTGGCCTCCCTCTGCCTGGCCCGACCCTGCTCATGCATCAGCCACCCTCTCCAGGAAGCTTCTCATGACACCCGTCCAGCCCCGTCACCTCCATTACCCTGCGCATCCACCGTCCCGGTGCACAGCCCACAGTGCGGCCATGACCTTGCTAAGATCTGTTTCCCCCGTGTGCCCGGAGGGTCACATTCAGCCTCTGTGTATCCCAGAGCCAAGCTGGCATCTGGCACAAAAGATACGCTCCACAAAGATTCGCTGAATTAATTAATTAATTGATTAAATGTTCCTCCTCACCTGCAGTGTCGATCACCATGCCTGACTCATTGCGGTTTCTCAATAAATATTTGTCGAATAAATGTTGAATGACATATAAGCCATAGCTGCAGGGATGGGGTGGGGTAAGGAGGTTATGATTCAGAAATTCAATGCTTTCTTCAACAAATATTAATTAACTAATCAGAATGACGGTTAATATTTATACTAGACTTCCTAGCTGCAAAGTGAAAGTGAAGTCACTCAGATGTGTTCAACTCTTTGGGACCCCATGGACTGTACCCTACCAGGCTCCTCCGTCCATGGGATTTTCCAGGCAAGAGTACTGGAGTGGGTTGCCATTTCCTTCTCCAAGAGATCTTCCCGACCCAGGGGTTGAATCCTGGTCTCCCACTTGTAGGCAGACACTTTACCGTCTAAGCCACCAGGGAAGTCCATTGGCAGGTCGGTATAAATCCCCAAGAGGGTTTCTGCCATAAGCCGTGTGAGGTCACCTCGGACCCGCAGAGCAGGGCTTCTCACTTGCTTCGCTCAGGACATGTCATTTATTCATACAGGCACACTGTAGAGTTAGTAAAGTGAACAGAAAACATGTTCGCTAGGAGAACAAAGAACTAGAGCTCCAAGCATCCTTTCCTTGTCCTAAAGAAACCCAGACAAGCCCCCAAGATGAAAGTTTGCTGCTGAACCACTAAAGACGCCAGGATTCTTGACCTCCAGAGGAGAAGAATTCAATCCTGGGCCAGTGACAAGGCTTAATCATTCAGAGCATTTGTGTAATAAAGTTTTATTAAAGTATAAAAGAGATAGAGAAAATTTCTGACACAGACATCAGAAGGGTGCAGAAAGAGTGCCCCTCCTAGCTGCAAAGCACAAGCTGACTCATTTATTATTCATAACAACCTTAAGTGCAGAGGATTCTAATACTGTCCTCATTTTACAGGTAGGAAAACTGAGGCACAGAGCAACTGAGCATCTTGCCGAAGGTTGTACGGCCAAGGAGTAATGGCGTGGGGATATGAATCTAGGTGTCTAGTTCAAGGCAGGCTGTCAGGAAAAAATGTAAAGGGAGTCGTGTGTGTAGTTTTATATTTTCTAAATATCCTATTTTAAGAGCAAAAATAAATAGATAAGATTAATTTTAATAAGATATTTTACTTAACCCAGTATATCCAAAACACTATTGTACCAACCTATAACCAGTATAAAAAAGTATTAATGAGATGTGTTTTCAGTCTTGTTTTCAAGCTTCTGAGACCCAGTGTGTATTTCAGGCTCACAGCACTTCTCAGTGTGGCTACTCAACACTGCAGCACTCAATGACCACCTGCAGATGTGTATCGGATGGGGCTCAGCTGAAGTCTGGACCCCTGTGCCCTGTGCTCTGCTGTCTCTGACTACCTCGTGTCTCACAGACACTGAGGACACAAAGATGAATCAGGCCAAGTCTCTTCCAGGAACCCATAGTTTGGGAAAGACACACAGGATGTGAGGGAGGGGGACGAGGGTGGGATGAACTGGGAAATTAGGATTGACATGTATACAGTATTGATACTGTGTATAAAACAGATAACTGATGGTAACCTACTGTATAGCACAGGGAACCCTACTCTGCTCTGTGGTGACCTAGATGGGAAGGAAATCCAAAAAAGAGGAGATATACATATATATATATGGAGCTTCCCAGGTGGCACTAGTGGTAAAGAATCTGCCTGCTAATGTGGGAGACACAAGAAACACAGATTCAGTCCCTGGGTTGGGAAGATCCTGGGGAATAGTTAATAGCAACCCACTCCAGTATTCTTACCTGGAAAAGACAGAGCTGCGTGGCAGGCTACAGTCCATGGGGTCACAAAGAGTCAAATACAACTGAACACACATACATATATGTATACATACAGCTGATCCACTTTGCTGCACAATAGAAATTAACAGGACATTGTAAAGCAACTATACTCCAATAAAAATTAATTTTAAGAAAAGACACATGGAAAGTGATGACACTGTGGTGGGTGTTGGTAACATGAGACATGAAAAGATCATGATAAGAGCATGGCATTTCAGACTCGCACAGAGGGAGCACCTGATCAAGTCTTGAGAGTGCGGGCTTCAGGGAGTCAAGGAAAGCCTCTCGAAATCAGAGACCTGAAGTTTGAATAGAGGCCAGCCAAGGGAAGAGTCGAGGGAGCAGCACGTCAAAGGTCCAGGGGTGGGAAAGTGCCCAGCAAATCCCTGAGATGGCAGACAGTTCATTCAGAACAGTGGGGTCAGGAGTCTGCAGTGGGTGGAGATGCTGAAAGCCGAGGCTGGAGAGGTAGGCAGGGGCCAGAACATGCTGGGTTGTACGTAAGTCTCAGTGAATGGGTTTGGTCTTGATCCTGGGAAACACGGGGAGACAATGAAGGATTCTAAACGAGGAAGCGATAGAATCAGAGGTACCTTTCAGAATGAGGCCAGAGGAGTTAATGCCACAGACGGGAGGCCGTGGCCAAGGTCTGGGTGATGGAGCAGAGGCCATGGCCCAATTAGAAAAAAGATGAGGAAGTGAAGTCAACGGGACTTGGTGACTATGCGTGATGGAGACCAAGAGGAAAATCTGACCCCTGGGTTCCTGACGGGGCTACTGGGTGAGTGATGGGGTCATTCATTGAGAAGAAGGAAGACAGCAAGTTTGAAGAAAGGATGTAGAGTTTGGATTCTGTTGTGTTGAATTTCAGGTAAAGGATGGACAGGCTTTAGAATAGGCTAGGAGAGAAGGCTGGAGAAGGCAATAGCAACCCACTCCAGTACTCTTGCCTTGAAAAATTCCATGGACAGAGGAGCCTGGTAGCCTGCAGTCCATGGGGTCACGAAGAGTCAGAAATGACTGAGCGACTTCACTTTCACTTTTCACTTTTATGCATTGGAGAAGGAAATGGCAACCCACTCCAGTGTTCGTGCCTGGAGAATCCCAGGGACGGTGGAGCCTGGTGGGCTGCCGTCTATGGGGTCGCTCAGAGTTGGACACAACTGAAGCGACGTAGCAGCAGCAGGAGAGAAGACAGAGCTGGAGGTACTGATGGGGAACTTCAGTGGATGGGTGGTCATCATGGACTGTGGAAGACTCTCCGGACCCTGCCCTTTATGGAAGACAAGGAACACACAAATTATGGCCACAAGTTCTCCTGTGGTTACATGCAGTTAGGTAAAAGGAAGAATACATCCTGAGGATTTAGGGCCAAAGAGACTCCATTAATAAGGGAATATTATCATCTTTGTTATCTCATGCCATCTGTTAACAGCTTTAGGGAGTAGAAAACAGAGGCCCAGAAAGGCTGTGACTTGTCCTAAGCCACACAGCCACTTAGGGGTCAAGCCAAAGTCTGAATCCAAGTCTCCCAACACTAACTTCGGTGTCCTTTCATCCATCCATGCATCTGGTCTGCAGCTACTTATTGAGCACCTACTGCATGCAATGCGCTAGTCACTGGGGGTACATGGTTGAGCTCTGACATGCCCTGTCCAGGATTTAAAGATGAGAGAGGGCCGGGCAGAAAGGAGGGGGCAATGGTATAGACAAGACCTTGTGGTGGGTGCTAGTCACAGTGAGGGAGGGACTCCCACATGCAGCAGATCCAGGCTGGGGAAGGGGGAGATGTGAAAGGGTTTGCACTTCTGCACAGCCCTGGCCTCGCAGACCCAGACGCCTCATCTTTTCATACCACCAATGACTCCATCCGGCTCTAGTGCCAGCATAAGGGCGTGGATGGCACAAAGAAGTCCTATTAAGACAAGCAGGCCCTCCCATACTCAGTTCTTCCTAGGACCTCTCCCCAAGGTTCACCCTGAGGATACAAGGTCCAGTCTGGCTTGGAAGCCATAGCTCACGGGGCAGCCTTGCCTCCGTGTCCTCCTCAGCACAAGGAGATGGTGGACCGGATCTGCCCTTCCCTTCCCAGTGGAGCCCTGGAGTCACCCCACTGCTTTATCAACCATTTAGACACCTGAACCCAGCTTGAGGAAGCCATCCTTCCAGGAAGAGAGATCAGCTGGGGCTTGAAAAGCCATGTGACTCCTAAAGACCTCATCAGCCCAGACCTTCTCAGAGCTCATGGGATACACAAGGAGCAGAAGAGGAGGCTGGGAGGCTGTCAGATCAAGCCTTGAAACTCCTGGTCTTCCTCACCCTCTCGCTTTGTCCTCATGGTACCCAGTTACAGATAAGAACGCTCAGAAGCACACCCAGCTGCACCCAAGGGCAAAGCACATCACTCTAGTTTGCCCCAATTTCAAGGGGCCATGTGGCCTTTCAGGTTTAGGAAAGAAAAATACAGGATGCCCAGTTAAATTGGAATTTCAACCACAGATAATTTTTTACAAGTATGTGCCCTTCAACATGGGGCTTCCCAGGTGGCACTAGTGGTAAAGAAGCTACCTGCCAATGCAAGAGACAAAAGAGACACAGGTTTGGTCCTTGAGTCAGGAAGATCCCCTGGATAAGGGCATGGCAACCCACTCCAGTATTCTTGCCTGGAGAATCCCATGGACAGAGGAGCCTGGAAGGCTACAGTCCATGGGGTCACAAAGAGTCGGACACCAGTGAAGTGACTTAGCACGCACTCGGGGGCTTCCCTGGTAGCTCAGCTGATAGAGAATCCACCTGCAATGCAGGAGACCCCGGTTCAATTGCTGGGACCGGAAGATCCCCAACAGAAGAGATAAGCTACCCGATCCAGTATTCTTGGGCTTCCCTGGTGGCTCAGACTGTAAAGAATCCGCCTGCAATGTGGGAGAACTGGGTTCGATCCCTGGGTTGGGAAGATCGCCCTGGAAGATGGCAACCCACTCCAATATTCTCGCCTGGAGAATTCCATGGATAGAGAAGTCTGGGTGGGGGGAGGGGGTACAGTCCATGGGGTTGCAAAAGAGTTGGACACTACTGAGCAACTAAACATAGCACACAGCACCACCAACACACATCCTTCAGTACTGGCCCAATAGTTAAATGGAAGACGCCCCCAACCTCTCGGCTTCAGAAGGCAGGAAGGGCCTCCCCCTGGAATTCTCTCCTGTTGCCTCTGAGAAGTGAAGAAGAGAGGCTACTTCAGATGGAAACACAGGGAGAAATGTGTTAAAACACACTAAACCTGGAAAGCCAGTGGTCCACTGAAAATGGGGCTTATCTCTGGAGCCATCTATGAACAGGATTAGAACAGCAGCACCAAGCAGCCTACAACACCTGCCTCAGGTAAGCCAGCTGTGATCAATCACCCCAAACCGCTCCATCACCACAGACCACCAGCCCCAGGCCTCACAACAGCAGAGCAGGATGCCCCACTATTTGGAGAGGAAGGGGCTGGGTGAGGGGAGATGTGTTGATTAGGACCAGGCCACCAGGTTACAGACTGGAAGGTCCCGTAACTGACAGACTCAGGCACAGGAGGAGACCCTCCTGCCTCGGCTGGTCCAACCCAAAGGACACGAGGCAGGGCTCCAAACAAGCGCAGGCCGAGGCCTGAGAAGGAGCTCGAGTTCTTCATCCATGGGCATTTGGGTAAATCCCTCCCATCCCGACATCATGGCACCCACTTACAGAGAAGAACACTCAGGAGCACCCCTGGCCACACCCAAGGACGCAGCCCACCCTAGTTTCAGTTCAGTTCAGTTACTCAGTCTTGTCCAACTCTTTGCAACCCCATGGACTGCAGCACACCAGGCCTCCCTGCCCATTGCCAACTCCCGGAGTTTACCCAGACTCATGTCCATAGAGTCAGTAATGCCATCCAACCATCTCACCCTCTGTCATCCCCTTCTCCTCCAGCCTTCAATCTTTCCCAGCATCAGGGTCTTTTCCAATGAGTCTGCTCTTCGACTCACCTGATGCGAAGTATTGGAGTTTCAGCTTCAGCATCAGTCTTTCCAATGAATATTTAGGACTGATTTCCTTTAGGATGGACTGGTTGGATCTCCTTGCAGTCCAAGGGACTCTCAAGAGTCTTCTCCAACACCACAGCACAGAAGCATCAATTCTTCAGCGCTCAGCTTTCTTCCTAGTCCAACTCTCACATCCATACATGACTACTGGACAAATCATAGCTTTGACTAGATGGAACTTTGTTGGCAAAGTAATGTCTCTGCTTTTTAATATGCTGTCTAGGTTGGTCATAGCTTTTCTTCCAAGGAGCCCTAGTCTATCCTGTCCCTAAACATACACACACACAGGAACACACAAGAAGAAGTGAGAAGGTGAAGAAGAAGAATGCCACTAATATCCCTAGCATTTCCCAGCACAGCCCCAGCACCCTGCCCTCCCAAATCCCAAGACAGACTCTCCACTCTTTGGGGACGGAAAAACAGATAAGCTGCAAGGCAGCCAGCCCCACCCACACCCCCTAAAGCCATCACCTGGAGCCACCAGCTAATCAGCTGGGGTGACGAGAGCCCTGCATGCCCAGAGGCGGGCACTGCCATTCTGGGACATTAGCTTCCCGTATTAGGAGGCAAACACAGCCCGGGAGATGGAGTGGCAGGGTAGGGTCCAGCCTGGGGTGGGGAGAAGAAACAGTATGCCTCTGGAAGCCCTTTATTCACTCTAATTAATTCACTCCCTGCGCTGCAGGGAGCCCAAGAGAGGGGAGAAGGACGTGGGAGGAAGACTTGAGATTGGGAACCAATGCTGTACCCTGGAGAAGCGTGAGGGAGAGAGGAACACCTGGACTGTACAGATGGGGAAAGGCAGGTCCATGGCGGGAAGGGAGGTACCCAGGGCGGGATGCGATGGGGGCGGGGCTGCTCCTGTTCAGCTCAGCTTAAACCGGAGCCCAGATGATGCCTTTTCTGGCTAAAGGGCTCATCCTGAGAGGAGCTGAGGACTGGAGCAGTGTGACAGGAGTGGGGACCCGGGCCAGGTGGCCAGGGGAAGAGTGGCTGGCAGGAGCAGGCGGGGCGGGAGGCTTTCCATAAGCTGGAGTGGCCGTCACCTCTCAGACCGCGCCCAGTGAGGCTCCGAGGCGGGCGCCCCCTGGAGCTACACACACGTTTCCCTCTTGTTTCAAAGACTGACGCCACCGTGAGTGGGAGCGGCTGGCAGCCTGGCTTGCACAGGTATCCCCGGAAGCAGGTGTGCCACAGGGCCGGGCAGGCTTCTTCAGGTTCCTGCAGTCAGGAGGAGAGGCCGCCTGGCTCACCTTGGGACACACATTCCAGAAAGCGCACACGTAGCAGTCATGTGTGCACACACACAAACCCACACACAGGGCCGTGCAGGTGCAGGGGGTGGGGAGGCGGGGATCTGAGACAATAGCCTGGCCCCCCAGATCCCCACACTGACTGTGCCGGGAGAGGCCTGGCCAGGGGTTCTTCCAGCTGGGCTAGTCTCGCGTTTATCAGCATCACTGTCTGTAACGAACATTTTGGAATGCCCTCTTGAAATGAAATTCAGCGGATATGACCTATTTGTCATCTAAACAAAGAATAAATGAGGGGAAAGATTATAATGAAATGATACACGTTGCTGTGTATGAATGCTTGAGCATGACCAGCCGCGAAGATTCCTGAAGCAGCCTCACTCTCACACCTGACCACATCAGGAGGACAAAGCCAACAAATGCTGGTGGGTCAGTGGGCTCTTCGGGACTATGACACCATGACGAACGTAACTGTCCATAGTGTAGTTTTGCAATCAGCAAATGGTTCTCAGTAGAGCACTCATCAAAACAAAATCCAATCTTCCTTCCATTTTCTTAGTGGCTGCGTTCCTGGCAAATATTGTATATTTTCGCACACACACATATGCATATAATACATTTATAAATATATAAACTCAGGCCCCCAAATAGCGGAAATTTAAGTAACATCAAGTTAAGTTGTAGTGTCAGCAAGTATACACAGGTGTTTCACATACGTGACGTCTGGAACCTTCAGTCCTGTCTGCTAGATGCCAGGGAGCCCTCACTATAGGCCTGTGGTCCAAAATGCCCCATGGGGGCAGTACTGCCCTCACAGAACCACCAGGGAAAAACCACCACCATCTCTGAAGTGGAGTCCAGAGTGCCACTGGCCACCTCCAAGGACCGAGGTGAAGGACACAGAAGGACCTAGGATGGGAACTAGTTTGAAAACAGCAGGCCCTGTGTGAGGCACACTCATTATCACAGAGGCAAAGGCTAGTTGGTGGCCACAGCTTGAGCACAGAATGGGTGCAAAGATGACTCACCCAGGCCAGGCGCTTGACACACATTATCTGTAAGGCGGGCTTGGGGGCTGTACTTGCAATGGGGGCAGGGAAGGGAGTGACTGAAGCTCTAGGAGGTTAATTAGTTGAGTCCAAGTTTATCTGAGTCCAAAACTCTTACTCTTTCTTTTCTTAAAATATTTATTTATTAAAAATATAGAGCTGGACCATAAAGAAGGCAGGCCACTGAAGAATTGATACTTTCGAACTCTGGTGCTGGAGATGACTCTTGCGAGTCCCTTGGACAGCAAGGAGATCAAACCCGTCAATCCTAAAGGAGACTGACCCTGAATATTCACTGGAAGGACTGATGCTGAGGCTGAAGCTCCAATACTTTGGCCTCATGATGCAAAGAACTGACTCATTGGAAAAGACCCTGATGCTAGGAAAGATTGAAGGCAGAAAGAGAAGAGGGCAACAGAGGATGAGATGGTTGGATGGCATCACCAATTCAATGGACATGAACTTTTGCAAACACTGGGAGATGGTGAGGGACAGGGAGGACTGGCATGCTGCAGTCCATGGAGTCACTGGAGTCAGACATAACTTGGCAACTAAACAACATTTATTTTTGGCTGTGCTGGATCTTCCTTGCTGCTTGCTCACAGGCTTTCTCTAGATGCAGTGCATGGGCTTCTCACTGTGGTGGCTTCTCTTGTTGCAGAGCACAGGCTCTAGGGCACATAGGCTTCATTAGTTATGGTACGTTGGCTTACTTGCCCCACAGCGTATGGAATCTTCCCAGACAAAGGATCAAACTCATGTCCCCAGCATTGCAGGCAGATTCTTAACCACTGGACCACCAGGGAAGTCCCCTTACTCTCTCTAAGACCCTCTTGCCCTCAGGAAAAGTCTCCAGGGAGGAACGGGTATTTGCAATGATGACATGCCAAGGAGAGGTAGGCTAGATAATAGATGGCCTTGAATGGTCAAGTAGAGAGTTTAGTCTCGACTAGATAGGGACTAGGAAGCCAGTGAAAGTTCTAGAGCAGGGAAAGGAGGTGCCCAGATCTGCCTTTCTGTAATGCCCTGAACTGGGCTCCACAGCCATTTCTCCCATCCCCCAAACTAGGCTCAGCTCAGTCCTGCTCCTAAACCAGGCCTCTTCCTGGGGCTGACGCTGTCAAGGAATTCCTCCCAGCCTCCTCAAGCAGTTTTCAAGCCATAATTAATTGCACAGTAACGAGGATCTAATTACCTTCCCCCTGCCAGCACCCCAGAGATGATGGGCTGTACCTGGAAGAAGGCGTGTTCAGAAGAAACAAGTTAATTAACACCCTGAACAAAGAGGCTGCTGATTGCATTGTTTCCATGACGGGAAGACGTTTTTTAGGAATGGGAGTCGACTGCCTTGGGCTCACTATCAGAAGGAAAACCTCGGGTCTCTGGGTGGAGGGGCTCTGTTCCCTCCTCTCCCAACAGTAACAGCCATCCTGACTGCAGAAGCGAGGACCGCATTGTCCCAGGGAGAGCCAGGAACCCAGGTGTCTTCCTGTCCCCGTGTTACACAAAAGACACACGGATGTAGCAGCTCGGTAGCTCGGCTGTCTTTCCACAGTGCTCCTGCCTGCTGTAGTCCAACGAGGGGGGTGGCGAGGACAGGGAGGAGCCGGGGCACATTCTTCTTCTAAGTTCTCCCAATTCCTGAAGGAGGAAGCATGTGCCAAGAGACTGGGAAGGCTTAGACTTCAGGGGAGAGTGAGGAAAAGCTCTGCTGTTCTCTCCTGGGGCTGCCACCCACCAGGGGTCTGCCCATCTCACCAGGGGTCTGCCCATCTCACCAGGGGACATGGCAGGTGGGGAGTGGGTGTCTGCATTGGGCCCTCCTGTGGACCTCAGCCCTAAGACCACGCATCATGGCCTGTCCCTGAATAGGAGGGGCAGGCACAATGCCTCTGGTGGCCCCCTTGGTATCCAGCCATGGACTTAGCGTAGTTCCTGGTGTGTGCTCCCTTGTCTGGGCATCAGAACAGCATGGGAGGGGGCTGCCCATGCTGTTGCGACTCACCAAGAGGTTGGTAAAATCCTCTGCGGCCCCCAGACCCAAAAGTTCCCCTACTCCTCCTCACTCACCTCCCCCAACACCTCCCAGGGTTTACTGTCCAGAGTGAGGACACCACCCTTGTCAAACCTGCGGGCCTGAAAGCTTCTCGGCCCCAGGGACCCGGCTTCTTCTCCCAGTGGGTGGGTCACCCCCAGAAGGCTCTCCCACCAGTTTCTCTCCTCAGGCAGACAATCCCCTGGTGGCGGCAGGAAGGGAGAGCGGTGCTGGCAGGCAAGAATTCTGGGAAAATCCGCATTCCGTGATGAATGGAGGGGAAAGCCCTGGCGGCTGAGCCCAGCCCGCTGGCTGCGGGCCCATGGCCAAGGCAGGAGGGAGGAACAGTTCACAGCGGCAGGGGCTTGGTTCTGAGGGTGGGCTCAGGGCTCTCTAGGAGGCTACAGGACATTCCAAAGGACCCCAGTTCTTACAGCTAGAGGTTTCAGGAAAGGCTCCAGGAACTCTGAGGAGGTGTGGAGGAAACACAGATCAAAGGCTAGGTTTGAAGTCGGAGATGAGAGAATCTGGCACAGGCTGCCTTTATGCTGGCTGGCCTCCTGGTCTCTGACTCTACCAACTGCCACTGGAGCCCCGAGGATCCACAAGGGGTCAGTAAGCACAGAGGGAAGGGGTGTCAGCAGGAAGGTGCCCGTGGTCAGCCTGAAGATCATAAGGCCCTTCCCAGGCACCTGGCAGGACCCCCCTCAGTTTATGCTCACTAGGAGGAGAGAAGGCAGCAATAACTTGGCTTTCAGACATCCTGCTTGGGAAGCATCACACCAGACTGAGGAGGGCACCGGGTCCTTGGAAAGTATTATAAATATTGAAAGCTCCAGCCAGCCAGTCACTGTCATACTGGTCTTCATGCATTATCTCATTAACTCTCTGGTACAACCTTATACAGTGGGTATCTTTATTCTTGTTTTATGGTGAAGAAACTGAAGTTCCAAGATGCCGAGTCATCTGCTCAAATCCCACAAAGCCAACAAGTGTCAAGTTTGGATTCAAACCCAGCTCTGTCTCTCAAACATTTCCTGTATATCCAGGAATGACATTCAAAGCAATATGCATTGAAAGCACTGATGTTGAAGCCAAAGCTCCAATACATTGGCCACCTGATGCAAAGAACCAACTCATAAGAAAAGACCTTGATGATGGGAAAGATGGAAGGCAGGAGGAGAAGGGGGCGACAGAGGATGAGATGGTTGGATGGCATCATCAACTCAATGGACATGAGTTTGAGCAAGCTCTAGGAGTTGGTGGAGGACAGGCAAGCTTGGTGTGTTGCAGTCCATGAGGTTGCAAAGAGTCAAACATGACTGAGCGACTGAACAATGACAATCACAATGACCAGTCTGACATGGATGCCAAGTGTAAACAGCTAATACAGCTAAGTAGCTGGTCGCTTCCTGACATTCACTGCCTGGGCTCCCAGCTAACCTTCCCAGCACCAGCCCCCACCCCGAACACATATACTCACAAGACCATCCATCTGAAATACCAACAGGAAGTCATCCCTACATTGTCCTCACAGGTGAGAAAAGGAACTCAAACCAATGAGGCTGAGCCCCTGGCATCCACCAATCAAATCAAGCTACAGTTGATTGGTTTGGTGTGCTCCCCAACACACATCATCCCGCCCAACCCCTTCATTTTACAGACCAGAAAATCTAGGTCCAGTGAGGGGAACTGACTTACCCAAGGTCACACAGCAAATGTGACGAGGGTCAGCTGACCTAGTCCCCACCACGTGGCCCCATTCCCGCACATGCTGGTGGTAGAGCCGCAGCTCAAGTCGGTTCTCAGGAGAAGCAATCTGCAGTGTGTTCATGTCCTCTGACCTGGTAATTCTCCTGCGGGAATCAACCCTTGGGAAATAATCGAAAGGGAAAGAAAAAAGGGAGTTTGACAAAGATGTTCATGGCAATGCTGTTTGCAAGACTGAAAACTTGGCCACCATCCAAATGCCCAACAATAGCAGTAAACAAATGATGGTCATATTAATGTGCTGTGGTTATTAAAAATGACAGCCCTGTACACTAAGTGGATACAAAACAAACCTTCACGTAAAATACCGTTAAGCAGAAAAAGGAGATGTCTTCTCAGGCTGGCTACAACCAGGCAAAACAAGTGTGTGTATTAACAGAGGCTGGAGGAGATGAGGAGAGATGTGAGGCAAGATGAAAGTGGCTTATCATTCACCTGGGGTGAGTTCTTCTTCCCTGAGCAAAATTTTTCTTAGAGATTTTTAAGTTATCCAGTAGCAGTGGAGGAGAATTAACTATGGGAGAACAATACCGCCTTCGAATCCACCAGAGTCCCAGCTCCCATGGAGTTCTGCTTCCTTGCTGCCCTCCCCCAACCCCACCCTCGGCAACTCTGCAGACGTGTGTGCAAATCAGCATCTACCTCCCTTTCAGAAAGACAGTTAACGAACTGCTTTGGAGACATGAGATGTCAGGAAGTTCTTCACTGTCCACACATCTCCTGGAGACTTTAGCAGAAGTGGAAATTGGATCCATGGAGGCACCTTGGCCATGAGTCCTAACAGAAATGGACCCAAAGGTGAGAGAAGTAGAGAAAAGCCCCAGAGAGATGGAGAGAAAGTGATGGGAAGCAGACAGTGACTATGAAGCTCCATGGGAGTGCTTTTGGGGAAAATCAGAAGCGTAGTTGGTTCCAGACCCAGGAGAAATGAGGAAAATCCTTCCGTGCAGAAGCTGGTGTGCAGAGATAGGCAGGCTGCAGAGCAGAGCAGACATCGCATTTGCAGTGGAATTGGGGGTGGGGGTGGAGGGGGGTGATGGGCCCTTGGCTGAGCTGAGTGAGAAACACAAAAGAGCAAGGGGAAATATAAGGGAAGCAGCAAAGGAGAGATAAATGCATCCTTTTCCTGGAGGAGGGCATGGCAACCCACTCCAGTGTTCTCTCCTGGAGAATCCCATGGACAGAGGAACCTGGAGGGCTATATAGGCCATGGGGTCGCCAAGAGTCGGACACGACTGAAGCAACTTAGCAGCAACTTCCTTGCCCCTCAGCTCCCTCCCCCCTCCTTAATCATTTCAAAATTCATGGCTGTGAGCCTGGGAGGATCATAGCATCCGGAAGGCTTCTGGTTACATCACCACCTCCACCGCCACCACCTCCATGTCAAACTGATGAGGACCCTTGGCCTTAAGCCAAGGAGGGAATAATAGAGAGGAGCTCCAAGAGCCAGTCGCTCAGGAGTAAGCTTGGATGGCCACCCTGGGATCTCCCTTTTACAGATGGAGAAACTGAGCCTCAAGGAGCCCATCTGACGCCACGCTGATAAAGGGTGGAGCCTCTTCTTGATCCCAAAGGCTGTATTTTCTGCCATGTCACATATCAGGCAAGGGAAGAGCCCCACCACGGATAAACAGGGTACTTGGAAATTTGTGGTGTGTCCCATTTCTTCAGGCCTTTGTGCCAGTTGAATTACAGCTAACCATGGCCAGAACAATCCAAAAGTTTAGGACCAGAGACAGCAAGAATTGGAGATGTTGTAGGAAAATGGAAGTTTGGAAGGGGGCTCTTTTCGTGACTGTCTGAATTTGCCCCTCATGGTCACAGTCTGGCTCAGCATCATTCTTGGAAAGAGGGGAAGGCACTCAGTGTCAGGTGTGTGGTTTTAGGATCCTGCTGGGCTGCTTTGGGAGGAAGGGTATGGGTCTAAACCAGAGCCCCCAAAGCCTGGGCAAGGCAGTGAAGCTCACTGTGTTGAGTCAAGTGTATGCCACATAACCACGTCATGGGCCATTGGAAAACCAAGTGTGGGCTCTCCTCAGAGGTGGCCAGCCCGGGAAGGCCCTTGAACACGGCCAGTCAGTTTGTCCTTGCAGAACTTGAGATGGAAAATACACACGAATTCGTCAGGATGTGAGGCTGCCAGAGAGCAGGAGTGACTTAAAAGTTATGAGTAAGTAGAAACTATGAGGCATTCAGATGTTGAGAAAAGAAGGAAGCTGTTGATAGCAGAAGCAGACCCAGAGAGAAGCCTCCATATGGGACACAACTGAGCCACGCTCATACGCTCAGGAGAGGAGCCAAGCAACACTCGATTCTGCTAGGGAAACAAGGAAACCAGATCCCCGGTCCCTGAATTCTCCCCAGATCCAATGACTAGTGAATCTTGAACACCTCAAAGGATTCCTTCCTGTCAACCCTGCTATTGTACCTTTTCAAATACATTCCATTTGTTGAGGAAACTGTTCATCTCTGCTCCTTGCAGTCCGAATGTCTTAACACAGAGCCCAGACCTGGGTTAGATGCCCTTTAAAATTTTCCCATCCTGCACTGCCCATCACTGCCCTTTGGGCTGGCTCTCCCTGTAGACGGTAAGCTCCCTGAGATGCTGCCCCATGTCCCATTGTATCCCTGGAATTTGACGGTATTGGGAAAAGAAAGAAGAAAGGAAGAAGAAAAGGAAAGGAAAGACGGAGGGAGGGAGAAAATAAGGAAGAAAGGGAGGGAGACATGGGCAAGTTTGTGTGGCTAGACAGCCTGCCCAGCTCATGGGGTGTGCACTGCGGGCTGAAGTCGACCTGCATCCTCTCCAAGCCAACTGCACCCAGAGCCACACCTAGCCATCCAAGCTGTGTTTCCCACGGAGGTACCACTGGCATGTTGGGGAAAGCGGTTCTTCATTGGTTGGGATGTCCTTTGTATTCAAAGATATTTATCACCCCAGGCCCCTCTTCATCAACACCGGGAGTAGCTCCTAGTCATTGAGAAAACCCAAAATAGCCCATCTCTGGATGCCCTTCAGGTGCTGTGCCTGGTTCCTCCAATCATATATTTCCCGCTCAGAAAATCGTGCTTGGGTGCCACAGAGCACTCGTAACACCCATGGCTAACATCCATAGGATACCTTCTCCACGACAGGCACTTTTCTTTTCTTTTATTGTTGGTGGCACTGGGTGTTCTTGCTGTGAGCGGGCATTCTCTAGTTGCAGTAAGCGGGGGCTATTCTTCATTGCAGTGCATGGCCTTCTCGAGGTGGCGGCTTCTCTTATTCTGGAGCAGGGGCTCTAGGCTCACCGGCTTCAGTAATTGCAGTGCACACGCTTGCTTGCTCCTCAGCAAGTGAAATCTTCCCAGACCAAGGACTGAACCCACATCCCCTGCATTGGCAGGTGGATTCTTAACCACAGGACCACCGGGGAAGTCCAACAGGCACCACTAAGCACTTTATGGGTATTCATTCATTTGCTACCCAGAGCAATTTTTATTGTAAGGTGAGTAATGAGTTTGCAGATGAGGACAATGAGGCTCAGAGAAAGCTAAGCCACATGCCCAGAGCACAGTACCCAAGTGGCAGAGTCGGAATTCAAACCTGGATGAGTCTGACTCGAGCCTACCCTCTTGACCACGACCCCAGGCTCCAGGCTGTGCTTAGTCACTGAGTCGTGTTCAACTCTTTGCAACCCCATGGACCGCAGCCCTCCCGGCTCCTCTGTCCACAGGAACTCCCCAGGCAAGTATACTGGAGTGGGTTTCCATGCCCTCCTCCAGGTGAATCTTCCCAACCCAGAGATTGAACCCAGGTCTCCTGCATGGCAGATAGATTCTTTACCATGTGAGCCACCAGGGAAGCCCAGGCTCCAAGCTGGCTGCTTGTAGCTAGCTCGTGCTCCAGAGCTCATATAAACCCACCCCATCCCACCCCACCTGCAGCGCTGGTGGGCCACTCACCGCTGCCACAGCACACCCACGTTTGTTGCCCTGTTGAAGCTCCTGCTGAAACGTCCTTCTCTCACTCACCACGAGTTAGGTGTTTCTCAGCCTCAGAGCTCCTAGATAATGCATTCTTCATGAGGCTTGCAAGCTTCTCCCAGGCAGAATAAACTAGGCCATTCCCTTGTCCGCCAGTGGCCCCATAGCCACATCCCAGTGAAGCCCATAATGCAGGCTGCCCTGGAGCCCAGCTGCTTTGTGGGTGTTTCTGCATGGCTGGGCCAGCTCTGAGCACCTGGAATCTGTTCCCAGCACACACTGGTGGCCCAGCCTTGTTCTCCCAGCTATCGCCAGCTGTCTCGCTGTATCACTCCACAGCTCCAGCTGGCCACGTTCTAGGTGGTCTCCCAATCTGCCATTTCTAGAGAGAGCTTAGACCACCACCTTCCTCACTGGTGGCATCCAGGATCCCAGGACCACCACTGGGGTTATGCCATTTAACCTCAAGCCTTTCTGTCACCCAAGCTGGTGACGGGCAGCTAGGATCCAGGGTCATCATGCCTTCACTCTACCCTCCTGGCGGGTGGCCAGCCCTGTCCCCAGCATACATTTCCCTCAACACAAGGCTAATGCCCCTTCTCCCTCAAACTCCAATCTAGGTCCACTCCCAGCCATTAATAATAGCTGCACCATCGAGTGGTTCGTTACTCAGCAATTTGCAATCATTAATTAGTGGAAATTGCAGATTGGGACCATGAAGGAGGATGGCATGATTAAGCTCGTTTGGAAATCAAGCTAATCGAGTGATGGAGAGGGACGGCTGTCTGGTCCGGAGAAAGAGGCCTTCCTGTACTTGCTGAGCCAGCCTCCGGCCTTGGACCAGGGGTCAGATTCCCCCTGGGTGAAACGGGAAGAGGTGCCTGGAAATACTTCAGACAGTGAAGCTGGAGAGTCTAGAAAGACACTGGGATAGACGTGAAAGACTAACACAGACACCATGATGATTCTTTAAGCTGATATTTGTTCCCAAGTTTCCCACTGCCCCCTTGAACCTCTGTGGATCCTCTACCTCTCCTCTTGGCCCCAACTGACCTCTTTGAAAGATTCCAGACTCCTTGGGCATTATTCACCTTTGGAAACTGACTTTGCAGAGAGCATTTAAGGGAAAAAGGTTAAACACTCTTCCCCACCCCCACCCCACTCTGGCGAAGGATGCTAAGTAGACATCTCTTCTCTCTCCCAAAGCTGAAAGAAAGATGCTGCTGCCCTCGCCCATATTTCTTCCCAAGGAGGCACAATTATCTCCTGCACTTCCTTTTCCAGCAAGCAACAAGATGACACACCCCTGATATACGGGCAGCCAGCGGGCGCCCTGTGCTGGATAAGGACACATCTGAGAGCTGCTGCCCCTAAGTCATCCCTCAATCTCTGCGGACAAATCTCAATGCAGAAGGCAAAATACAAACAGCCTGGCAGATCCCAGGCAGGCTCCTGATCTCTCCCCGCCTCCCCCAGCTCCCAGCCCAGGACCCAGGGCTTAGAGTTCTCTCCCCAGCAGGTAGGATGATGACCCAGAGGTTTGCAGCCTCCAATTACTGTATGTAGCCCACCTCCTAGGTCTTCTCCCATTCCAGCACAGGATGTCCCCTCTCTACGCCTATGCCCAGGCTGTGTTACTAAATACCACTTAGTAACTTCATTATCTGGTCATTCAGCATGCATCGAGTGTCTACTGTCGGCACTACTAAAGCACGGACTAGGATGAGATTAACAAGCTCCTGCCTGGTGTAAGAAAGGAAGACCGGCTCACCGACAAGTAATTAAAATGTAGCGTGGTGGGTGCGATGGTGGAGAGAGAGCTCCAAAGGACACCTGAAGCACGAGGTTGGGTCCCGGAAGATAAAGAGAAGTTCAGCAGGTGGATAAGTAGCTGGGAGAAGGTTGTCTGCATCAAGGGAATTAGCATATGCTGTGGTTCAGCCGTAAAGAAAACGCCCACATGGGGAACTCAGAGCAGTCTGAGGTGGCTGGATTGTGAGGAATAAAGTAACAGTGAGACACAGAACCTCAGGGTCTCACTGTGCCAAGGGGTGTGCAGCACAGCCACTGGTGACCCTGAGCAAACACTTGCCCTGTCATGAGTGAAGGATGGCTAGAGAGGTGACAGAAGTGACAGGGTGGTGGCAAAGGTTCAGGGACCCTTGGTCCACGCGAGAAGAGCTGAGGCTGCAGCCAAGGCAGGGCAGTGAGCACGGTGAGGACCAGTGAACTCGAGACATCCAAGGAGGACCACATATCCACTGAAATCCTACCCAGTCTTCACAGCCCAATTCAAATACCTGCTTCTGCATGCAACGTCCCTGAGTCCTCCACACCTCCAAAAACGGTCTCTTTGTCCTGTCCCCAGATCACGGACCTCTTTATCAAATCAGTAATCGCATTCTGCCCTGGGTTAGAGGGGTCTCACTTGCCCCATCTCCCCCAAATACTGCCTGAAAGTAGGGACAATGTCTTATTTTCTCAGAGCCTCTGCCTTGATTGTGGTTGTCGAGTCAAATCGAAGTGAAGTACGGGGAGGCTGTGATTCTGGCACGTGGTCCACAGGTGGAGAGGCTGTTCTGTCAGGGAGAGAACTCACTCCTCGCCCTGGGAATTCTTGGGCATAGACTGGCCTTCCCCCATCGAAGGCCCTGCAGGTGGGACTCAAGTAGGATGTGCGGTCAGGAGGCACACCCTCTGAGCCCATATATTTTAGAGGGGCTGCCTTCTGGGTTGCACAACAAGTCCACACAGGGTGGAGATGGGGACCTGGCCTGAGTCCCCCCCACAAAGTGGACTGACGCCGTGTTCGGGAGCTTGGAGTCCCTTTTGGGGAGGCACCATGATGCCTGTCCACGACCCTTTCTCTACCAAATCCCCAAGTGATGTGGCCTGAGCAGGCACTGTCTAGTGTGACATGGAAGTGTTACTGGCTCCTAGATGTTAACCCTTCCACCCCGGGGCTGGCATGAGGGGGGAAATCTGGAGAGAAAGAGAGACAGGGCAGAGGTCAAGTGGTTGCAAAAGAACTCAGACACAATGACCCCTCTTGGATTCAACGAGTATTTGTTGAGCGCCTACTGAATACTAGCCCCTGGGATTGGTCCCTATCTCTACCCACTCTTGCAGCTACAACGCCTCTGCACTGACATTGAAAACCAAAACGAGGGTGAGGGAGAAACAAAACGTACTGAGGCTCTCTGATTGTCTTCGGGCTCTGTAAATCAGCACCTCTCAAACTTCAATGTGCACAACCAGTCACCTGGGATTTTGTTAAAATCACATCCTGGCTCTTTAGATCTGAGCTGAGGCCTGAGATTCTGCCTTCTAACAAGCTCCCAGCTGCTGATGTGCAGACCATGCTGTGAAGAGCAAGGGTGAATCTCCTTTCCCACCTACAAAAGAAAAAAAAAAAAAGAGTGTTGGGAGCCCATTTTACAGATGAGGAAGCTGGGGCTCAAGGAGGTAAAGAACCAAAGAAGGGAGTCCTCACACCCAGGAACTCTGGTGTGGAGACAGAACACTTACTCTTAGATAAATCACAGGCTGGCAGAGGAAGATATGTCATTAAGAGGCAGCCCTAAGTCTGATGAGAGAGATAGAGTTTTATCCTGCATATGCCCCCAGTAGGATGACAAGTATACAGCCTAGCCCAGTGGGAGTCTCCCAGTCTTGTGGGGAGTCAAGCCCTTGCCTTGGGAGCCCCAGTCTGTTTGTTAGGGCATAGCCCCTGTCCTTTGGGAGCTTCCAGCTGGCTCAGAGACCCAGGGAGGGGAGAAGGAAAGGACCAGCTCCCGACCCTTGCTTCCAAGACAAAGTTCTGCTGCCCACTTTGGAGAGGAAATGCAAGGGACAGAGGGTTCATGGGGAGTCCCTTCCCAAGTCACTCTCAAAATCCAGCCTAGAGCTTCCCTGATAGTCTAGGGGTTAAGAGTCCACCTGCCAATGCAGAGGACACGGGTTCAACCCCCCATGCCACAGAGCAACTAAGCCGGCGTGCCACACCTGCTGAGCCTGTGCTCTAGAGCCCACAAGCTGCAACTACCGAAGCCCTCGCGCCTCCTGCCCGTGCTCTGCAGCTTAAAGAGAAGCCACCACAATGACACAGCCTTGCAATGCAATGAAGAGTAGTCCCTGCTCGCGGCAACTAGAGAAAACCCGCATGCAGGAACAAAGACCCAGTGCAGCCAAAAGAAAATTAAAATTAATAAATAAATCTGAAAAAAAAAAACCCAGCCTAGATGCATGAAGCTCCTACCCTGGAGGGTGGCCCCCAAGCCTGGGTGGGCCCGGCTGTTTAACACTGTAAACACCACGCTTTACTGAGGACATTAGGCCCATAGCAGCTCCCATCCATCCTCAACCTAGCCCTGCGACACCAAACGCTGATGGTACAATTAGGCGACAGAGAGTGGGCTGTAAATTGCAGGTGCGGCTGTGCCTCTGCCAGGCAAACTGAGGAGCCCCCGCCTGTGCGCCCACGTCCTGGGCGCCAGTGTGGAGTGGTGCTGGTCCTCAGGACCCCCTGTCCCCACAGAGACTCCCCTCAGAGGCTGGGGTCCTGAGCACCAGAAAGCCTTTTGCTGTTAGGGTCCGCAGGAAACTGGAAAGCTCATTGAATAGCTCCACCCCATGAGTATTTTTGTGCCAGAAAGCTCTGGGGTGCCTCTCCTGAGCTTTTTTAGGGCCAGCCTCTAACAGCTGTCACACTGTGTCCGGGGGGGCGCTGGGCCTGCTCCCCCTAGACCGAGAGCTCAGCAAGGTCCATGCCTTCTGAATACATCTGCATGTAATGGGTCTAGCACACCCTGGGTGCTCCCAGTTAGAGGGTATGCATTCTAGCCCCTGGTAAGGTGCATCCCCTGATTCCCTTGCCAAGGTGCCTGCTTTCTCTAGACCCAGTTACCCATCTATCAGATGAGGGGAGTTTGCAAACTGGAGGCCCGCTGGCCCCACCGCTGTGTTTTTTTATAGTTCACAAGACTGGGGAAGGGGGAGGCTTTAATTCAATTGTTTGGCATACTTATACAACGGGATTTCCCTGGTGGCTCAGATGGTAAAGAATCTGCCCTCAATGGGGGAGACCTGATTTTGATCCCTGGTTCGGGATGATCCCCTGGAGAAGAGAATGGCAACCCACTCCAGTAATTTTTTCTAATTATGTTATTTATTATTTTTGGCTGTGCTGGGTCTTCATTGCTACGAGGGGTTTTCTCTGTTGCAGTGATCGGGGACTACTCTCTAGTTGTGGCGCGTGGGCCTCTCCTTGCAGTGCCTCCTCCGGTCGGGGAGCACCAGCTCTAGGGCATGAGGGCT
This sequence comes from Antilocapra americana, assembly GCA_007570785.1. Taxonomy (NCBI): domain Eukaryota; kingdom Metazoa; phylum Chordata; class Mammalia; order Artiodactyla; family Antilocapridae; genus Antilocapra; species Antilocapra americana. The sequence goes on from ML664177.1 coordinate 38,832,620, forward strand.
TCAGTCGTTGCTGCCCTTGGGCTCAATAGTTACGGCTCCCAGGCTCTGTGGCTCCTCACTCTTCAGCTCTCAGCTTCAACATCACCTTCTCCGGAAGGACTGCCCCAAACTTAGAATCCAGATGAAATCTCCATACAGTGCCATCTCCCAGCACCTCACCCCTTTCCTTCATAGCACCAGTTGTGCTTGTAAGGACTTGGGCATTTATGGGATTATTAACTAATGTCCCCTTCCCCACTGGCAAAGAGCCCTAAGCGGCAGGGTTCAGATGAGTTTTACTCACCTCTACGTAACCACCCTTTAGCATAAGGCTTGGTTACACAGTTGTTGAATGAATAGATCACAGAGCCCCTTCCGTCTGCAGGAACTATGCTAAAATATAGTCTCTTTCCTGCAGTAGGCTCGTGACTCTGTTGGCTAGTGAAACTCCAATTTAGCTGAAGTTAAAAGTAATCCAATCCTCCCCTCCTCAATTAAAAAAAAAAAAAAGTTGAATGAAGATTCTGAAGCTAAAATCTTCCCGCGATTGGGGCAGACCCAGGGCTAGAACCCAACCCCTCTGCTTACCAACCCAGCCTCCTCTTCCCTCTGTGGTCTGTCATTTCATCTGCCTGTTAATGGCCACACACATACCCACCTCCATTATCCCATCAGCCCTGCTCCACCATCTCTATTGCTCCATTTAACCCCCTGGGGTTTCTGTTTGCTCTGACTCTACCCCATTGCTGCTTTCCCGAAGAATGCTCTCTGGGCCTCCTTGCATCTCCGAGTGTGGATGAGCAGGAAGATTTAATGTGGCTGGTTTGGTATTTGTCTCTGCAAAGCAAACTCTTCCCCTGCTGGGAAACTCATCATCACCAAGCATCAAGCTCAAGCTGAGCTCCACTTAACTGTTTGCAAATGGTGGTGGGGAGCAGGGGCATGTGGGTGTGTGAGTGAGAGGCTTGAAGCCCAGAGAGGGGGTCTGGGGAGGAGGGGGGGCTTGTGAGAACCCGCAAAGGTAGGGCAACTGTGGGGAGGCAGCTGAGGTGTGTATAGGCATGTGAGGATGGCTGGCTCACTATGAGCAGGACTGCCCTGTCCAAATCACAGCCCTAAATTCATTATCTTCTTTTTATTTATTGATTTGTTTTTTGGCTGTGCTAGGTCTTTCTTGCTGTGCGTGGGCTTCTCATGCCAGTGGCTTCTCTTGTTGCAGAGCATGGGCTCTAGAACACAGGCTCAGTAATCATGGCGCACAGGCTTAGTTACCTGCAGCCTGTGGGATTGTCCCAGACCAGGGATCAAACCCGTATCCTCTGTATTGGCAGGCGGATTCTTTACCACTGGACCACCAAAGAATCATCAGCAGACACACTGGTCATCACAGAGTTTGGTCATCACAGTTTCTGTCCTATATCCAGGCAGCTTCAGTGAGTGGATCCGTTATCTCACCAGCTGTGAGTCCCAGGGAATTCACCTAATCCCTCTGAGGTTCACTCTACTCATCTTGAAAATGGGAACCTGTGAAGTTGCCCTTGGGATGTAACGTGATTGCTCATAGACACACGCAGTGAGGGGGTCACACATCACTGGACCCGTGACCAGCATGCTCTCCTCTCTGTAACATGTATCCAGACTCCTTACTTTGACTCATACAACAGTGAGCCTCACCCATCACGACTGGCCCATGACTATCAAGGAGGTCAAAATGAAATGAGGTGGGTCATGGCCACGCTAGCTCTTCAGGTCCCCATCCATCCTCACACCTCCTCCAGCCTCACGCCGCCCCTCCTTGTTCCTTCCTGATGCCAATATTCTCTGAATCTCAAGCTGGGTAATTTATTCTGTGGTCTGAGTGTCTTTTGTTCAACCCCCTGCTGCTGTATCTGTCTTAGTCCCCCTCCCCTCCAACCCAGGAACATAGAGACAAAATACCCACAGAAGAAATGAAAAGAATGGGAGAAAAAAAAAAAAGAAGAGAACAGAAGAAGGGGACAAAATCCCCCCACCATCTCAGCCTCCCTAATTGAATGACTCTCCTACCTGACTCTCCCTGTCGGTTCCCATGTTCCTTCATTCCTTCTGACAGCCCTTAAAATCATCCCCCCCCATCTCATCAAATCCCTCCCCTTTCCTCCCTGCTTGTTCTCTAAGCTGCAGATTACTTTTTCATAAAATTCAATTTCTAGCCATCCTCATTACTTACTCACTTAATGTGGCTGGCGGGGGCGCGGGGGTGCAGGGAAGCGGAGGGGGAGGGGGGAGGTGGTGTTCCGTGCAGCACTTACCCAGCCTGGTTACCCAGGCCCCTCGCTGAGGTGTATTAGAGTCTGATAGGAGCAGATAATGGACTTCTGTCCCACGGAGGGAGCCGGCACTGGCGTCTTTGGAGATTGCAGCATCGCATCGGAGAGTGGCAACACTCACGATTGTCTCCAGTGACTCTTCTCCTGCTGGGAAGAGTTCGCTGGGGGAGCCATTTGTTCAACAAATATTTGCTGAGAGCCTTTTATAGACAAGACACTCTATTCGGTGTTGGAAGTGTAGCCATAACAAGCGAGGTCCCTTACCTGGACCTGCTGGTCAGGGAAGAATTGGAGAGGAAATGATACAGATGAAAAATCTGAGTAGGAATTAACAAGCTCAAAGGGGAAAAGTAATGTCTTAGCTTGGCTTCCTCTCAAAACAGCCTGAAACAAGGTCCTGTGAGCAGGTATTATGTCTGGGAGATAATCTCAGGGAACTAGAGCAAGGGAGTAGGGTAGGGGGTGTGAGGCGGGCAAAGAGAGAAAACCAATCAAGAGGAGATTATTGACCTAGTTATTTCTACAGAAAACTCAGGGCTCTCTGAATAACCATGCAGAATGAACCTCAGAACTATCCTTTTGAAGGAAGGAGGCTGGAGCATTCACCTGACTCCTGTCCCCGTTGTTTGAGGGTAGTCTCCAGAGGGATTCATTTTCCTGCACTTCCCCTGCTGCACATGTGTGGGTTGAGCACACCCCTGGCTTTAGGGAAAGCCCTGAGTCAGAAAAGCATAGAGATGCTCCTGTGTATGCTTGAGATAGGATGCTGGCGACAGGCTCAGATTTGTTCACTGGAGCTGTGCTGAAATTAGGTCAGCTAAGGGGATAGGGCAGGGGGCACAGAAAGGGTCCGCAACAGTCCACCCCTTGCAGTGCTCAGATCTGCTCATTTTGTGTTTAGTTGCTCAGTCGTATCCGACTCTTTGCGACCCCATGGACTGTAGCCCACCAGGCTCCACTGTCCATGGAGATTCTCCAGGCAGGAATACTGGAGTGAGTTGCCATTCCTTTTTCCAGAGGAACTTCCCCACCCAGGGATCGAGCCCAGGTCTCCCACATTGCAGGCAGATTCTTTACCAACTGATCCACCAGGAAAGCCCAGAGACCATTTGTACTTAGTCGCTCAGTCCTGTCCGACTCTTTGCTACCCCATGGACTGTAGCCCACCAGCATCCTCTGTCCATGGGGATGCTCCGGACAAGAATCCTGGAGTGGTTTAAGTAAAATTATTCAGGCAGGACAGTTAGAGGATCAAGATATGATACCACTGACACAGCAGGTCCTGAGGTTACAACCGATATTCATAAATTATCCACTTTACCACTGATACCACTCTTCCTTCACCTTCTGTCAGTTCTCCAGCTGGCCTGGGTCGGTTGCTTTCTCCTCGAGAACGGTGAGCCCTTGCGTTGCTTACCTTCCTCAGGCTGTGTTGCTGCAGCTGCCCATTCGGGAGCACCACCAGGCATGGAAACATCATGCCTGCCCCAGTGACTCCCTGAGCTCCAGACTGAGTCCTCCTTGCCCTCACTGGGCAGCGGTAACCTCAGCTCTTTGTGAAACTCATGGTCAGTTACCCTCACCCTTTCTTTGCTTGCTATTCCACTGACATGAAGAGCCCACTGTGACCAGGCTCACTCCCAGTGTCGCCCAGAGTAGTCTTAACAGCAGCCGCTGGCGGAACCAGTACCTTTACTGCACTGAAGCCTAAAGTTGTGGCAACAGAAAGCACACATTCTCCATGAGCATCACTAGAGATGATGATTCTTGCTATTGTCGTTTAGTCGCTAAGCCATGTCTAACTCTTGTGCGACCCCATGAACTGTAGCCCGCCAGGCCCCTCTGTCCATGGAATTTCCCAGGCAAGAATACTGGAGTGGCTAGCCATTTCCTTCTCCAGGGGATCTTCTTGACCCGAGGACAGAACCCTCATCTCCTGCGTGGCAGGCAGATTCTTTACCACTGAGCCACCAAGGAAGCTCAGAAATGATGGCGAGTGGACCCAGTTCTGCTTCCACCCCTTGTTTTCCAGACACATGTATCCTACCTTTGGGAAACACAGCACTGTACATTAGCTGTTGATTCGATACATATACCATATCCTGGAGGGCAGTACCATAACCCTACAAGGTGTCTTTCACAAACTGGCATCTTCCCTAAACCTTTAATAGACTATTCCAGTATTTAGTAAGACCAGCTGCTTCCAAACGGTGTGTTAGGTAGTAGGACAAGTGCATTACGTGTCTCATAACCATGCTGACCCTTCACTATGAAATGAGTCTCCTGGTCTGAGATGATGTATTTGTGGGATCTCAAGCTGATAAGTCAGGCATACTTGAACCCCTCAAATTGCAATACTAACAGAAGTATTGCAAATAGGAACAATAATCCTAACGAGGAGGGTGAACTGAACAGGGATACAGTGGAGACCACAACTCTGCATCTTTTTTTTTATTGTTTTTTTTTATTGGAGAATAGTTGCTTTACAATGTTGTGTTAGGTTCTGCTGTACAACATGAATCAGTTGTAAGTGTGCATATATTCCCTCCTTCCTGAGCTTCCCCCCGACCCCCCCATCCCACCCCCTCTAGGTCATGTTTTAGATCTCTGTGTGTTTATTCACACAGTCGTACCCGACTCTTTGTGATCCCGTGGACTGTAGCCCACCAGCCTTCTCTGTCCACAGACTTCTCCAGGCAAGAATATTGGAGTGGGTTGCCATTCCTTTTTCCAGGGCATCTTCCCTACCCAGGGGTCAAACCTGAGTCTCCTGTATTGCAGGCTAATTCTTTACCATTTGAGCCACCAGGGAAGCCCCTTAGATCTTTGAGGGTTGTCCTAATCTCTGCAATTCCACCTGCCTAGCTTTTGACTTCCTGTCTTGGTTACGGGAGTAGGGGGCAGGGGGGAGTTCCAGAAAGAGTCCATCTGACTCTCTTACCATAAAAACACTTACTCCATAGTGAGGGCACCAACATGAGTGTTCTGCCAATATCTAAGTACATCCATCCCCATAATGCACACAAGAGTAGAGAAATGTCTGCAAGAAGAGTCTATGAACCAATTAGAGGCATTGTAAAGTGAACAGAGTCAGGACTCCATTTATCACTTGGCTTTCACATACCCCCAGTCTAAACTGGGGAACTTTGAAGGTGTTATAGGTTTCCTAACATCAATGATAGTTCAGACCTTGTATCCAATAGCCCTCAAAAGATCTAGCTATTCCTCTTTCTTTGGTGAATGGTCATGGGTCCCTTTAGAAAAAGATTAAGGAAATATTTATTGTTTATGCTGTGGAGGCAATGCAAGTTCTTCCTCAAGAGGACTTGGTCTTTCTATCAGTTATGGGCTCTGGGTTTAAGAACTAGCTCAGAACTGGAAAGTGGATGAGAAATCATGATTTTCTATTGCAGTGGCTAATATCAGCCATCAGTCGTTTTCCCCCCTTTGTACAAGTCATAGAATCCCCTATTTGGCCACTATCTACCTCGTCCCTAGGAACAGCACAGTGTATTGTCAATCACCACAGTTCCCTGAGTTTTGAGGCACCCTAGTGGCCACTCTGATCTTGCTTCTCTCTATGATAATTATGTCCACCTGCAGACCTCAGCTAGTCCAGAACCTTCTTGTCCCCACTGACACAGGGGAACTCAGTTCCATGGCTACACCTGCTATTGTTAGCACCGGCCTTCAGAGGACAGCCACCTGCTCGGTGATGTTAGAAATCCCCTCACTCATACATTCCTGATGGATTTAATGGTGAGTGTCCTGGGACTTCCCTGGTGATCCAGTGGTTAGGACTCCGTGCTTCCTCTGCAGGGCGCACAGGCTTGATTTCCGGTTGGGAAACAAAGATCCTGCATGCCAGACGGTGTGGCCCCAAAATAAAAATTATTGTTTGAAAACTGGTGTGTCCTATTGGCCCTCCCAGGGCACATGGATTTAGGTGGTGGGTCCTTGGTTTCATGTAATAAATCCGTTCTAACACAGCCACACCTCTGAGTCTTCTACACCATCCTCAGGGCTCTGCCAAGGCCATTCTGACGGCCTCAAGGGGCCTTTGCAGTAGCACGTGAGGACTGGCCACAGGAGGCCTTGCCAGAGCATTAAACCCTGAGTCATGGGAGAGTGTCCCCATGTCAATAAATCTGTTTCCAGCGTATATTCCACCCCACTCCAAGTCTTAACCCTCAAATTCCACTTCCACACTGATTTCCCAGTTTCTACTCTTGTGTATCGGCTAGATCCTCCTGCAACTCCTTCAGTGAATAAGCTATTTCCTCCCATAAGAGGAGTTATGTGTCTTCCCTTGAGCTAGGCTAAGATCCAACTTCAGTTATTGATCTGGGTGGAGGCGGAGGGTAGATCTTGGAAGAATCACCTTCCAAGCAGTTGCCTTCAGGCAAAAGGAGATGCTGATCCACTCCAACAAGGGGGAAAGGACTGCGGCTCTCAGTCAAGAAGGTTCAGGGAAGCTGGGAGTTCAGCGTCCTCAGGCGCATCACTGAATATCTTCGTCTCATCCTCAGGGCCCCACTCCTTCTCTCTCAGACCTGGCTTGATCCTAGGAGACCTGTGGGGATTGCACATTCTGTCTCCTTTGCAGTCCTGCTCCCTTATCATTAACTCCCAGGCCCGGGTTCTGGCATTGTCTGCCCTCTAACTGTGCCTCGCCCAGTCGGCTGAGTGAGAGTCTCAGGAAATGAGATCCTCTGGTACATCGGAGGTTATTACACCCCCACTAGCCGCCTGCAGTGGTAAGGGATGTTCCAGAATCTCATATGGAAGATGTATTCTCTAGGCCACTTCTAGTATCAACTGTCAGGCTTGGGGTTCCCCTAAAAGCAGAACTTGAGACAAGGTATTAGGTATAGGTAGTTTACTTGGGGCAGGGGGTTGGGGGCGGGGAGGTTGCTTCCCCAGTGGCTTCATGGTAAAGAATCCGCCTGCAGTGCAGAAGACACAGGTTCAATCCCTGGGTCAGGAAGACCCCCTGAAGGAGGGCACAGGAAACCCACTCCAGTATTCTTTCCAAGAAAATCCCATGGACAGAGGAGCTTAGAGGACTACTGTCCATGGGGTACCAAAGAGTCAGAGATGATTAAGTGACTGAGCATGCACGCAGTTTACTTGGGAAATGATCCCTAAAAACCAGAGTAAGGAGTAGGGACAGTGAGACAAGAAGAAAAGAGGAAAAACAACAAAGGTACTTGTTTGAGCTAGTTTCAATGTAGACAGTTGAGGTTCCATCCTGCTGGGACCTTCCCATGGTATATAAGACCATGTGGAATATACCTTAGAATTGTTTCTCTAGGCTTGAGGTGTGGACAGAGTTCACTGACTCCTAGCCCCTACTAGTGCCCCCACTGATGTAAACTGCCATTCCTCTCCATTCCAGACTGTGCCTGTGTGCAGGCTCAGTGATTTCCTTGGGTTCAGAGAGAGGCTAATATCAGAAAAACAGAAAGAGAACGTAACCCATATTTGAGGTGGGGTGATAATGAGATACATGGAAGAGTCCGACTTCCCTGGTGTCTCAGATGGTAAAGCATCTGCCTACAATCCTGGAGACCCAGGTTTCGATCCCTGGGTCGGGAAGATCCTCTGGAGAAGGAAGTGGCAACCCACTCCAGTATTCTTGCGTGGGAAATCCCATGGAAAGAGGAGCCTGGCAGGCTACAATCTATGGGAAAGCAAAGAGTCGGACACAACTGAGTGATTTCACTTCACTGGAAGAGTCTGTGACAGCTACACTGAAACAAGCTGGGCATATATGGGGCAGGAGAAAAGGAGAATTCTAGGTGATGCCCAGGTTACAGGCTTGAGCAAAGAGGTGGGGGGGGCCTAGATTGGGAGTGGAGATTAGGTGAGCAGATACTCTTTGGTCCTAAGTGGGGAACAGGTCCCCAGAGGTACTTGTTCCTATGAAGGAGATCTTGAAACAGCTTCCAAAACCAGCTCAAGACTCACCTTTTCAGTAAGCTTTCTCAGATCATTCCTGTATTCCCACCCTCAGGACCATTCAGCTTGTCCCTTACATTTGACATACCCAATATCCATTTTCAGTGTTTCATATGCAGCTCAGAGAATCTCATTGAGCGTCAAGTCTATGCTCTGTGTAGGATGGAGAAATGGTTTGGTTGGAAGCAGAGCTAACTCAGGTAAAGTGTTAGACAACAGGGATAGAAATAAAACTGAAGTCTCCACTCTCAGGTGACCCACAAGGAAGACGGTAGATGAGTAAAGTGAATACTCTCAGTTTCAAAGAATCCATCAGTTTGTGTGCTCTGGGTACATGATTTCCCCCAAAGAAAGTGCTTGTCCCTGCATGAAAGGTTAGAGAAATCATCACAGATAAGGGGGCACTGGGGCCAGGTTGTGCCATTAAGATAAAGGCAGACATTCCTGGCAAAGATACTTGTTGTACAAAGACCTCTGAGAGTGATTCAGTTTCATGATTTCAGAGAATCGTTAAGCAGTTGAGTATTCCTAGAATGTAAATTTTTCTTGGTTTTTGGAAGAAGGAGGGATTGAGAACTCAAAATGTAGTTCAAGACTTCCCTGGTGGTCCAATGGTTAAGAATCCACATGCCAACGCAGGGGACACGGGTTTGATCCCTGTACCAGGAAGAGTCCACATGTTGTGGGGTGATGAAACCCATGTGCCTCATCTACTAAGCCTTGGTGCCCTAGAGCCTATACTCTGCAACAAAAGTCACCACAATGAGAAGCCCGAGCATCGCAACTAGAGAGTAGCCCCCACTCACGGCAACTAGAGAGGCCTTCAAGCAGCAAGAAAGACCTAACACAGCCAAAAATAAACCAATAAAATTTTTTAAAGTACAATCAGGACCCATGTCAAAAGGAACTCTATGAGCTATACTATGTGGTCTGGATGGTAGTAATGGCAACAGAGGGGATGGAGATAAAGAATTTTATGCAGGAGAGTGGTGAGATATATATATGACTGCAAAGCAGTCATCATAATTACAATAATTGCTAACATTCATTGAGAGCTCCCTATGTGTCAAGATGGGTGCTAGGCATCTTACCTAGACTACTTCATGTACTCAACACCCAACACGGTGAAGATCATTAGCATCCCCATTTCTACAGGTGAGGAAACTGAGGCCCAAGCAGATTATGCAATGAGCCCAAGGTTACACAGATAATAAGTGGTAGAGCTAGAATTCTGTCCAGAGAGGTCTTCCTCCAGAGCCCAGGACCTTAACCAAGATGCTAAGGCTAACGCTAACATTCCCTCTATTGCTTATGTAATGAGATGTGTCATGAAACACTTTTCTTTGCAACTGTGCTTTAAGTCATTTCGTGTAGAGCAGTGGGGAGAAGGGAGAGGTGGGTGTTTGTACAAAAGGAGTTTTCAATAAATATCTCTGACCAAGGGAAAAATTGAGACATAAATATGGAATTCTAGATGGCTAAAATCAAACGCACTTTAGAGATAACTAGTCTAATTCTCTCACGTTCACAGGGATGAAACTGAGGCTCAGAGAAAGGGGTCATACCAACAGTTAGTGGCAAGATCTGACACTGATATTTTTCCTATGCTATCAGAGGAGGTTAACAGTGTCCCTATAGTCTGTGTGCAATGCAGGAGAGCCTGGTTTGATTCCTGGGTTGGGAAGATTCCCCTGGAGAAAGAAATAGCAAACCTCTCCGGTATTCTTGCCTGGAGAATTCCATGGACAGAGGAGCCTGGTGGGCTACCACCCATAGGGTCGCAAGAGTCGGATACAAATGAGGAACTATCACTTTCACTTTTCCGTAGTCTATTCTTTACCACTCTGCATAGCACTGTCTTTCTGGAGATACTAGCAAATTACACTCACTCCCTGGAAGTAAAAGAACAACTTTGTTCTTTTTCTTTTTAAACAGCAGAGGTCCCAGAAACAAAGCCAGAATCAGCCCCAAGAAACTTGACGTACACACTGTGAAGTCTGGGGCCAGCAGGGAGCCAGTTGAAGGAAAAGCAAAACTCTCCCCCAAAGCCATGACAGGGAGAACTTGAACCACAAAAGAAAAAAAATTTTGGTGAGTCAAATAAAGAGGTCCAGCCAAGTTTCTATATGCCAGAGTGGGAGCAGGTGAGCCTGCCCTGGGCTCACTACTAACCTCCATGGTCAAGGTCAAACCCAAGCAGACAGGTGCCTGGGGTTACCAATAGCAAACAGTCAGAACTCTGTACCCAGCCGAGCCATCGGTCCATCTCACACACACACACACACACACACACACACACCATCCCAGCATGCCTGGTATCTTTCTAGGGCCTCCACAAGGAAGTTAAGATGCAAGACATTTCAAATGATGCAGAGGCCAGAAAGTCTACGGAAGTTTATGGGTTCTTTCTCTTTCGCTGACACGTCATGGTTACATTTGTTATACCTGTGCTCTATGCTCAGCCTGCAAGGGGATCTCATGGAATGGTACAGAGGAAAGAACACTGGACTGACGGCCAGAAGGTTCTGGTCCTCTTAGCATCTGCTGTGTGAACTTGGACTTCTTATTTACCCCTGCTGAGCCTCAGATTGCTGATCTGAAAAAAACTTGAAGGCTCTTTTGAGTTCCAAGATCTTATTAAATATGATGACGGAGTCTCCTACCTTCCCCCTTCTAATAGACACCTATCGCTCCCTGCTCTGGCTGCTCCTGCTATGGCTGCTCCTCCACCAAGAATGCCCTCCCAGCTCCCTTCCATCAGTCCAAATCAGAGCCCAACTTTCTTTAAGAATCTTCTTCTAATTAATCCTTACCATGGAGCCCCTTAGCAAATCTCTGCTATTTCTCAAATAAGTTGTGTTACAATTCTTCATGCAAGAGGGAATTAGCTCTCCAACTGGACAGTGAGCTCCTCCAGGGCAAGGAGTCCCAACTCCAAATCCTTTCCCCCAAGGGGACTTGATAAATGTCAGATCACACCATTCTATCCCCCAACCACCTTCAGTTGACTGTGGGCCAATGTCATTCATTCACTCAGCATGGATTTACTGAACACCTACTCTGTGCTGGGCACTGTGCTGGGTACTGGAGATACAACAGTAGAATCGACACAGTCTCCCCCACCCTCCTCCAGCAAGGCCTGTCCATTCCCCTTGCCTTCTCCTTTTCGACTTTTACTTTGGCCACCTGATGTGAAAAGCCAACATACTGGAAAAGATTCTGAAGCTGGGAAAGATTGAGGGCAGGCGGAGAGGTGAGTGACAGAGGATGAGATGGTTAGATGGCATCACTGACTCAACAGACATGAGTTTGAGCAAACTCCAAGAGATAGTGAAGGACAGGGAAGCCTGGTGGGCTGCAGTCCACGGGGTCACAAAGAATCAGACATGACTTAGCTACTCAACAACAGCAATGCTAAATCCTTTGCTGGTATTTCCTCCTCTCCATTCCTTACCATCTTTATAACTCCTAGAGAATGGAGAAGAGAAAGAGAAGAAGGAAGTGTGAGAAGAGAAAGCATAAAAGGAGTAAGGATTATCAGAAAACATAAACCCAGCCCAACTGTCAAGGGCTTTGAAAAACTTTCCCAAATCCCATCCTCTCGGTTGGGATCTAGAAACCTGCTGCCCAGTGAACAGGTCAGGGTAGGGTCATCTAATGAAAGACAAAGTCAGGCCACCTCTCATTCATCCCAGAGATTCTCCCCTGCCACGCACCACTCATTTTCCTTCCTGATTCATCCATTAGCCCCACAGGCTGCCCATTGCTTCACTTGAGTGATACAGCTGAGCCAGAAGGCCTAGCTGAATGGCTGGATGAGCCAGTGAGTACCAGACACACCAACTCGCCATCCCTGGTATTTACCCTAATTGGATCAAGAACAAAACTCACTTTCCTAGCTTTTCCTCTAATGCATGCTACAGATGAGTGCTCCTAGTGATTACACCCCAGCACCTGCTATTCCAGAGCACAGGGTGCCAGTGGGCAGTGTCCAAAGGCTCAGCACCCCTCTTGCTGGCATCCCCGCCCACTCCCTTCCTGGCCCTGCATCCGGAACATGCACTCTGGAGCCAGAAGAATGAAAGCTAAGCCTCCAAGGGACAGAAGAGGGTCCCCCCCAAAGCACTGGGCATCCCTTTTATGGAGCATTTAGTTCCTCTGACTTGTCCCTGTGTCCTTGGGCTCTCAGAGGAGAAGATATTATGGTGGGATGTACATACTCAATAGCTCTTGGCCGCTGGGGCGGAGCATACCTTCAGCATCCCCAGCCAGCCACCAACTTCCTCTCCCCTGACTCCCAGCCAGCCCTCTCCCACAGCACCAACACACAGTGATGAGGGCACTGGATCTAAGTCCTTCCCTGTTGGATTAGGAGCTCCTTATGGGGAAGAACTCAACCACAGAACTGTGAGCTCCCAAAGGACAGAGGCCTCTCTTGTCTTCAGATCGGGGCCTCTGTGAATGGGGGCTTTCTATCCCTCTCTAGATTGGGGCACCTCCCCCGCAAGACTCTACCCCCTCCATCAGGCTGGGGATATGTCAAGGAAAGGTCTGTTCTCCCTCATAGACTGGAGGCTCCCCCGGGACAGGGCCCACTAGATCCAGGTTCTGTAACCCTCACTGTGTGCCACAGGGAGGCAGCATGGCTTCCCATCCACAAGGCCAGCAGCTGAGACTGGGGTCACCTCTTCTGTGCAAAACAACCAGCTAAAGGTATTAGGAAAAACTGGGGCTTCCCTGGTGGCTCCGTGGTAAAGAATTCACCTGCCAATGCAGGAGACACAGGTTTGAGCCCTGGTCCAAGGAGATTGCCTGTGCCTTGGAGCAACTAAGCCCAGGTGCCCCAAATACTGAAACCCACTCCCCCTAGAGCCTGAGCCCCAGCTCACCACGGCTAAAATAAAGCCCAAGCAGCAATGAAGACCCAGCACAGTCAAAAATGAATAAATTTTAAAAAGAAAATGGGTTGCCAGTATAAAAGGACCTTCAATTCAGTTCAGTTGCCCCGTTGTGTCTGACTGTTTGTGACCCCATGAACCGCAGCACGCCAGGCCTCCCCGTTCATCACCAACTCCTGGAGCCTACCAAAACTCATGTCCATTGAGTTGGTGATGCCGTTCAACCATCTCATTCTCTGTCGTCCCCTTCTCCTCCTACCCTCAATCTTTCCCAGCATCAGGGTCTTTTACAATAAGTCAGCTCTTCATATCAGGTGGCCAAAGTATTGGAGTTTCAGCTTCAACACCAGTCCTTCCAATGAACACCCAGGACTGATCTTCTTTAGGATGGACTGGTTGGATCTCCTTGCAGTCCAGGGGACTCTCAAGAGTCTTCTCCAACACCACAGTTCAAAAGCATCAGTTCTTTGGCACTCAGCTTTCTTTATAGTCCAACTCTCACATCCATACATGACCACTGGAAAAACCATAGCCTTGACTAGATGGATCTTTGTTGGCAAAGTAATGTCTTTGCTTTTTAATATGCTATCTAAGTTGGTCATAACTTTCCTTCCAAGGAGTAAGTGTCTTTTAATTTCATTGCTGCAATCACCATCTGCAGTGATTTTGGAGCCCAGAAAAATGAAGTCAGCCACTGTTTCCACTGTTTCCCCATCTATCTGCCATGAAGTTATGGGACCGGATGCAATGATCTTAGTTTTATGAATGTTGAGCCTTAAGCCAACTTTTTCACTTTCCTCTTTCACTTTCATCAAGAGGCTCTTTAGTTCTTCTTCACTTTCTTCCATAAGGGTGGTGTCATCTGTATATCTGAGGTTATTGATATTTCTCCCAGAAATCTTGATTCCAGCTTGTGCTTCCTCCATCCCAGAGTTTCTCATGATGTACTCTGCATAGAAGTCAAATAAGCAGGGTGACAATATACAGCCTTTTACTATTTGGAACCAGTCTGTTGTTCCATTTCCAGTTCTGTTGCTTCCTGTCCTGCATACAGGTTTCTCAAGAGGCAGGTCAGGTGGTCTGGTATTCCCATCTCTTTCAGAATTTTCCACAGTTTATTGTGATCCACATAGTCAAAGGCTTTGGCCTAGTCAATAAAGCAGAAATAGATGTTTTTCTGGAACTCTCTTGCTTTTTCGATGATCCAGCGGATGTTGGCAATTTGATTTCTGGTTCCTCTGCCTTTTCTAAAACCAGCTTGAACATCTGGAATTTCATGGTTCACATATTGCTGAAGCCTAGCTTCAAAAAATGACCTTATTTAGGCAAAAAAGAAAAATAAAACAAGAAAGAAGTATATGTGTCCAGAACAGAGTAGTCAGTGTCTGTCCCTCCCTACTCAGGCTTCAAAGCAGAGCTTCAAAATCAGAATCCCAGCTTTCTTGCGTGCAAGCTATGTCACTAGGGCCAGCCCCAAGACCTCAGTGTCATAAACGACAAACTAGAAATAACAAAGTCTACCTACAGGGATTTAGTGAGGCTCCTGCAACATGAGAGGCAAAGCTAGAGGGTTGGGTGCTGACACCAGGCTGAGGGAAAGGGGACCCTTCCATTGTAACGTGTGCCCATCTCCTTGATTTCAACAGTCCCATCATGGACCATTTCCAGCTGCCAGCGCAGCGTCGCTGAGAACAGCACTGGGAAGAAATGTGCTGAACTGGCTTTCAGGAGTCAATTTGAGCTAGTTCCAGTGCGTCATCATTTAGAACATGTGAGATGCTCAGGAAACTATGATCTGTCGTGTGCTACCTGGTCAGGTTACAGCTACTCCATTTGTTTTTCCTTTTCTTTTTTAATGTCCAAGTGTCACACTTAAGAGGGGCCTGGGAAAGCTGGAGTAGGTTTGTAGGAGGGTGAGCTAAGGATGGTATGGTAGGGACCAAACCAGCTAGTTCACTGAACCATTTCCCATCTCCTGTTGGACTCACAGCCAGACTGTATTTCCCAGCCTCCCTTGCCATTGGGGGCAGTCATGTGACTGATTTCTGGCCAGTGGAGTGTGGGCAAGAGTGATGTGTATCACCCAGACATGACCCACTCACTGGCTAAGGGCGAGAACTTGACAGTCCTATGGGAGGGCAGAACCTAAGACACCAGGAAAGGGGGATGTGGAATTACAGCCCTGAAGGTGGAATCCCTGCACTGGATAGTTAGTTACACGAGAAAGAAATCAACTCCTGTCCTGTGAGGGAAGCCACTGGGATCTGGGTGTGGTGGGTCATAGCAGTTAGGACACTCCAACTTCTACAGATGGACTCACAACCCCGCCACAGGGGGATGGCTGCGGAACTGCTACCCTGGAGAAGAGGAGGCCCAGCAGAGGACATTATACATTATCCTCAAATCCAGCATTCTTTCCTGGAGAATTCCACAGAGAGAGGAGCCTGACAGGTCAGTGGGGTCATAAAAAGTCAGACATGACTGAGCGACTAACTCACACACACCCTTTATGACTGTTAAGGCTCTCCTGTATGACCCCAGAGAGCAGCTATAGGACCAATGGGAGGAAAGTTACAGGGATGCAGATCCAAGCTCAACACTCAGGAAGGTGTGGGCAGAGGGAGAACTTGGGCAATCCCAGGGGCTGTGCAAATAGGCAGGAATGCCATAGAAGCTACTCGAACATCAGCTAGCAGCTTGACATCAGCTTCATACTCTGAGGCTGTCTTCAAGACCTTGGAGTCTGTGATTGTCGCTCTATCATTTCCCACTAAGATGCTGCCTCCTCCATCAGTCCTGTATCTTACAAAGGCCCAGGCTTGATTCCTGAATGAGACAGAAAGCCCTCAGGGCAAAATTTTAATTCTGCTTCAGACTCACCCCTGTTCATCTCAGCCCCAGCTCCCAACAAGGACCCCATGACCAACTGTGGGGACAAGAGTTTGTGGAAGACCTGGTTACTAGGGTTTGGGAGGATTTTGGTGGGGTGCCGTGTATGTATGTCTTTGTTACTGTTATTTTGGCCGCACCCCGCCGCATGAGGAATCTTAGTTCCCTAACCAGGGATCGAACCCATGCCCGCTGCAGTGGAAGCATGGGTTCTTCATTACTAGACCACCAGGGAAGTTCCAGCCTGGTTACTAGGGAAAGCTACCTTCCTAAGTGGGAGAGAGGGTAGGGGATGAACAGACTAGGTTGAGCAGGGAATACGGGCAGGAGGAGGAAACTGACCTGGAAAGCAATTTGAGCTGGAGGAGAGGAGGGCCGACTGCTCCCAAGCATCCAGCAGAGGCAGAAATCTTCATATCTCTAGGCTTCGACCAAGGAAGCAGGCTCAGCAGGGACCTCGGTAGCATAACCCCCCGAGAAAGAGGCTCCGGCTCGGCTCTCTAGAGGCTTCTTGACATGAGAGTCTGGGCTGTGCTCTCCATCAACATCCACACATCCACATGTGTGCATGTGCGTGCATGCACACACACACACACAAACACACACACACACACACACACACACACACATGCATGCACACCCTTCCAACCTCTGCTCTGGCCTGCTATCTCAACTATTTCCCAAAGCCAAGCTCCCAAAAGCACCCTGAGATTTCTAGGAGATCTGGAGGCTGGGTCCGGGGAAGTGATTGGGAAACAGAGAGAAAAGGTGTTTTCCTGAAAGAACCATTAAGCTGTATGCAATCCTGAGGTCTCCTCTCCTGCCCACACCCAGCCCACCTCCACCAGGGCCTCCCATCACCACCGGCGCTGCATGAGGGCCAAATTGAATTAGAATAATTAACTTTTGGTCACACTTTTAATTTGGTGCCGGGAATAAGAGAGCTAATGGAGATTAAACAAGACTCTGTCGCTGGAGACCAGCCTGAAAGCTGCACAGGGAGGCCCTGGGCCCTGGGGGGTGAGGAGGAAGAGGGGGGGGCACAGACAGCCAGAGGGAAGAGACTGAGCGAGAAGGATGCCGTGTGGGACCCACAGCCCGTCCATGTGTGTTGACGCACGTGTCCCTGCTGCATGCCCATGGGCACTCACGGCCTGCGAGAAGAGGCTTGTGTGCCACGCAGGCAAACACGCGCTCATGCCTGCCTGGAAAGCTGCCTGACTTTCATGGGATCCGAGCAGTTCTGACCTGAAAGCGCCCTTCATAAATGCCTTCAGATCCACCAGCTGCTTGAGGCTCTTCAACCACACTTTCCCCAGGAGACCACACACCCCATCAGCCCATGCTTGTCCCGCTGGGAGATTCACCACCACCACCACCACCATCAAAGGCAGCCTGCGGAGCCCTGCCTGTGAGAAGCGCGTCCTTCCTCCAGCATTCACACATAGCCCTGAATCTGCCTCCAGGGTCACACAGAGCAAGGCCTCTCCAGCTCCCTCAGCGTCACTAGAAGCAGTGGCTTTTGCCTTCTGGATCATCTCTTTTCTAGGTGAGTCATCTGGTTCTCCCCTAGGGTCTGAAAGAAAGTGAAAGTGAAAGCTGTTCAGTCCCGTCCAACTCTTTGCAATCCCATGGATTTATACAGTCCTTCTCCAAGACAGAGTACTGGAGTAGGTAGCCTTTCCCTTCTCCAGGGGATCTTCCCAACCCAGGGATTGAACCAAGGTTTCCTGCATTGCAGGCAGATTATTTACCAACTGAGCTATGAGGGGAACACCCCGCTAGCGTCTTCCTCCTCTGCATCCCCAGCATTGCAAGGTGGATTCTTAACCATTGGACCACCAGGGAGGTCCCAATGACATTTTTTTAAGGGAGAGAAGAACCTCCCTAGATCATCCTACAGGACTTCAACCAACATAACACATGCACATGACTCCAAGCACTCACTCACAAGCCAAGGCATGAAGGAGATGGGCTGGGGTACACACCTGCCGGAGACTCTTGAGCTCATCTGCTCCAGCCATGGTCAGACTTCACGTGGGTCAGAATCATCTGGTAGAATTTACTAAAATACAATTCCCAGGCTCTTGCCCAGAGGTTTAGATGCTGCAGGTCTCCAGGGGGCACCCATCCTCCACACTTTTAAGAATCAACCAGCTTACTCGGATGCAGCTGCCCAAGAACTGTCATTTGAGAACAGTTGAAGTCATCCAGCCCTCTCATTTTACAGATGGAGAGACTGAGGCCCAGAGACAGAGATGCTCAGAGTGAGGCAGAAACTCTAAGCCAGTGCTGGTGCCCTAGCTTCAGCCCCCGGTGCTCCGTCCTACTCCCCACCCAGGAGGAATAAACGCAGACTGTGTCCCTGCCATCCCGCTTCCCCCAGGGGAGCCCATCTCCCCACCACAAAGCAGGGACATCCCAGTCTAGGGCAGAATCATCCTTCTTCCAATCTGACATTCCCATCCATTCCCACACACATCCCCGGCTGGGGGTCAGGCAGGGATGAGCAGCCTCACATCTGCTAAATGAAGTAGTCCCCACTGAGGAGCTGAGTTTCGTGGAGGCCATCACTGCATCAGAGGGAAATTCCCATCAGGCAGTGAGAAACAGATGAGGGGATCAAGACCTCACCGAGGATGCCCAGGCTGGGAAGATGAGCCAGACAGGGGGAAGTCAGCCTGGAGCTTTCCACCAGGAGAAGACAGCAGACACACAGGGCCCGGTAGCAGCCAGAGGTTTTACCTCCTCCCCCAGAATCCAGAGTTACCTTCCAGAGGATCTGGCCACATCTATCTGCCACTGTCCACCCAGGGGCCTGAGGTCTTTTGATCAAACCCAGCCCTACAAACACAGGGACCAGAGAGGACAAGTAAGGACATAAGATCACACAGCTTTTCAAGGCAAAGCCCAGTCTCCCAGATCCTAGCCTGTGTCCTTTCCACTTTGCCACTCTAGTGCTTGCTGTAAAGCAGACAGCACCAACTGGAACGATCTCAGATGGACAATGAAGAAACGGAAATAATGATAACCAGATCTTCTCCCAGCAAAATGAAGGTAAAACCGAAGCGCCTGAGACCAAGCCAGAAAAACAGTCTCTCACCAACACTCAACTTCCTCATTACCTACAACCATTGTCTCCCTCCCTTGGTCCCCGAGACACCCTCATCTTCTAGGATTAAGTGAGAGCAAGCATACGCCTTCGAAACTCAGAGTGCCCCAGACATCGAACCCAGGAGACTCAAAGGGAAGAAAAGGGAATTTGACTTCTTTCAAGCCTGCTCCGTGATTTCATTTGGCCTGAGGTCTTCTTTCTTTTAAGCAGGGCACCGGGGTCATGTTCCATTTCCAAGGCTGCTTTGAAGGTGAAATTCCCCAGAGGAGAAGGAAGGGCATCTCTGGCTGCTTGGAAGTCACTCACTGTCACCGTCACTGGCCGTCTCCAGCAGCGACGGCCCCACCAGGCCCCAGCGGCCCTCGGCCTCATCACCCTAGATGAGACAGGCCCGCCAGGCCCCCAGGAGAGCTGGGAGCTGTGGGAGAGTGAGAGCAGAGGGAAATGAGCAAAGGGAACTGCCCGGTCCTCTTGCCAAGGTAGCGGAGAGGCAGCAGGGTTCAGACCCCAGCCTGGGCAGGTCCTTCCTTCTCTCCAGCCACTGGGAAGGGTGTGAGCAGGGGAGGGAAAAGAGGGGTCCTCAGGGCTGGGCACTGCCTGCGAGAAAGGGCTTGACAAGGAGACGGTCCAGCTGGGAGACAGGCACTAGGGTTTCTGCCCAAAGCCAGCCCCCCTCCCACTGTGTTCTTGAGAATAAACGCCTCATTTTCTCAGGGTCCCACATCTCTGGCTTCCTCCCCTTATGTCTATGGAGACAGAGAAGGAGGATGAGAGGGGACCAAGAGACACTGTACTGTTTTGAGTCCAGGACACAGGGCCTGCCCCCTGGCATGCCCACCAGTCCTCAGCCCTCATCTTCTCCATCCTGCAGAAGCAGCCCATCCAGGACCCTTTCCCACCCCCGACGCCTCCCACACCACTTCTGCCTCCATCGGGCCTCTCTCCCACCTTCTCCTTTCCAGTCTCTGCCCCCAGGATGAGCACTGATAGAAGCATCTTGAGTTTCTAAATAAGACACAGCGATCAGGAGGCTGACCTCATCCAGGAATCAGGGGAGGAGCCCCCTCCCATCCCACCCCAAGAAAGTAGCTTGGTATCTGAGACCCGAGAGGTGAGGGGGTTTGCCTACTAAAGGGGACTGGAGAGGCGTGTTCTCAGAGGGACAGCCTGTAGATGCCTCTGAGGTAGAAAAAGGCTTGACTCACTCACTTAAGGATTAAAGGGAGCCTCTAAAGAGAGGAAGGATGGGAACCACAACACTTGGGAGGAATCAAGGACCCTGGAGCTCCTTCGGTGTGGGATGCGGGAGGAGGCACTAGTCAGGCCTTTCCAGGTAGACCCACTCTGTCCGGATACAGGGCCCCCGCATTTCTATGAAAGCTTAGTCAAAGCTCCTTAAGTACCTAAGCCTCAGAGGCCTTGCCTGGAGAAAAGGGAAAAATACCTCCTAAGCTGGTGTGATGGTTTAAATTAAATGGCAATGGTCTGAACAGTATCAGCATCTAATATATACTTGACGGAATTGCTTGTCTTGCTCTCCCCACCTCTGTCCAATTCAGAAGCTGGGATTGCAGATTCGGGCTTTCTTCCCTCTGGGGTGCACAGCGTGGAGGTGAAGGTCAGCTGTTTCCCCTGTGACCCCCACCCCTTCTGCCAAGTATACCACACTCTGAGAGCAGGAACCACGCTTTTTCATCTGGCAACTCATGCAACCTGGCTCATGTCGAAAAGTCTCCCTGCTTCCGCTCCCGCCCTCCTCACACAGGGCTCAACCCAGCCATCAGAGCACCCGTCAAAACTGAAGTCAGGTCCGGGCACTGCTCCGCCCTAAACCCCCCATGCCTCCCTCTCACTGGGGGTAAAAGCCAAAGTCACGACAAAGGCCTGCAAGGCCCTACATGCTCTGTTCCTCCCAGTCCTGTCCCTCTGCCCTCATCGCCTACCACTCTCCCTGCATCCCTCCTGCTCCAGCCACACGGGCCCCTTGCTATTCCTCACCCCTGCCAGGCCTGCTCCCGCCTCAGGGCCTTTACACATGCACAGACACTCACCTCCCCCCTTTCAAGTCTTTACTCAGATGTCACCTACCAGCTGGGCTTCCCAGGTG
Source organism: Antilocapra americana (assembly GCA_007570785.1). Classification (NCBI taxonomy): domain Eukaryota; kingdom Metazoa; phylum Chordata; class Mammalia; order Artiodactyla; family Antilocapridae; genus Antilocapra; species Antilocapra americana. Next base: position 38,853,878 of record ML664177.1, read on the forward strand.
GCACTAGTGGTAAAGGGTCTGCCTGTCAATGCAGGAGATATAAGAGATGTGGGTTCGATCCCTGGATCAGGAAGATCCCCTGGAGGAGAGCATGGCGATCCATTCTGGTATTCTTGCCTGGAGAATCCCATGGATGGAGGAGCCTGGCAGGCTACTCTCTGCAGTGTTGCAAAGAGTTAGACAGGACTGAAGCAACTTAGCACACGTGCATTTAAAAAAAGAGAGAGAGAGAGATAGGGGGTGGGGGCAGTGGGCAGGGCTGGGGGGGAAAGGAGGTAAGTTTCCCCTTCTCTAAGTCCCTGAGGTCCTGACCATCTCATCTCAGACAAAGTCCTTATAGTCCTTTAGTACTTGAGCACATGGTCTGATGAAGAGGAGAGACGCATAAAGTCGATTAGGCTTCAGCATGTGCCTTGTGCTGAGTCGTGTTAGACTCTTAGAAACCCCACGGACTGTAAGCTGCCAGGCTTCTCTGTCCATGAGATTCTCTGTCCATGGGCTTCTCTGGGCAAGAACACTGGAGTGGATGGCCATTTCCTTCTCCAGGGGATCTTCCCCACCCAGGGATAGAACCTGCATCTCATATATCTCCTGCATTGTAGCTTCCCCTTACCCTATGGGCCATCGGAGAAGCTGGTCTCAACTCAGACAAAGACAGTTATCATCACAGCACTGTTTACAATAGCTAGCACATGGAAGCAACCGAGATTTCCATTGGCAAATGAATGGTAAGAAAGCTGTGGTACATATGAACAATGGAATATTTAGTTCAGTTCACTTCAGTCACTCAATCGTGTCCAGCTTGTTGCAATCCCATGAACTGCAGCACACCAGGCTTCCCTGTCCATCACCAACTCCTGGAGCCTACCAAAACTCATGTCCATTGAGTTGGTGATGCCATTCAACCATCTCATTCTCTGTCGTCCCCTTCTCCTACCCTCAGTCTTTCCCAGCATCAGGGTCTTTTCCAATGAATCAACTCTTCACATCAAGTGGCCAAAGTATTGGAGTTTCAGCTTCAACATCAGTCCTTCCAATGAACACCCAGGACTGATCTCCTTTACGATGGACTGGTTGGATCCCCTTACATTCCAAGGGACTCTCAAGAGTATTCTCCAACACCACAGTTCAAAAGCATCAAGTCTTCAGTGCTCAATATTCTTTATAGTCCAACTCTCACATCCATACATGATCACTGGAAAAACCATAGCCTTGACTAGACGGACGTTTGTTGACAAAGTAATGTCTTTGCTTTGTAATATGCTGTCTAGGTTGGTCATAACTTTCCTTCTAAGAAGTAAGTGTCTTTTAATTTCATGGCTGCAATCACCATCTGCAGTGATTTTGGAGCCCAGAAAAATAAAGTCAGCTACCGTTTCCACTGTTTATCCATTTATCTGCCAAGAAGTTATGGGACTGGATGCCATGATCTTAGTTTTCTGAATGTTGAGCTTTAAGCCAACTTTTTCACTCTCCTCTTTCACTTTCATCAAGAGGCCCTTTAGTTCTTCACTTTCTGCCATAAGGGTGGTGTCATCTGCATACCTGAGGTTATTGATATTTCTCCTGGCAATCTTGATTCTGGCTTGGGCTTCCTCCAGCCCAGCATTTCTCATGATGTGCTCTGCATAGAAGTTAAAATAAGCAGGGTGACAATATACAGCCTTGACGTACTCCTTTTCCTATTTGTAACCAGTCTGTTGTTCCATGTCCAGTTCTAACTGTTGCTTCCTGACCTAGATATAGGTTTCTCAAGAGGCAGGTCAAGTGGTCTGGTATTCCCATCTCTTTCAGAATTTTCCACAGTTTATTGTGATCCACACAGTCAAAGGCTTTGGCATAGTCAATAAAGCAGAAATAGATGTTCTTCTGGAACTCTCTTGCTTTTTCGATGATCCAGCAGATGTTGGCAATTTGATCTCTGGTTCCTCTGCCTTTTCCAGAACCAGCTTGAACATCTGGAAGTTCATGGTTCATATATTGCTGAAACCTGGCTTGGAGAATTTTAAGCATTACTTTACTAGTGTGTGAGATGAGTGCAATTGTGCAGTACTTTGAACATTCTTTGGCATTGCCTTTCTTTGAGATAGCAATGAAAACTGACCTTTTCCAGTCCTGTGGCCACTGGTGAGTTTTCCATATTTGCTGGCATATTGAGTGCAGGACTTTCACAGTGTCATCTTTCAGGATTCGAAATAGCTCAACTGGAATTCCATCAGCTCCACTAGCTTTGTTGGTAGTCATGCTTCCTAAGGCCGACTTGACTTCACATTCCAGGATGTCTGGCTCTAGGTGAGTGATCACACCACCATGATTATCTGGGTTGTGAAGATCTTTTTTGTACAATTCTTCTGTGTATTCTTGCCACCTGTTCTCAATATCTTCTGCTCTGTTAGGTCCCTACCATTTCTTTCCTTTCTTGAGCCCACCTCTGCACGAAATGTTCCCTTGGTATCTCTAATTTTCTTGAAGAGATCTCTAGTCTTTTCCATGCTATTGTTTTCCTCTGTTTCTTTGCATTGATCCCTGAGGATTAATTATTAAAAAAATAATTAATTTTACTTGGAGGCTAACTACTTTACAGTATTGTAGAGGCTTTCGCCATACATTGACATGAATCAGTCATGGGTGTGCCTGTGTCCCCCATCCTGAACCCCCTCCCACCACTCTCCCCATCCCATCCCTCAGTGTTGTCCCAGTGCACTGGCTTTGTGCACCCTGTTTCATGCATTGAACTTGGACTGGTGATCTATTTCACATATAGTAATACACATGTTCAGTGCTATTCTCTCAAATCATCCCACCCTCGCCTTCTCCCACAGAGTCCAAAACTCTGTTCTTTACATCTGTGTCTCTTTTGCTGTCTCACATATAGGGTCATCATTACCATCTTTCTAAATTCCATATACATGCATTAATACACTGTATTGGTGTTTTTCTTTCTGACTTATTTCACTCTGTATAATAGGCTCCAGTTTCATTCACTTCATTAGAGCTGATTCCAATGCATTCTTTTTAATAGCTGGTAATATTCCAGGAGCAGTGAGTGGCAGAGAGGAGATACCCCACGTCTAAGGTAAGGAGCAGTGGCTGTGCTTTGCTGGAGCAGCGTGAAGAGATATCCCATGTCCAAGGTAAGAGAAACCCAAGTAAGATGGTAGACACTGATAGAGGGCATCAGAGGGCAGACAGACTGAAACCACAATCACAGACAGCTAGCCAATCTGATCACATGGACCAGAGCCTTGTCTAACTCAGTAAAACTAGACCATGCCATGTGGGGCCCCCCAAGAAGAGTGGGCCATGGTGGAGAGGTCTGACAGAATGTGGTCCACCGGAGAATGGAATGGCAAACGACTTCAGTATTCTTGCCTTGAGAACCCCATGAATATGAGGTTCAGTATGAATACTTTTCAAATGAGAACAGTATGAATAGGCAAAAAGATAGGACACTGAAAGATGAACTCTGCAGGTTGGTAGGTGCCCAATATGCTACTGGAGATCAGTGGAGAAATAACTCCAGAAAGAGTGAAGGAATGGAGCCAAAGAAAAAACAACACCCAGGTTTAGATGGGACTGGTGATAGAACCAAGGTCCGATGCTGTAAAGAGCAACATTGCATAGGAACCTGGAATGTTAGGTCCATGAATCAAGGCAAATTGGAAGTGGTCAAACAGGAGATGGCAAGAGTGAATGTCGACATTCTAGGAATCAGCAAACTAAGATGGACTGGAATGGGTGAATTTAACTCAGATGACCATTATATCTACTACTGTGGACAGAAATGGAGTAGCCATTTCTTCTACTCCTTAGAAGAAATGGAGTAGCCATCATAGTCAACAAAAGAGTCCGAAATGCAGTACTTGGATGCAATCTCAAAAATGAGAGAATGATCTTTGTTTGTTTCCAAGGCAAACCATTCAGTATCATAGTAATCCAAGCCTATGCCCTGACCAGTAATGTTGAAGAAGCTGAAGTTGAATGGTTCTGTGAAGACCTATAAGACCTTCTAGAACTAACACCCAAAAAAGATGTCCTTTTCATTATAGGGGACTGGAATGCAAAAGTAGGAAGTCAAGAAACATTTAGAGTAACAGACAAATTTGCCCTTGGAGTACAGAATGAAGCAGGGCAAAGGCTAACAGAGTTTTGCCAAGAGAACACACTGGTCATAGCAAACACCCTCTTTCAACAACACAAGAGAAGACTCTACACGTGGACATCACTAGATGGTCAACACTGAAATCAGATTGATTACAGTCTTTGCAGCCAAAGATGGAGAAGCTCTATACAGTCAGCAAAAACAAGACCGGGAGTGGACTATGGCTCAGATCATGAACTCCTTATTGCCAAATTCTGACTTAAATTGAAGAAAGTGGGGAAAATCATTAAATCATTTAGGTATGAACTAAATCCAATCCCTTATGATTATACAGTGGAAGTAAGAAATAGATTTAAGGCACTAGATCTGATAGAGTGCCTGATGAACTATGGACAGAGGTTCATGACATTGTACAGGAGACAGGGAGCAAAGCCATCCCCAAGAAAAAGAAATGCAAAAACTCAAAATGTCTGTCTGAGGAGGCCTAATAAATAGCTGTGAAAAGAAGAGAAGTGAAAAGCAAAGGAGGAAAGGAAAGATATACCCATTTGAATGCAGAGTTTCAAAGAATAGCAAAGAAAGATAAGAAAGCCTTTCTCAGTGATCAAGGCAAAGAAATAGAGGAAAACAATAGCATGGAAAAGACTAGAGATCTCTTCAAGAAAATTAGAGATACCAAGGGAACATTTCGTGCAGAGGTGGGCTCAAGAAAGGAAAGAAATGGTAGGGACCTAACAGAGCAGAAGATATTGAGAACAGGTGGCAAGAATACACAGAAGAATTGTACAAAAAAGATCTTCACAACCCAGATAATCATGGTGGTGTGATCACTCACCTAGAGCCAGACATCCTGGAATGTGAAGTCAAGTCGGCCTTAGGAAGCATGACTACCAACAAAGCTAGTGGAGCTGATGGAATTCCAGTTGAGCTATTTCGAATCCTGAAAGATGACACTGTGAAAGTCCTGCACTCAATATGCCAGCAAATATGGAAAACTCACCAGTGGCCACAGGACTGGAAAAGGTCAGTTTTCATTGCTATCTCAAAGAAAGGCAATGCCAAAGAATGTTCAAAGTACTGCACAATTGCACTCATCTCACACACTAGTAAAGTAATGCTTAAAATTCTCCAAGCCAGGTTTCAGCAATATATGAACCATGAACTTCCAGATGTTCAAGCTGGTTCTGGAAAAGGCAGAGGAACCAGAGATCAAATTGCCAACATCTGCTGGATCATCGAAAAAGCAAGAGAGTTCCAGAAGAACATCTATTTCTGCTTTATTGACTATGCCAAAGCCTTTGACTGTGTGGATCACAATAAACTGTGGAAAATTCTGAAAGAGATGGGAATACCAGACCACTTGACCTGCCTCTTGAGAAACCTATATCTAGGTCAGGAAGCAACAGTTAGAACTGGACATGGAACAACAGACTGGTTACAAATAGGAAAAGGAGTACGTCAAGGCTGTATATTGTCACCCTGCTTATTTTAACTTCTATGCAGAGCACATCATGAGAAATGCTGGGCTGGAGGAAGCCCAAGCCAGAATCAAGATTGCCAGGAGAAATATCAATAACCTCAGGTATGCAGATGACACCACCCTTATGGCAGAAAGTGAAGAGGAACTAAAAAGCCTCTTGATGAAAGTGAAAGAGAAGAGTGAAAAAGTTGGCTTAAAGCTCAACATTCAGAAAACTAAGATCATGGCATCCAGTCCCATAACTTCTTGGCAGATAAATGGATAAACAGTGGAAACGGTAGCTGACTTTATTTTTCTGGGCTCCAAAATCACTGCAGATGGTGATTGCAGCCATGAAATTAAAAGACACTTACTTCTTAGAAGGAAAGTTATGACCAACCTAGACAGCATATTACAAAGCAAAGACATTACTTTGTCAACAAACGTCCGTCTAGTCAAGGCTATGGTTTTTCCAGTGATCATGTATGGATGTGAGAGTTGGACTATAAAGAATATTGAGCACTGAAGACTTGATGCTTTTGAACTGTGGTGTTGGAGAATACTCTTGAGAGTCCCTTGGAATGTAAGGGGATCCAACCAGTCCATCGTAAAGGAGATCAGTCCTGGGTGTTCATTGGAAGGACTGATGTTGAAGCTGAAACTCCAATACTTTGGCCACCTGATGTGAAGAGCTGACTCATTGGAAAAGACCCTGATGTTGGGAAAGTTGAGGGCAGGAGGAGAAGGGGACGACAGAAGATGAGATGGCTAGATGGCATCACTGACTCGATGGACATGGGTTTGGGTGGACTGCAGGAGTTGGTGATGGACAGGGAGGCCTGGCGTGCTGCGGTTCATGGGGTCACAAAGAGTTGGACACAACTCAGCGCCTGAACTGAAACTGCACTGAATTATTTTTTTTTAAAGGCAGGCATCAAATTGTAGCTGGTATTTTAGGAAGAGGTGAGGCACCCTGTTCATTCTGAGCACTCCATGCTCAAAACCACCCACAGCTAGAGCTCACTCACACAAGGGAGGAGGCAAGTTGCCAGCCACAGGTACCCCTGCTGTGAAAGGCTGGCATGAGTTAGGAATTCACCATGATGGCAGCCCCCAGCCCCAACCCCAGGGCAGAATTCAGAACAGCCTCTGGCTTCTGGGCTGAGCCTTCCCCAGTACTGTTGAGATCACCAGGGCCATGAGCAAGCTCTTGAGTGAGGCCCGCCTTGTTGCCTGGGGGCCCAGGGAATCACTGACCCTCTGCTTTTATATCATGAGAATGTGAGTGACGATGGTCCCTGCCCGTCCAGCCTTGTGGGGTTTTGCACAGCTCAAGTGTGCGTGGAAATGTAGACTTCTAGGCAGTTTCTTCTGATCCTTAAACTCTCCCCCACCCAAATCGATAATTTCAAGATTCGGAGAACGAACCCTGTCTTCCCTTTCACTCCCAAACCAGCTTAAAACTCTACATTTTGAGACTCTCCTGGAGGCCTGGCGATTAGGACTCAGCATTTTCACTGCTGAGGGCCTCGGTTTACTCTCTGGTCAGGGAACTAAGGTGCAAGCAACCGCAACAAAAACAATTCTACGTTTTGCAGAAAGAAAACTCATCTCTCTGGATCCTCCTGCTTGCTTTATATCTACCTTTGTGTTTCTTTTTCTTTTACCACTCAATTCAGTTCCTCTCTCTAACTCAGCCTCCCTTTGTGTCTCCATGTGTGTGTCTGTCTGTCCATCCCTGCTCTCCCCTCCTCCATCTCTGTCACTTGGAGCATCTCTCTGTTTCTCGCCCTCTCTGACTCACTCTGCTCATCTCTGCGTGCTCTCTACCTCATACTCGCTTGCCGTGTTTCCTCCTCCGCCTTCTCTCTCTTCTCCTGACCTGCTGTTGTTTCTCCGTCTGCCTTGCTGTCTATCTCTGTGCGTCTGTCTCTGTCACTGAATGTGTTTCTCCCTGTGTCCTACCATCACTCCCTCTCTTTCTCTGACTTTCTTTGCATGTCCCCCTGAATCTCTCCTCGCTCTCTCTCCCTCTCCTCTCTGTCTCTCTTCTGTCCTAATTGCTTCTTGTCCCCATGAGGATTTATGTAACTCACTGACAGCGGTGGCAGCAGCCAGTCTGGAAGGCTCCTCACAGATACAAAACCTTAATGCTTCCCCAGCCTCAGGAAAACGAGCTGCCGTCCTCCTGAGGGTTTCTTTGCTCAGAGAAGCCTGGGCGGTCCTCCTTCTCCAGAAAAAGAGAGCAGCAGCTCGTTAGACAGCACCCTTGTGCCCCAGCTCTGTTTGGGGACCTTTGCATCTCCTGCCTCCAAAGGAGTGAGAGTCACAGCCGGGCTCCACTTCTAACACGGTGGAGATGGCCCCAGACCAGAGGCAGGACGCCTGGTCTCACCCAACGTTGGTGGAGGCTGTGGACAGATCATGGCCCCACGCTGAGTCTGGTTCCCCATCTGATCATGGCCACAACCCTCTAAGATTCTAAAAATCCAGGAGGGAGCTTCTGGCTGACAGCAGGGCTATGCAGAAACCCACGGCAGAGGGGCTAAGAGAGGGACTTGATGACGAGGGGGTGGAAAGCGGACTCCGGGGCAGAGGCGATTAGGAAAGCCTTCTGCCATGTTCACCTGCCCCGCAGTTGGTACCTGGCACGCCTCCATGGGATCTAGTTAATTTCCCTACCCTCTTGATCCATGCCCACCTGGCACCCAGCAGATCAGGTTCGTGGCAGCAGCTAAGGTCCAGAGAGGAAGTAGGAGAGAGATGGGGTGCAAGCAGGAATACCTGATTCCCAGAGTGGGTGGGAGAGAACCACCTACTGAGCATCTGCTCTGTGACTTGTTCATTGCAAAGCGCAGAACTGAGCTTCACTCAGAGAGGTTAAGTCACTTGGCTGAAGTTGCCCAGCTCATAAATGACCACCCATGAGTTGGACAGTACATCACAAACAAAACCTGTGCTTTTTCTGTGTTGATGGGGACTTTTAAAGGAGAAGAGGAGAACCTCAAATAAGGAGAGGAAACTTGGAGACACATTTTTTTCCTACTTTTTTCCCAGTGGTCATCCTCATCTGTGGAAAAACGGTTAGAGGAGGTAGGCTTGCTTGGTTTGCAAAAGAGAATCTGGGAAGTATTTTCAGAGAGGCTCTCAGCTTCTGTTTTCAGGTACTTGAAGGGCTTACATCAGGGAGGCAAAAAAAGTCATCTATTTTCACGAAATAGAGACCCTGGACCCAGCCTGCAACAAGAGGGATGTGGAGCAGACTGAAGGAAGGACATGGCACCCATCAGAGCAGATACAGGCTTGAGTTCATCATTGTAAGTTACACAAATAAGGGAAAGGCTCCCTCCCTGAAATGTGTTGAAAGAATTCTAACCTCTGCGGACACAGGAAAATCCTCCATGTCAAATGACCTGTTAGCAGCTCCTATAACCCTTGAAGCCACGCATGTGGGCTCAGTCGCTCAGTAGTGGCTGACTCTTGGCTCTCCCATGGACTGTAGCCTGCTAGGTTCCTCTGTCCACGGAATTTTCCTGGCAAGCATACTGGAGTGGGCTGCAATTTCCTCCTCCCAGGAATCTTCCCAACCCAAGGATCAAACCCGTGTCTCTTGCTTGGCAGGCAGATTTTCTTTTTTTACCACTGAGCCACCTGGGAAGCCCTCTTGAAGTCACAAGCAAAGGTAAAGACACCAGACACATTCAGACACACAGTTCTTAGAGGCTTGAACACAGGCTTTCCCCCCGACGAGGCTCCTCAGCCCACCTGCAGACCCCACCCCGACTCCCTCTGCATGGTGGCCCTGCAAGGACAGTTTCCTCTGATGGGGCTGATGGCCACGGTGCCCCTGCAGACAGGCAGGAAGCCAGAGCCGACGGGGCTATCTCCTCATTGCACCAGGCAGCCACCTCTGAGCCCTCTCCCTTTCAGGAAGCCAAGCCAGGAAATTAACACGGAGCCAAGATGCCTCCATACACCTGCCCGGAAATTCAAACCAGCCGCTGGTGGGGGCTGGCTTAGGAGAGCAGACTGTGATGGGAGGGGCTCTTTGCACAGGAAGGTGGGTACCTGCAGGGGATGCGCACGGGCTCTTTTTAAAGGGAGTACGGCTGTCACAGATAACCAACCTGGACTGCCTGGAGAAGGGGCCAGGAGGGACACCGTCAGCTGGTTCTGGCGGCAGAGTCCTGGCAGCAAGTTGATGACTTGTTCTGCAGCTGCTGCTGCCTAAAAATCCCCTGGGGGAAGCAGGGAGAGGGGACAGAAGTGATGACAAGGCTTCTCCTTAGAGCTGAGAGCTGCAAAGAGGCTGCCCTGATTCTGAGGCAAACACAGGTATTAGAGCCAGGCAAACCTGGGCTCAAACCCAAACTTCACCAGTTACAGGTTCTGTGACCTTGTGCCTCGGTTGCCTCATCAATGAAATGGGCATAACAATAGCAAGGCAAGCCAACTGTTCTAAAAAACAATCCCCCAAATCTCAGGTGGTTTAAAGACCTATGTTTTACTTCTAGTCTAATAGTAATACCTTGAGGGCAAGGAGAGTTGCACTGTATACAGTCGTTCAAGGACACAGGCTCTTCTGTTCAGTCTACCCTAGGGTTCCAGGACTCTCTCTAGACCAGGGTATCTGCACCACTGACATTTGGGACGGCTAATTCTTTGTTGCAGGGCTATACTGTGCTTCTCTGTCAGCATCCTTGGCCTCTATCCACTGGACGCCAGGAGCATGACTCCAAGTTGTGACAACGAAAAATGTCTCTGAATATTGTCAAATGTCCCCAGGGAGAGGGGAACAAAATCACCCCACTTGAGAACCACTGCTTCCCATGCCTCCACAGCTAACCAGCAGCAGAAGAAAAAGGAAACACACGGAGCCTCCCAAAAGGGGTCTGAGGGGCCAGCCTGGAAGAGGCAGCATGCATGACGTTAGTCACGCTCCAACAGGTCAGCTGAGGTTACCTGGCCCCACTGCAGGCCGGACTGTGTGTCCAGGAGGGAAAGGAAACGGGGTCTTGGGAGCCCGTGATCTTGCCTCTGCCACACTGCCTCTTGGGGTTGTTGGGATGATTTGATGAGCTGAAAATTTTATGTAAATTAGATACACGGCATTTGATAGGCTCTCAACAGATACTAGGAGAAGGAAACAGCAACCCACTCCAGTATTCTTACCTGGAGAATCCTGCGGACAGAGGAGCCTGGAGGGCTTCTGTCCATAGGGTCGCACAGAGTCAGACACAACTGAAGCGACTTAGTGTGCATGCATGCATTGGAAAAAGAAATGGCAACCCACTCCAGTATTCTTGCCTGGAGAATCCTGCGGACAGAGGAGCCCGGTGGGTTGCTGTTTGTGGGGTCGCACAGAGTCGGACACAACTGAAGCGACTTAGCAGCAGCAGCAGCAGCAACAGGTACCAATGACTAACACTCTTGGAGGGTTTGTGTGAGCTCCACACCATGCTCTGCACTTGGAGTGCATTCTCTTCTTGGATCCCCATTTGCTAACGAGGAGCATAGGTACAGGGAGAGCAAGTGACCCCTGCAAGGTCACAGAGTTGGCAGCTCTGAGATGCTGGCTCCAGCACCCACCTCTCAACCCACTTGCTCTATCTGCTGCCTGTTAGTCTCCAGCCCCAAATCCTCTCGCTCGTTCTGCTGTTACATGTAACATGGTCACCCAACAAATTACATATTCACAAGATGCTTTCTCTGCACAAAAACTGAAACCCGAGCCCCAGGAAGAGAACGCCCAGGGCCGCTCAGCTAGAAAGCAGCAGAGTCAGAACGAGCAGCCAGGGCCACTGGCTGCACAGGCAGCACACTCTCTCTGGGGAGGAGGCCACTTCCGTCCTCACGCCGTGCTTTAGGGACGGACAGAAACCTCTGCCTGGGCCCGCAGGACGCTGCTTCGGCTCCTGTCGCCCTCCCTCCCCCCCCCGCCCCCCACATAACCTTAGCCAGCTCTCTTCCTTGCCCTCAATGCTGCAACCCTACCAAATTTCCATGATTTCCCTGAAGATATCATTGTTTCAAGCCTTCTTTGACTTTGTCTAAGCCGTTTCCTCTACCTGAATTGTGTTCCCTAGGTGGTGGCGGTTTAGTCACTAAGTCGTGTCTGACTTGTGTGACCCCCATGGACTGTAGCCCGCCAGGCTCCTCTGTCCCTGGGGTTTTCCAGGCAAGCATACTGGAGCAGCTTGCCATTTCCTTCTCCGGGGATCTTCCCCACCCAGGGGTCATATCTGGGTCTCTTGCATTGTAGGAGGATTCTTTACCGACTGAGCCACCAGGGAAGCCCTATTCCCTAAGTGGTACGTAGCGAACTCCTATTCATCCTTCAGAACCCTCCTCCCCCCTCTTTACCCCCTCCTTTCTGCAGCAGCACTAATTATAAGAACACTTCACATCGATTGAGGGCTTACAGACATTGTCCTAGACCCACCTCATTTAATTATCCAATGCTATGAGCAGAATGACCTTTTTACAGCTGTCCCCTCTCCTTAAACCTAAGGAGGCTGTGACCACCTCAGCGCAGCAGCAGTGATGTGACGTGACTTTACAGGCTAAGTGATAAAAGATCATGCAGCTTCCACCTTGGTCTCTTGCTTTCCAGACATTCCCTCTCTCACGATGCTCCCTTTTCCGAGCCCACCATGCCGTGAGAAGTCCAGGCCCCACACACAGGCCACTAGTGGCTCTGGTCTCTGGTCCAAGCTGTGCCTTAGAGTCACAGGAGAGTGACGGATGATTCCAGCCCCAGCCACTTTGTCACCCCTAGACATTTAAGTCTTCCAGCTGAGGCACCAGATTGTGGAGCAGAGACAGGTCAACCCCACTGTACCCCGCCCACAGTACCTGTTGACACATAATAAAATGGTGGCTGTTTCATGTCGCTGAGTTTGGGAGGTTTGCTACACAGCAATAATCATCACAATTCTGTTATGGTCCAACCCATTTTACAGCTGGAAAAACGGAGTCAATGAGAGGGTAAGTAACCTGCACAGGATCCTAAAGCTAGGAGGGAGTCGAGTCAAGATCGAAACTCAAGCCATCAAGTTCCAGAACTGGCCTGCTTATCTGCTTTTCTCACATCCAATTTCAGACGATGGTGTGATTGACCAAACTTAAACGTCCTCCTCTGTCTTCAGACTGAGCTCTTCGAGAGCAGGGATGTGTCTCCTGTGTTGATTCCCCGCAGTAGCTCAGTTCCTGGCCCAGAGCTGAGGCTGAGGACGGTTTGCTGTCCTGGCCTGAGGGCCACAGGGAAGCCCCTACAGTGGGTGGGGTGGGGTTTGGACCATCAGAGCTGAGCCTGTCTGTGCTGTCGTCTGCTCTCTGGATTTCTCTAGTGCTGCCCTGCTGTCGCCCAGGCCCTCACTCCACCCAAGCCTTTGACTCACTGTCTGTTTAAACTGATAATTTTCTGCCCAGTCTGCTCCCTGTGCCCTGGTGACCCAGCTGACAGCTTCATTAAAAACGGTCGCGGTTGGCGTCTCTCAGTCCAGCAGAGGCCGCGAGCGGGTGTCATCATGGACCCATCATCACACCCCGGCCACCTCCCCACTTCCGCCACCACTGCCACGTGGGGCAGCCCAGCTCAGAGTCAAGGGTTTGAACCTCCACTAGTTCCGGCCAGGAGGCCCCCCGCTCCTAGACTGGGGGCGAGCGACCAACTTCCGAGGGTCCCGAAGAGATGAACCCATGCTCGAAAGCTTCCCCACAAAGAAGATGAAGACAGAACAGGACTCGGTGGAGATGGCCGAGTGCAGACCCTGGCTCCACGCTGGGGCACCTCTCCTTGGGGACATCACCCGCCGCCTTCTGCTCTGCCTTCCAGCTGCAAGAGGAAACTCTCAGAATGATTCCTCCGGAGGAGACGTCTCAGGGGAGGCACAAGCCTCCTGGAGGCTGGTTTTTATAGGAGAGGACTTCTCCCACAGCGCCACTGAGCCCCGCTGTCCCACCAGGTGACCTCGGGCAGGCCACTCAACTTCCCCTTCCTCATTGACTCACACCAGAGGCCTTCACCCTTCACCTGAGCACGAAGACAGGTACAGCCAGGACCAGCTCAGCTGACAAAAAGATGAAATTATAATAAGAGCCAAGGGTTTTTTTTTGGTTTTTTTTTAAATTTTCTTTACTTTATTGTGTTGGTTTTGCCATACAATGACATGAAACCGCCATGTGTTTACATATGCTCCCCCTCCAGAACCCCCCTCCCTCCTCCCTCCCGATCTTTTCGATATCTCAGACACTCTTCTCTCTGCTTTCCCTGCGTGAGTTTGTTTATTCATCCCAATGACTCTAGTGGCTCAGCACTGTTGTTAGTCCCATTTTGCAGATGAGGAGACTGAGGTACAAAGGGGTCAGAAAACTTGGCCAAGGTTTCATGTGCAGTTCGCAGGCAGGAGCCAAAGCCAAGCAGATCAGATCCAGAGTCCTGACCCCTAACCCTCCCACCATGCTAAAGCCAATGTGAAATGCTTAGCTCAGTGTGGCACACACCGTAGGTGACCAAGGACACTTCAGCCAAGACGAGGGCCACACAGGGCCCCAGAGGACACAGGGAGGGTCTGCCACCCCTCTCCAGAGCAGTGGGGGCAGACTGTCCCCAGCTGCTGGTAGTTTAGCCATGAGGATGAGGAAAGCAAGGAGGCCATCTCCAGCTTGCCTCGTCCTTTTGTCCTTCTGCTGGCATGAGAAAGGGATCCAACAGTTATTTACTGCAGAGATTTCATCGTGATGTTCTCACCCTTACTATACATCCTTTAAAGGTGAAATAAAAATATCTAAAGGGGAAAAAAAAAGTCTTTTTTATTCAGCATCATAAAATTCATTGGCAGATGTTCCTCTGGAAGGGGAAAAAAAAAAACAGCGTAAAATTCTACAGTGACATTTTTCTGGGAGAACCCTCGCGGTCAGCCCTAGTTGGAAGGTGTGCCTGGGGGTGATGCTGCTACTGGGACCCCCCGACATGTGGCTTTGGACTCCAGCAGGTGGACCTGCTGCTGCATCTCCAGAGCCCACAACTGGACCAGCAGCTGTGTGTGTGTGTGTGTGTGTGTGTGTGTGTGTGTGTGTGTGTGTGTTAGTCGCTCAGTCATGTCCAACTCTCTGTGGTCCCATAGACTGTAGCCCGCCAGGTTCCTTTGTCCATGGGATTCTCCAGGCAAGAACACTGGAGTGGGTTGCCATTCCCTTCTCCAGGGGATCTTTCTAACCCAGGGATCGAACAGGGTCTCCCGCTACAAGCAGCTTTTTTCCCATCTGAGCCACCAGAGAAGCCCTGGGAGCTTCACCAATGCTTGTTAGATCAAAGGGAGAATACAGGAATGAATGCTGGAGTGCACACTTCCCCAGAGCTTGCCTGACTCTCTCTAGTGGGAGGGCTGGCAGTGAACCAGAGCATCATGGTGTCTAGTACTTTGAGACTGACTTCCCACCCAATCAACAAATAGATCTCACTCTCATATCCACAGCTTGTGCTCTGTCCTTCCGTCCTAAGGGGGTTTAATGCAGGCCTCCTACCTCCGTTTGTCTGCTCAATATCAATTCCTCACACCCCCTACTTCCCACCTTTATCTCTAAGGGGCGTCCTCCTCCTCACTGGGGCCAGTGCCCCCCTGAGTGCCCACCCAGGCTCTCTGCACAGGGTATCTAGGTGTCTGCGTTTTCGTTCCCTCCAAGAGAAAGTGTATTCCTCAGAACAAGGCACCTGTTAGGCAATGCTCAATAAGGGTGTCTCAGGTGAATAAGTGAATAAATGAATGAATGAGTGACATTTGCATGATCCTTGACACTCCAAGAATTCTCACAATCCCTCCCCAAAAGAATGTGGTATCCCAGGACTCCGCTGGTAGTCCAGTGGTTAAGAATCCGCCTGCCAGTGTAGGGAACATGGAGGGGTTCAGGAAGACCCCACTTGCCATGGGACAACTCAGCCCATGCGCCACAAGTACTGAGCTTGTGCTCTTGAGCCCAGGAGCCACAGCTGCTGAAGCCCAACTGCCCTAGAGCCCGCGCTCCGCAACAAGAGAAGCCACTGCAATGAGAAGCCCGGACACAAGTAGAGAGTAGCCCCCGCTCACCGCAGCTGGAGAAAAGCCTGTGTGCAGCAAGAAAGACCCAGTGCAGCCAAAAATAAGTTTTTAAAAAAAATATGGCATCCAGCTTCGACATCATGAACCTCATTTTATAGGTAAGAGAACAGAGACTCAGAAAGCAAGACAATGCCTGAGATGCAATGAATGTGGGTGTCCTTGAATCCAATTCAATGTCTTTTGCTCTTTCACTTTACCAAGCTGAAGCTCACAGACTGTCACTCCTGCCCACCACACCTACAAACACACACACAGACACAGACACATATGCACACACGTGGATCCATGCACACATGCATACAGAGGTGCGCTCACATGCCTGGATGCACAGATGCATCCAAATACATGTATGGGCAGGCACACACACACACACACACACACACACACACACACACACATACACACACACAAAGTCATGCCAACAAGCAGAAACGTTAGGCTTGAAAAGAAAAACAGGAGTTGAGGAGAGAGAGAAGTCCCAAAGGCCTCCCTCAGTGCCTCCCACCACAATCAGGCTCTGCCTTTGATTTTCAACTTTTAATTTTCACATCATCAGTTACTACATCAAAGCAATTTTACTTCAGGTGCTCTGGACTCAGGCTGTTTCTAGCCGCCCTGATTCCAAATTCCTCTTCCCACCAGGCCCGCGTTGCCAATGGCATTTCACTTCTCATTAAATTCCACGTGGGGAGCATGGGGAAGCCGGGGCGATGGCAGTGAAACCACCTCTCACTTCTGTTTCCAACACTTGTTCACTTTTGTTTAAATGCTGCTTAAGGAATCATGTAGGGAGTTATGGTTAAACGTGGCAGAGAAAACCTCCCTCCCTGCCCAGCCCAGCAGGCTTTTGGGGAGATAGAGTGAAAGGATGGATGCGGATGGGTTCTGTACCCTCTGAAATGCTCTGCACACACAGGGAGGTCACCCTTCACCTCCCTTCCTCCCAACATGGCACTGAAATGACTAAGGGATTTTATTAAGACATAAACAAGATGAAGAGAAAAGGAGAGGAGGCAATGGAATTGGTGAGGCTGAGGAGCCGCTGGGTGAGTACGGACTGACTCTCAAGGCCCGAGAAGGCAGAAACCTCAGTGGGCAGTGGGAGAATCCCAGGGCCTGGCTGCTTCCTGGTGCAGAAGCCCAGAAAGCCTCCAGTACTAGGGACACAGCTGCTGCTGAGAGTGGGGTTCTGGGACTTCCCTGGTCCAGCGGTTATGACTTGCTTTCCAATGCGGGTGGTACTGGTTTTCTCCCTGGTCAGGTAGCTAAGATCACACATGCTTCACAGCAAAAAAAGAAAGAAAGAAAAACATAAAACAGAAACAATAGTGTAAGAAATTCAATAAAGACATCAGATTAAAATATGGGGTTCAAGTCAGGCTAAAACTGAAAGCACTGGCTGAATGTCTGCATATGAAGTCCTCAGAGCACCCAGGTACCATCCCTACCCATCCCCTCCCCACCCCCAGCATAAGAGAGGAGAACAGTGGATTTGGATGGCTCTAAACTCCAGAACACAAACCCTCACTGTGAGCAAGATGCTGATGGAAGACAGAGGTATTAAGTAAAGATCTACACACCTTCTTCCCCGACTCAAGTTCCTGAACATTGGCAGCCCAGCTGCTACCACGAAGCCAGAGCTCAGAGGGTTCCTCTCTAATTGATAGAACAGTACAGATCAAGGACAGACGAAGACCTAGTGTCCCCCAAACACCCTCCACCCTTTTCCCTCACACCAGGCCCATGTATGTGGCTTCCCAGCGGCTCAGTGGTAAAGAATCCTCCTGCCAGTGTAGGAGATCCAGGAGACCTGGGTTTTATCCCTGGGTGGGGAAGATCCCCTGGAGGAGGAAATGGAAACCCACTCCAGTATTCTTGCCTGAAGAATCACATGGACAGAGGAGCCTGACAGGCTACGGTCCATAGGGTTGCAAAGAGTCAGAGACAGTTTTGTGACTGAGCTCACAAACATGCATGCAAGCCCAGGCACACAAAGTTTCCAGGCAGCCAGAGCATCCAGTACAAAACAACAAAAAAAAAAAAATCTGGGGGAAAGGGGCTCAGATAAAACAGAAGCAATTTAGGAACAAGCAAGATATCTCAAAACCCTATGATTATCCTTGGAGAAATAAGAGAAGATAGTGCATCTGTGAAAAAAAAAAAAACCAGGCTCCTATTTTAAAAAAAAATTTTTTTAAGCACATCCAGGAAAAAATAAAAAAGAGTCTTGGAATTAAAAAAAGAAAGAGAAAATTCCACCAGGGGGTTGATGGATAACACTGAGGAAATCTCCTAGAAAGTAGAACAAAAGGAATAAGAAATTTTTTTAAGTGAAAATGATAAAAAAATTTCAGTCAATCCAGGAGGTCCAACAATGTAATTAATAAGTGATCCAGAAAGAGAAAGAAATCGAAGTAAGACAATTATCACAGAAGTAATATGAGCAAATGTTTTAGCACTGAAGGGTATCAGTTTCCAGATGAATGGGTCCCCTGATACCAAGGTGCTTCACGGGCAAGTTTCAGAACTCCATGAAGAAAAGATATTAAAGCCACCAGAGAGGAAAGAGAAAAAAAAAAAAAGTCTGGTCACATACAAAAGATCAGGAAGCTACCTGGCATTAAATTTCTCCTAAGCTATCTCAGAAATTTTATCTCCCAGGCACCACCAAAATAAAACTATAAACCAAGGTGTGGGATCCAGGAAACGTGATAACATAGACAGAAGAGAAGCAAGGATGTCTCGAGGTAGTGGTAGAGAAATGCCAGGATTGCGGCTACGCCAGTGAGTGTTAATAGAGAAGGCTGGAGGGCTCCACAAGGAATGTCTGCAGAGGAAAAATGAAGCCAAGGGCCCAGGTGATGGACACCCGGAGAGCAGTGCGTAGGCACTCCAGGCTTAGGAGATGCATGGTTCTTCTAAAGTGCTTTCTTAAGCCCCTAAGATGCTAAATTTCTTCATCTACCACCTCTTAACCAAAAGCAGTTTGTGGCTCACCTTAAAGCACAGCTGGTTGCTATGGAAATGGCTGTATATATAAGCAGAGCAAATACCTGGGGTGCTCATTTGTCTCCAGAACTGGGCAGGGGAAGCGATTAACGCATGGCTTACTCGAAGGAGAAGTGGGAGACATTATATTAGGGTTCAGAGAAGATGTTTACTTATTTATTCAGAATCATCAACATCAGAGTGAGGTTACCTGGTGAAGAGGGAGAAGACACCGTAAGAAGTTTTAGTGGGAACTTCACTACTAGGGGAAAAGATGGCCCAGAATTGATGTTACAAGGTTAGCTGCCTCTATTTATTCATTCATTCATTTTGGAAGGGAGAAAGAATTTCAGCTATGAAAATTCAAAAAGTCCTGGACATTGAAAACAGGCAGAAAACATAAGGTTATGGAGTGTGAGCCTCTCACTGTACAGAGAGGTGACTTGGGTCACACAGCAAGTTAGCTAGAGACCAGGACAAGAGAGCAGTCTCTTTAACATTCCTGGCCACATTCTTCCAGAACCTTCTCCAAGGTCACCTACCTCTCATTCAAGCAGTCTATAGAAATAGAATCAAGCATTTATTCTGCACCAGGCACTGAGTGTGCTTAAACAAAGGAACAGTCTGGTAAGAGAGGAAGCATGTAAACAGAAAACAGGCGCGTGTGGAACACTGGGATGTGTGGTACAAGGCAGGTCTGTGCCAGATGATGTGGAAAGGCAGGGCAGGGCAGGCTCTGGGGCTCAGGGAAGGCGTCCCTACTCGGCACCCACAGGGCCTTAAAGGGAGGGGATGGAATGGGGTGGGGCTGGCATTCCAAACAGAAGACCCTGCCTTCGCCTAAGCAGGACTGTTCTGCTGGGCTGGAAAATGGAGTCAAGACTGTGAGCCCAGGATGGAAAGCTGGGCCAGACTCACGGAGGCACTTTTGGAAGATGTACTAAAAGAGATGTGCAAGCCAACCTATAGAATAGGTCTGCCAGGACTCGCAAAGGTGGAGATGGGGGGTGGGGTTCATCCCTGAGGTCTGGGATAATCGAGCGTGGGACAGGGAAAGGTTCATTCACCCTTTCTCCCACCCTCGGGTCTTGGTTCCCTCCCTCCTAACTCCTCAACCTCCCACCCCACCCCCAACCACCAGGTCCCAGCCTACAAGGTAATTATAAAGAAGTTAAACCGAATTACACACGCAGGGTTTAGTTTGTGTGTTTCTGCTGCTGCTGCTGCCAATTATGGGGCAATTAGACTGCCTTCATTAGCAAATGAGATTAGAATTAACATTGTTAATTACTCCTTCTATTAAATGGGGAAGCCGGTGTGGTGGGTAGGGCCCTGGGGGAGGGAAGAGAGGGGTGGAGAGAGTGCACGACAGTGGAGGGGGTGTTGCCATCTCCCTAGGGCTCCAGGGCCCACTGGACATGAAAGAGGAAAGCAAGATTTACCCACTGTCAAGACACAGGTGGGCTGAGCTGGGCCAGCAGGAGTTTTTGCTCCTTCGTGACTTTCAGTCTGTGCAGCACCTCACACACAGTATTCACTTCATCCTTGCCTCCTTGTGTGAAGTAGGATCCCCACTTTAAGAGGGGAAATGTGGTGCTCAGAGAAGTTAGGTGACTTTCCCAAAGTCACACAGCTTTAGCAGGTAGTCAAGTACTTCTCCACGCCTGAGCACCAGGACATTTGGTTCTCGGAAGAAAGAGGGCCCACATGAAAATTACACTTCATGTAGTAACAATTTTAAGTCAACTCTTTTTTTTTTTAAAACATTTTTTTTTATTAGTTTTGCCAAACAATGACATGATATCACCATGGATTTACATATGCTCCTCCTCCAGAACCCCCCTCCCTCCTCCCTCCCCCCGGGAAATCTCGTTGCACCAGTCCCAAGCATCAATCCTGGGCCGGCTATTGCTTAGACATATGATAATTAACATGTTTCAATGCCATTCTCCCATATCATCCCACCCTTTCCCTCATCCACAGAGGCCCTGAGTCTATTCTATACATCTGCGTTCCTTTTGCTGTCTCGCATGCTGGGTTCTCGTTACCGTCTTTCTAAATTCCATATATATGTGTTAATATACTGTATTGTTGTTTTTGCTTCTGGCTTACTTCACTCTGGATAATGGGCTCCAGTTTCGTCCATCTGAGTAGAACTGATTCAAATGAATTTTTCCTTAATGCTGAGTAATATTCCATTGTGTATATGTACCACAGCTTTCTTATCCATTCGTCAGTTGATGGGCATCTAGGTTGGTTCCATGTCCTGGCTATTGTAAACAATGCAGCGATGAACATTGGGGTACATGTGTCTCTTTCAATTCTGGTTTCCTCGGTATATATAAGTCAACTCTTTTAATGGTTAGATTTGCCCCAAGATGAAAGAATTATTAGCCTCATTTTCTCATGAGGAAGCTGAGACTCAGAGTTTGACCCAAGGTTGATTTACTTGGCCTGTAGGCCAGATCTGATCTGCCACTTGTTTTTGTAAATAAAGTTTTATTGGAACACAGCCATGCTCATTTACTGTTATCCACAGTTTGCTTTCAAACTAAAACAACAGAGCTGAATAGTTGCAACAGTGACCATGTGGCCCATCAAGTCTGAAATAATTATTCTCTGTCCTTTTACAGAAAAAGTTTGCCAATTTCTGGTTTAAATAACTAACATAAAGTCATAAAGTACCCACGTAAAAGTGTGGAATTTGATCCCAGTTCTTCTGAACCCCAAACCCAGACTCTTCAATAACTTTTACCCAAAGGGAAAGGGGGCAATTCTGGAAAAAATAGGTTCCAGTGAGTTCAGAGACCTTTTAATTGCCCCCAAGAAGTGACTCATAGCAGACAATTTGAATCGTTTCATCCTGACTTCAGAAGTTTGATAAGATTGGCTGCTTTCAGCAACAATCAATAGAAAATTCAATTATGAGTGATTTTAAAAATAAAGAGTTCATTATTTCTTATAACAGAAGGCCAGAAGTAAGGCAATTCCAAGTTCGGTGAAGACCCAGGTTCTTTTTCTCTTGCTAGTCTCCTTTCCCTTGTGGTCTCAATATGGCTGCCAGAGCTCCAGGCATCACATCCTCACCAAACAACAACCAAGGGTGGTAGGTAGCTGCTTCTTCTAGCAAGTCAGTTTTTCAGATCTTGGAAAGCCTTTCACAAAAGGCACCCCGTCTCCATCAACAATCTTCCCCTAGTTGTTGCTCTCCAGAGTTGTACAACACACCTATGCATGAGCAATCACCAGCAAAGGAAACGAGACTATCGCATTCTGCTTAGAATAAGGATTCACTCCTGGAGCAGGAGGGATCCGAGGCTCTCCTGAAAAACATGGCTGCTAGTATCTGAATTCTGATAGCAAGAAAGAAGTAGGGGGGAGAGGGGGCTGTTGGGAAGACAGTGGATGGAAACTTTAGAACTCCTATCCCATTGGCCACATGAAGAGTCTTATTCTCTGTGGTCTAGGCTGTAAGCATAGTTCTTCTTCACCTCTCTTTCCAAATCCCTGTTGCCTCCTCCTGTGCGGGCAGCCTGGAAGAGCCAGGGGAGGCATTCCTCTCTGCAGCGACCTGGCCTCTAATTAATTCACAGAGTAGTCACATCCCTGCGGAGACCCTTTGGCCTTTGGTCCTGTCTCTCACATCCCAGGCCAGAAAGGCCAAGGTTTCCCTGCATTCCTCATGGTGCTATCTCCTTTATTCTTGTTACCTACGCTTCCTGTTTGATGATCTCACAAACCATGAGTTATGCACCCAGGAATAAAGACCTGAGTGACCCCAGGCAGTGGGCTGAACCCTCAGGCCACCCTTGCTAAGAGAGTGCTCAGAACTGCGCCCACCGGGGCTCAGTGCCAGCTCTGAAGTGCGGTACAGATGGCCTGGACCAGGCTGGACAGGGCATGTCCTGGGGCTCCAAGCCTCTCCTTCCCCTCCATCCCTGCACAGGCTGGCCATTCATTCCCCTGCTTCAAGGTTCCCAGCACGCTCTCTGCCTCCCTTCCTTCCCCCGCCTCCCCAACACACACTCTTCATTTCTTTTAGACCCTGGGCAACTGGGTTCACACACCTTTGCCAGAACTTCCTTCCTGCCATCTGGACAGGATCAGTGAGGCAGAGAGGTTACCCAGGCATTTAAAGAAAGTTCGGGAAGAAGGATGTCAGGCAAGGTGGGTCCCATCTGGGTGCCACCTGTCACACACAAAGGCTCAGAGGCAAATTCTGCAAGGCCACATGGCCTTCGTTAAGAAAGAAGAATTACAGGGGGTAGGGGTGGGGGGGCAAGGAGACTATACCTGGAGCCAGCAAGCGAAGGCCTGGGTCTCTCTCCTCCTAGCCCTGTTGACATCGCACTGGAGCTGGGCCACCTCCTGAGGGTCAGGGCAGACTTGCATTTTGGGCAATGCTGCTGGCAGTCTCAGCCTTGCGGGGCTTGTCATTGTGTAAAGAGAGGAGGCCTGTTCCCTCCCATCTTAGGTCAGTCAGGCAATGTAGACACCATGGAATCCACTCCAAACCTGGGGGCCTGTTAGGTGGTGACCTCAAAGAGAAAAAATCTAACTCACGTCCCGGGGGCAGTGGCCAACCCTATGGGATACACAGAGATGTGACAGAGCCCAAAGAAAAGAGAAAGAAGAGGTTTAAATGACCCCTCTCCTGTCCTAGTCCAGATTTGGAAAGGCCGGTGCTCCTGGAGAAGAGGTGGACGTGCTTGATTGTCCGAAGCAGACATAGACTGTGATGCAGGAACAGGACAGTTGGGAAGTGACCCTGGTCCCCTGGGAACATGGGTGACTCAATGAGGCTCAGCTTCCCGAGGGGCTGGAGCTCCGCCCAGCCCACCTCTGACCTGCAACTCCCCACAGGCCCCAAGGCCCTATACACTGGGTAGCTGTTTCACAACCAACTCCTTCCCACCGCAGGCGCCCATGTCCAGACTGTCTGGAGCCAAGTAGTCTAGGTTTTCTCCCTACAAACAGGTAGATGAGCCTGGGGTCAGGGGGCCAATGTCTCCCTGTGGCTCCGTCCAGTGCCCACACATGGTTGGGATCAGACAGCCTAGGATAATGGGGAAAGCGGGGGCCCAGGCCTGCCTTTCTCTTGTTCATCCTGCTTTGTACATTTCCCCTTTCTCAAACAGAGATGCTTCCCAAATGCCATGTGGCATTTATTTTTGTTTTTTGTTTTTTGTGGGGGTTTTGTTTTTGCTACAGTGGGTCTTCCCCATGGCATGCAGCATTGTAGTTTCCTGACCAGGGATCAAACCCACATTCCCTATGCTGGAAAGTGGATTCTTTACCACTGGACCACCAAGGAAGTCTCCCCATGTGGCATTTGAAATTTCCAAGTCCCAAGCCCTGGTATAGGACAAATAGCCATGCCAAAGATGTCCTATCTGGCCTAGGTTGATACAAAGGGAGAAAAGTAGGAGACGGGAATTTTCTGAGCACCCAAAGCATGCCTAGTGCTTTATGAAAGGGAGTCTGAGTGGTCAGGAGTCTGACAGCCTGAGACTCAGTTTCCCCATATGCGAGATGGACAGAATAACATGAGTGTTGGACGGCTGAGATGATGGGGTGTGGGGGTTAAAACCAAAGTCAAGGGGAATTGGAAAGGTCGAGTTCAGAGAGAAGCCAGCCCTCAGAACACACAGAGAGGAACATGGTACCCAGAAAGGTGAATTAGGGCTAAATCCCAAAAGGCTTTGAATACCAGGTCGGGGTCTCCAGACTTCTCTGCTAGGCAATAGGGAGATATCAAAGGTTTACGAGCAAAGTGAAAGTCGCTCGGTTGTGTCCGACTGTTTGCGACCCCATGAACTATACAGTTCATGGAATTCTCCAGGCCAGAATACTGGAGTGGGTAATCATTCCCTTCTCCAGGGAACCTTCCCAATCCAGGGATCAAACCCAGGTCTCCCAAATTGCAGGTGGATTCTTTACACACTGAACCACAAGGGAAGCCTTTTGTAAGTAAGGGAGTGACCTATCAGAGCTATGTTCCCAGCAGAAAATTAGTATGGAAATTTGGAAATGTCAAAAAATAAAAACCAACAGAAAATGGAGTTTGTCATCTGTCATCTTGGTGAAGAGAATATTCCAGTCCCGGGTAAATGAATTTAAATGATTAAAGACATTCGCCAGTGAGTGGGCGCTGGGTTGCTAAGGCCAGATGGTGTGATACCTTCAGACCACTGACAAATTCATCTCCCATAGGTGCCCTCCCCCCCAAAAAAAATGTCAGCTCCCGGCAAGATCCCATCCACCTGACATTCCTGTTAATAACAAAGCCTAATTAGCATGGCTTTTAAGCATCCATTACATTAATTTAACGCAAAAATCTAATGGAGCTTTATTGGAATATTTTTTTCAGCAAAATTAACCCTGCGGGTTTCTTACACATGTTTTCATTAGGGGCTGTGAGCAGTGAAGATAGTCAGAGAATTAGAATTAGCCCTTGCGGGTTTTGTTCTAATCCAACTCCCCTGTCCCCAAGCCCCCACGTTATGTAGGTCTTTGTTGAGCAAAACTCCTGCCCCTACACCAAATGGTCCACATAAAGGACCATTATGATGATGGGAGATTTAAGCCCCAAGGTTTGAGCAGGTGTCTCTCTAATTCAAATACATCCCACTCCACCCCAAAAGCTGCAATTCTGAGACCCTGAAGAATCTCAGGATAAAAGGATAGGACCCCTAGGTAGGGAGAAATTCACCATCAGATGTTTTAACCCAAACCCACTCCCCACTCCCTTTCTCCTGGCTGTCTTCCAGCGAGGGATGGCCGTGTAAACTGCTTCTGGCCTAAAACAATAGGCAGAAGGCTCAGAGAAAGGCATCCTTCCCTGATTTATTCAAAGACAAAACTAAGTAGAATGCCCTCTACCCATTCATCCTCCCCTCTTCTTCCCACTGGGAGCATGGATGTAAGGTATGGAGCAGTAGCAGCCATCTTGTGCCATGAAAATAAAAGCTCCAGCCTGGGGGGTGAAGGCAGACTGGGAGGGGGGGTGTAAGAGAGTGTCCACAGAGGGTGAAATGGAAAACAGGAAGAGCCTAGACCATGGTATAGTCCACAGCAGTCTATACTTGAGCTTCCTGTTGCAAGAAACAAATTCTTTACTTGCATCCGCCTCTGTTAGTCAACTTTGCTGCTACTTGAAATCAAAGCACTCCTAAGTGATAGAGCTGGATTCTGGTCCCAGATTCCATGTGATTTGGGGCAGGTCCCTGCATCTCTCTGAGCATCAGTTTCTCACTTGTGAAACAGAAAGATAGAATAATGCATGTTGAAGACTCACAGAGAGCAAACTTATGGCTGCCAGAGGGAAGCATGGGGGGAAGAAATAGTTAAGGAGTTTGAGATCGACATGTACACACTGCTATAGTTAACACGAATAACCAACAAGGACCTGCCATATAGCACAGAGAACTCTGCTGAATGTTATGGCAGCCCAGATGGGAGGAGAGTTGGGGGAGAATGGATACACATATATGTATATATGGCTAAGTCCCTTTGTTGTGCACCTCAAACTATCACAACACTGCTAAACAGCCATAAGTTCTGTCACTAAGTTCTGCCCGACTATTTGCAACCCCATGGGCTATAGCACGCCAGGCTCCTCTGTCCTCCACTATCTCCTGGCATTTGTTGAAATTCATGCCCATTGAATCAGTGATGCTATCTAACCATCTCATCTTCTGCCATCCCCTATTCTTTTACCTTCTGTCTTTCTCAGCATCAGGGTCTTTTCCAATGACTCGGCTTTTCATACCAGGTGGCCTTAAGTATTAGAGCTTCAGCTTCAAGCATCAGTCCTTCCAATGACTATTCAAGGTTGATATTCTTTAGGACTGACTGGTTTGAAATCCTTGCAGTGCAAGGGACTCCCAAGAGTCTTCTCCAACACCACAGTTCAAAAGCATCAATTCTTTGGCATTCTGCTTTCTTTATAGTCCAACTCTTACATCCATACATGACTACTGGAAAAACCATAGCTTTGACTAGATGGTCCTTTGTTGGCAAAGTAATGTCTCTGCTTTTTAAAAAGCTGTCTAAATTGGTCATAACTTTTCTTCCAAGGAGCAAGTATCTTTTAATTTCATGGCTACAATCAGCATCTGCTGTGATTTCGGAGCACAAGAAAATAAAGCCAGCCACTATTTCCACTGTTTCCCCATCTATTTGCCATGAAGTGATGGGACCAGATGCCATTGTCTTAGTTTTCTGAATGTTGAGCCAGAAAAAGCCAAGTTTTTCACTCTCCTCTTTCACTTTCATCAAGAGGCTCTTTAGTTCTTCTTCACTTTCTGCCATAAGGGTGGTGTCATCTGCATATCTGAGGTTATTGATATTTCTCCCAGCAATCTTGATTCCAGCTTGTGCTTCCTCCAGCCCAGCGTTTCTCATGATGTACTCTGCATATAAGTTAAATAAGCAGGATGACAATGTACAGCCTTGACGTACTCCTTTCCCTATTTGGAACCAGTCTGTTGTTCCATGTCCAGTTCTAACTGTTGCTTCCTGACCTGCATACAGATTTCTCAAGAGGCAGGTCAGGTGGTCTGGTGTGCCCATCCTTTTAAGAATTTTCCAGAGTTTGTTGTGGTCCACACAGTCAAAGGCTTTGGTGTAGTCAGTAAAGCAGAAGTAGATGTTTTTCTGGAACTCTCTTGCTTTTCCAGTGATCCAGCAGATGTTGGCTATTTGATCTCTGGTTCCTCTGCCTTTTCTAAAATCAGCTTGAACATTTAGCAGTTCATGGTTCACGTACTGTTGAAGCCTGGCTTGGAGAATTTTAAGCATCACTTTACTAGTGTGTGAGACGAGTGCAATTGCAGCTTGTTGTTTTTTGGGGTTTTTTCTAATTATTTTTTAGTTAACAGACCCTGACAATCTCATCCCACTCCAGTGAAACTGTACTCCGTGACAAGCTTATAAACCTAATTCAATGGAAGGCATTTAAGTGAGTAAGGCGGCTGGAGCCCTGCCTGAACCAGAGGAGCCTCAGAGACACTGCTAGGAACCAGTGCTCCAAAGCACACGGTTCACAAAACAACCAGCCTTAAAGGTGTCTCGGGGCTCTTCCGGCTCTAGTATCCCCTCCAGAAACATCGAGAAGTTCTGGAACCTGGAGGCCAACACTGCAGGCAGAGTCCTAGAGCAGCACCTCTCTGCCTCTGGTGTGCGCACAGTCCCCGGGAGATCCTGATCAAATGCAGATCCTGATTCAGTAGGATTGCAGAGTGGCCTGATTTCCAACAAGCTCCCAGTGATGCTCAGGCTCCTGGTCTGTGGACCACACTCTGGGGCAAGGTCTTAATATCATTTTCATCACCACCATCATCATCTCTAACCAGGCCATTTCTCTTGCCCCGTTTCACATTTCCAAACAGGCGGACAGGCCAGGGCAGTGAGGAGAGCACAGTTTCAGAGTCAGGCAGATGGAGGTTGAATGCTGACTCTACCGCTTCACTCTGGAACTTGGGACATCTTGCCCAGCCTCTCTGAGTTGAATAGAACAGTCACACCGCACAGTTAGGAGCACAACAGGGATACTACCAGGCTGGCTGAGTCAAACTGGAAAGGCAGGCAGGGGCTGCAGTGAAGCCCAGCACAGCCTGCTCAGCCAACTCAGTCATCCTTCTAGAGCAAGGCAGCTCAGCAAGACAGGGTCAGGGTTGACATAGGGTGAGGGGACAGGGGGATAGAAGGCAGCTGGTGAGAGGGAGTGGGAGAGGAAGGAAGAAGTCAGGGTGGGGATGTCAGAGCATTTTGACAATAAAGGAAAGTGCAAATTACACGCAAATGGCATCTCTCTCTAACATTAATGTGGTGGTGGTTTAAACAGTAAGTCACGTCTGACTCTTGAGACCTCATGGACTGTAGCCTGCCAGGCTCCGCTGTCCATGGAATTTCCTAGGCAAGAATATTGGAATGGGTTGTCATTTCCTTCTCCGGGGGGTCTGCCTAACTCAGAGATGGAAGCCAGCATATTCTTTACTGGCTGAGCCACTAGGGAAGCCTATGACTGGATAAAGTTGCCTCTGCCTGGAGAGATCCCCTGTCTCTGCAGCATGAGTCCAGAAGTGGCCCTGACCTCAACTTTCCAAATACCAATTGTCAAGGTGGGAAGAAGTCATCACAAAAACTTAGCAACCATCTGATCCAACTTTTACGCGTATTGCACATGTGGAGAAATTGAGACCCGCAGAGGTTAAGCAACTTGCTCAAGTTAATTGGTGGCTGGTCTCTTGTCTGCGGCTCTGCATGAAGTAGCAACAGGGAATAAGGGGAGCCCTACTTCATACAAGCACTGAAAAGGAGGCAGGCTGAAGGGGCCAGGAAGGGTGTGTACAAGATGCTGTCATTGAGCCAACAAAGACAAAGCCCTTTTGTCAGGCCAAGCAACCAAGACAGGAAATAAAGATGTCAGAGTTCTTGCTCCCCAATTAGTGTCAGTTAAAGAGAATCTTTAACCCAGCCACCCTCAGGTGGCAAATCTGGCTGCCTTAAGGGCCCTGCTTCTCACCAACTCCTTGAGGATCTTGGAAAGACCGATAACTGCAGAGCTTGGGGTGGGGAAGAGGACTCCACTTTGAACAGAGTATAAGAAAAGCACTAAGACTTCAGCGTGACCCAAGCCTATCTCTGCCACATTCTGGCTGTGAGCCCCGAGGCAACTGCCTCCGCTCTCTGGCCTTCAGACTCCTTGGTTATGAAATGGAGACAGAAACTGTCCCACACCGGGAATGTTCAACTACACACAAAGGTGAGTGCCTGGCACAAACAGGCCCTCGACACACTTGACTTCCTGCCCTCGTCTCACCATCCAGTGACACAGACACCGCCCTGCCCTTGGGGAGCATCGAGTCTGGGAAGAGAGAATTTTAGTTTTTGAATAATTCAGAAGCCTTTTTTCACTCTTGGGCACCTGGGATGATATTTTCCTAATACTAGACAATTTTTTTTCATTGAGATTAAGGTTTACTCAAGCCAAGATGGAAATGAGTTTGCCTTTTTGAGCTCACAATGAAAGACAGTGTTAGGGGAGAGGAATGACCAAAAATGAAGACTTAGAGATCACTGAGTCAACTGACCAGAAGCGGACTTGTCCTGGGCAGCAAGGGAAGTCAAGGGACAATAGGAAGCCTCTGTGAGGCCACCCTACAGGACCTCAGGGAGCATCAGCAGGAGGCTGCAGGGCAGATGTGTGGTCCAGACCAGAGAGAGCAGGGGCCCCCACTCCGCTGTGAGCACAGGGGAAGGCAGCAACAGGGGAGGGGAGAGGCGGTTGGGGGCCCCCTGAGAAGCTCCACACCTCTCGGTCCCCTGCTGGTTGTGCCCCTCTCTGAGCCCTGCCCTCTGGGAGCTCACCCCACACCTCATAGGAGCCTCTCAGATTTCAGCCACACTTCAAGGTCCTCACAGGCTTCCAGGTGCATGGAATCTAGGTTGTGCCCCACCAGCTTTCTGATCACTTCCTGCCCTGTTGTCTTTGAAGGTTTGGGCCACTGCTTGTTCTTCTCCTATAAGCACCCACCTCCAGGGTGCCAACAAAGGTGGGTCTGGCTGGTCCACTCTGATAGATCTCTTGCTCCATGCCACCCCGGCTCCTGCCTCACCTGTCTCAGAGATGGGGGTGCCAAAGTCATGGTGGCCCAGGGCCCATCTGGAATAACCAGTCAGAGCACCTCCTGGGCATGTCCAGCAGTGAAAACAGAAATAGTTCTGCATGGAAATTCAGAGAACTGGTTCTTAGCCCAGTGTTGCTGTGTGATCTTGGGTTCTCACTGGCCCTCTCTGAGTTTTACCTGTAAAATGTCCTCAAGGTCCCTTCTGGCTCTGACATCCTGACCCCCTCCCCACCAAGCCTTCATCCATCACCAAAGGGAAGCTGAGAAGGAGAAGAGAGGAGAGCAGGCCTGTCCCGAGGTCACCCAGAGCTCAGGGTAATGTCAGGGAGGTGAACAGAGCTGATATAGGACCTTGCCTTGGCCCCAAACCATCCAGGGAGGCCTGTGGCCCTGCAGGGAGGAAAAGGGAAGCCCCCCACTGCTTTAACCACACAGAAACCAGTTGGAGATTTAGAGCTGAAAGTGAGCTTAGAGAAAGAATGGTGCTTATTTGGGTAGTTATGCAAAGTGTTGGCTGCAAAGACTATTGGGAAAACTGATTATCTGACTGTGTGAAGAAACAAGATTAGGATGAGAAGGGGGAGGGGGGCCCCACAGTCTGCAGTCATCATCCATCCTTCAGAAACTGGATCCACTGCTTTCCCAGCCCTGCAAAGCCCAGCAAGTTCTTCTCCCATCACAGAGACGAGGCCATCCGAGGCCTGGGGAATGTGGGAGACTGCTCAGGGCCACACAGCAGGGTGGACTCAGGGCCTACCGAGACCTGCCCCATCCTAAGAGCCTGGGAAGGCCCTGCCCTCCCTCTCTGGGGAAGCCCAGCTCTCTTAGCCCTGCTACGGGACTGCTCTTTGTTCTTCCCTGGAGGATGGTGTGGTGTGCATCCTTCAAGACAGAGCCCAGTGATCCTTGCCTCCTGAGATTCACACCCTCATGCAGTCCCCTCCCAGGTTATGTGACAAAATGACCTGCTGTGACTTCAAAGCTGGGTCATTGAAGACTCGGCCATGTCCAGCCAGCCACCATGCTGTGAGGATGCTCTAGCGACGCTGCTTCTCCAAGAAGTCCATGTGCTGAGGAGCCGAGGCCTCCCAGCCATGCCTGCATGAACTGGCCAGGCCGGTGAATGAGCCCTCTGGGAACAGGACCTCTGCGGGTAGGCTCTTGGGCCCCAGCCAAGCCCTCGGATGGATGCAGCCCCAGGCCAACACCTTAACTAAAACGAACTCAGGACCAGAGGCTGAGTCTCAGCCAAGCTGTTCCCAAACAGCTAATCTGGACAAACTGAGAGACAATAAATGTTTGTTTGTGTTTTAAGGCACTGTGGGTTCCCCCCCCCAAGATCTATGTATTTATTTTTGGTTGCATTGGATCTCTGTTGCTGCATGCAGACTCTAGCTGCAGTGAGCAGGGGCTACCCTTCATTGCAGGGCACAGGCTTCTCATTACAGTGGCTTCTCTCGCTGTGGAGCACGGGCTCTGGCATGCAGGCTTCAGCTGGCACTGGCACACGGGCTTAGTTGCTCCGAGGCATGTGGGATCTTCCCGGACCAGGGGTCGAACCGGTGTCCCTTGCGTTGCTGAACGACAACCACTTCTGCTGCAATTCTTAACCACCAGACCACCAGGGAAGCCCGTCACTGAGTTTTAGGATAATTGTCATATATGGAGAGGTAACTGACACAAGAAGGAACAGGCCAGAGCAGCAGGGAACCCCCTCCTCTCCCCACAGCTTGGCTTTCTATTCAGGTCCCCAGGACTTGAAGGAGTTCAGGGTCCTGAGATGGGAGGCTGGGTGCTGAGGGTTGGTTTCCAGCTAAGAGTAGCAGTGACTTCTAGCAGTGGTTATGACCATCGAATCATCTGTGTCCCACCAGCGCCTTCTCAGCCATGGCCTGAAGATCCCGAGGGTGCCTAGGGTCCCACAGCCTGAAGATCAAGCCCATGTGTCTTCACAAGGTGTGAGGACCCGCCACAACCTCGGTCCTGGCCCACGGTCTCCTGCCTCTCCCACCAAGCCCTCCAGCTACATCTCCCAGCCCAGCCGCATCCCAGCCCTGCAACCCCTACTTCCTCTCACGCTGCGCCTCTCACTGTTCCCTGGACAAGAAGAGCCCTCCGGGGACCCCACACCCTGGCCTATGCTGTTCCCTCCATGGAGCAGGGAGTTCTTCTCGTCAGTCACCTGGCAGACTCTCGCTTGAAACCTCAGCATCATGGCTGGCCCTCTGGGAAGCACCCAACTGTCTCAGGACGGTGGGCTCACTCCCGAGCCTGCCCCTGGAACCCACAGCACCTAGTGACGTATGGTTCACCTCTCCATCTCTTGCACTCTCTGAGAGCAGGGCTCTGCCTTTCTCATCCACAAGCCTTCGTCACAGGGCTCTAGGCTTGGCATGTTGTCTTTCCCCAATAAGCTGTTTTGTTGAATTAATGAACGAATAAATAAACAAATGTGTCCTTGAGCAATTCACCCTCATTCTCTGGGGCTCAGTTACTCACCTCTAAAATAGGAATAATCATTCTCCCCTTCCCCATTCACTTCCCAGCCTGTCACAGGGATCCCCTGGGACAGAGGATGTAAACTGTGAAGTGCAATAAACCCATAAGGAGGGCTTTGCTTCCCTCTTCTAAGACATCACCACCGCTCTGCCTGACTGCCCTCTCCCCTAGCTTCTGAGCCCGAGGAGCTTCTCAGGACCTTGTGGGAGGAACACAGAAACTTGCCCCCTCTGTTCCCTGTGCCCCCTCCCTGGAGCAATTCTGCTCCCCATGCTGCCCCCATCTTCCCCAGCAGCATGTGGAGGCCCCCCTAGCCATCATCTGCCCCCTCTCTCCTTTCTTTTTCCCCTTGCTCTTTTTAAGAAGCAAACTTGAGAAATGGTAAACGTTTCCCCATTATTCAAATGGCATGGAAATTACCTACTTGGCATTCCTCTTTGACATGGAGCCTTTAATTAGCCACTGGCTCCCCAGTCCCCGGGTATTTCTCCTGCTCCGCAGCTCCCTCACTTCCTAGGCCCCCTCCCTCCATTAGCATCCTAATCAGAGATGCCCAGGCTTCAAGGGAAGAGAGAGAGGCAGCAGTGTTTCCAGAAAGAGCCCGTCCATGGCTGGAGCAGACAAGCCTGGGTTCCCATCTCTGCTCCCATCAGCAATGCTCCAGCGACCTTGGACTTCTATGGGGTCCCACGCAAGTTGGGGGCAGAGCTGAATTCAGATCAGGGCTCTAGTCC
This sequence comes from Antilocapra americana, assembly GCA_007570785.1. Classification (NCBI taxonomy): domain Eukaryota; kingdom Metazoa; phylum Chordata; class Mammalia; order Artiodactyla; family Antilocapridae; genus Antilocapra; species Antilocapra americana. The sequence continues at coordinate 38,887,393 of ML664177.1, forward strand.
CAGTGTATATCTCCAGCCTCTAATCCACAAAGTATCATTGCCCCTGATTCACAGATGCCTTTCCCAGGCTTGCCTGTCCTTGCATGTACGCATGCTCAGTCGCTCAGTCATGTCTGACTTTGCTACTCCCTGGGCTGCAGACCGCCAGGCTCCTCTTCCATGGAATTTTTCAGGCAAGAATACTGGACTGGGTTGCCATCTGCTCCTCTGAGGAATTTTCCTGACCCAGGGATTGAACCGAGGTCTCCAGCATTGCAGGCTGATTCTTTACCACTGAGCCACCTGGGAAACCACTGGCCCTTGGCTCCTGCCCTGTTCAGCCTTCCCTCTTTCAAGAGTTTAGCTCCACTGCTCCCTTGCCTATTGCTTTGGGGTGCTTACACCCCGAGGACACTAGGAATGGGGGAGAGCTGATGTGTGGGGTCAGTTCTCAGCCTGGTAGGATATAGGCGGGTGCCCTACTCAAATAAAGGCTCAGTCCAAGTCTTTATTAGCAGGTGCTGGTTCCTGCAGGTCATCCACAAGGAGTGGATGAGAGGCAACCTGTGCTGGGTGTCACAAGCCTGCAGGACTGTGAGCTGCTGTCCTGACTCTAAAGGACTTGGCAAACTAATTGAGATGACTAGACTGTCACATGGGATGCCATCAAGAATAGGAGAGGATGCACAGATTCTGGGCAAGTCGTTCTACCTCTTGGGTGTATTCGTTACAATAACACTCACTGGGGACTTCCTTGGCAGTCCAGTGGTTAAGATTCTGCGCTTCCAGTGCAGGGGCCCAGGTTCGCTATCTGTTTGGGGAACTAGGATCCCAAATGCCAAGTGGCACAGCCAAACAAAAGCTAACACTCACTCCCACAATAGGTAAACCTGAAATCTCAGGGAAGTGTTCCTCTTGCTCGTGATAAAGTCTAAAGCAGCACTCTCCGTGTGAGGGCACAGTGCTCCCCACAGTCATTGACAGGCTGTGCAGTCCTCAACAGGCAGCTGCCAAGGTCGCCCTGGGCCTGGACGTGTGGCCAGCACCCACCTGGGCCCAGGAGTGGCACACAAGTCACATTCCATCAGGGAGAAACAGACTAGGAAATGCAAGCCTTTGGGAGCAACCAATTCCCCGCACAGTGAAGGGAGAACATAGCCAGTCTCTCTGCCATGTAAGCCTCGGTTTTATGATCTGTAAAATGAGGGCAAGGAGGACTGGTATGAATATCAGGACCAGAAAGAACCTCTCTTCATTTTACAACTGAGTCCACTGAAGTCTGGAAAGTTCCATGATTTGCCCTTGATCACAAAGGCGCATACAATAACCTAGGTCTCTGGACCCCCAAACCCATGATAGAAATTCCAGCTATCGCTCACAGAGTCCCTTGTCACACAGGCCCTTTATAAATGTCTCTGATTCTCGAACAATCTGTGAAGGAGGTATCATGTCCCCATTTTACAGATGAGAACACTGAGGTTCAGAGAAACCAGCTTGCCCAAGGTCACCTGACTGGTGAGTAGCAAAACCAAGAGCTGACCCTTCCCTAGCTGCGTCTCCTTTCACTGCACCACCTTCTTCCCAAACAGCTAGTGATGAATCCTCCCTACAGCAAGGAACAAGACCCCAGACTTCCCAGTGTTCTGTCTCCTTAGAGCTGAAATCTCCTTATTACCCTACCCATCCTTGACCTCTTGCATGGGAGGTCACACCACGGGCAGCTATCACTATCAACAACCAGCAGAGGCCCAGAGAGGCTGAGCCACTGCCCCAGTAACACAGCATAGGAGGAACTGCAGAAACAGGACTGGGTTTAGCTGTAACTTTCCAGGTAGGAATCCAGGGTTGCTGTGGTGCCTTCAGTGCCAGGAACTCAAGCTCCATCCACCTTATTGCTCCACAGCCTCTCTCCTAAGTCCACCTCATGGTCCACCGTGGTTCCCCCACAACTAGTCACTACCTCTGTACCGCAGCCCACATGAAACAAAAAGAAGGGGACCAGACGTCACCCCTCCTTTTAAGTACACTTACTAGCAATCGTACATTTCTTTGGCTAGAACTTGGTCACATGGTCATACCTTGCTTGAAGGGAACCTGGGAAATGTAGTCTCTGTTCTGGGTGGCCATTGTTAGGTTCTTACTGAGGAAGAGGAGAGAATGCATATAGGAATCCCGCAGTCTCTTTCCCAGAAACCAGTCTGCGTCAGCTCCCAATCCGACACCGGGCCTATGATAACACTGCCAGGTGATGGAAACAAGGCCTGCAGGCTTGGTGCTGCCCCAGGAGAAGAAATGACTTGTCCCCAGCTGGCTCCTTCCTCTCCAAGAGCCTTGGCTCATATTTCTGGCTGTAAGAACTCAGCCCCAGACAGGCGCCTGTTGGGAATTAATCCTCAGTGGGGTTTCTCTGGCTTCCACCTATGGGGCTGGCTTATCTGTGCACTGGGAATGGGTAAGTGTCCTGCTCCACGAGGGGAGAGGAAAAGGTTGTGCCCCCTTCTCTCTCACTGACTCACTCCCCCAAAATAAGTTCTCTGCAGAGAGGTAGTTTAATGGGGTCTAAGACCTCTTCTTGCAAAATTCAGACTTAAATTGAAGAAAGCAGGGAAAGCCACTAGACCATTCATATATGACCTAAATCAAATCCCTTACAATTATACGGTGGAAGTGACAGATTCAAGGGACTAGATCTGATAGAGTGCTTGAAGAACTATGGATGGAAGTTCGTGACATTGTACAGGAGGCAGTGATCAAGACCATCTCCAAGAAAAACAAATGCAAAAGGGCAAAATGGTTGTCTGAGGAGGCCTAACAAATAGCTGAGAAAAAAAGAGAAGCTAAAGGTAAAGGAGAAAAGCAAAGGTATACCCATTTGAATGCAGAGTTCCAAAAAATAGCAAGGAGAGATAAAGCCTTCTTCAGTGATCAGTGCAAAGAAATAGAAGAAAACAATAGAATGGGAAACACTAGAGATCTCTTCAAGAAAATTAGAGATACCAAGGGAACATTTCATGAAAAGATGGGCACAACAAAAGACAGAATGGTATGGACCTAACAAAAGCAGAAGATATTAAGAAGAGGTGGCAAAAAAAAAAAAAGAGGTGGAAACAATACACAGAAGAACTATACAAAAAAGGTCTTCATGACCCAGATAACCACGATGGTGTCATCACTCACCTAGAACCAGACATCCTGGAATGCAAAGTCAAGTGGGCCTTAAGAAGCATCACTACGAACAAAGCTAGTGAAGGTGACAGAATTTTAGTTGAGCTATTTCAAATCCTATAAGATGATGCTGTGAAAGTGCTGCACTCAATATGCCAGTAAATTTGGAAAACTCAGCAGTGGCCACAGGACTGGAAAAAGTCAGTTTTCATTCCAACCCCAAAGAATGTGCAAAATGCTGGGCTGGATGAAGCACAAGCTGGAATCAAGATTTCCAGGAGATATATCAATAACCTCAGATATGCAGATGACCACTCCTATGACAGAAAGCAAAGAGGAACTGAAGAGCCTCTAGATAAAAGTGAAAGAGGAGAGTGAAAAATTTGGCTTAAAACTCAACATTCAGAAAACTAAGATCATGGCATCTGGTCCCATCACTTCATGGCAAATAAAGGGGGAAACAACGGAAACAGTGAGAGACTTTATTTATGGGGGCTTCAAAATCACTGCAGATGGTGACTGCAGCCATGAAATGAAGACATTTTCTCCTTGTAAGGAAAGTTATGACCAACCTAGACAGCATATTAAAAAGCAGAGACATTATTTTGCTGACAAAGGTCCATCTAGTCAAAACTATGGTTTCTCCATTAGTCATGTATGAATGTGAGCATTGGACTATAAAGAAAGCTGAGAACCAAAGAATTGATGCTTTTGAACTGTGGTGCTGGAGAAGACTCTTGAGAGTCCCTTGAACTGCAAGGAGATCAAATCAGTCAATCCTAAAGGAAATCAGTCCTGAATATTCATTGGAAGGACTGATGCTGAAGTTGAAACTCCAATATTTTGGCCACCTGATGCGAAGAACTGACTCATTGGAAAAGACCCTGATGCTGGGAAAGATTAAAGGTGGGAGGAGAAGGGGACAACAGAGGATGAAATGGTTGGATGTCATCACCGACTCAATGGACATGAGTTTGAATAAGTTCCGGGAGCTGGTGATAGACAAGGAAGCCTGGCGTGATGCAGTCCATAGGGTCGCAAAGAGTTGGACATGACTGAGAGCATGAACTGAGCTGAAGCCCTCTTTCCCTAACTTCCCCTGGAGGCCCACTGTTCTGGTTAATTTTGTAAGTCAACTTGACTGGGCCATAGCACTTTCAGACATTTCATCCAGGGTTTCTCTGGGTGTGTCTGTGAGAGTGTTACTGGATGAGATTAACATTTGACTTGGCAGATTGAATAAAGCAGACTGCCCTCCCTAATGGGGCTTCCGCAGTGGCTCAGACTATAAAGAATCTGCCTGCAATGCAGGAGACCTGGCTTCAATCCCTGGGTCATGTAGAACCCTTGGAGAAGGTAATGGCTACCCATCCCAGTATTCTTGCCTGAAGAATCCTATGGACAAGAGGATTCTGGAGGGCTCCAGTCCATGGGGTTGCAGAGTCAGACACTGGCTGAGCAGCTAACACACACTCCCTAATGTGTGTGGGTCTCATCCAACCAGTTGTGCTCATGCTTAGTCGCTCAAACTGTCTGACTCTTTGCGACCCCAAGGACTATAGGAGCCTTGCCAGGCTTCTCAGTCCATGGGATTCTCCAGGCAAGGATACTGGAGTGGGTTACCATTTCCTCCTCCAGGGGATCTTCCGGACACAGGGATCAAACTTGCGTCTCCTGTGTCTCCTGCATTGCAGGTGGATGCTTTCCCGCTGAGCCACTGGGGAAGCCCATCCAATCAGTTAAAGGGCTGAATAGAACAAAAAGACTGAGTAAGAGGGAACTCCTCCTGCCTGACTACTCGAGCTGCGACCTCAGTTTTTCCAGCCTTCAGACCCCAAACATTAGCTCTTTTGTGGGTCTCAAGCCTGGCATCTCTCTGACTAGAACTCACACCACCAGTTCTCCCCGCTCTCAGACTTTTGAACTTGGTCTTCAACTGCATCAACAGCTCTCCTGTCTCCATCTTGCCAAGTGCAGATCTCAGCCTCCATAACTGCATAAGCCAATTCCTCCAAATAAAGAAGCATATTATTTATTTATTCACTTACTATATATAATAAAATATATCTGCATCCTATTGGTTCCGTTTCTCTGAAGAACCCTGTGCACATACTTGCTTGAAGACCAGGTGAACTCGGGTCACAGGGCCAGCCCCGAGCTCCACTTTTTCTCAGCTGGGAGCTTCACAGGTCCCTTAACCTGCCTGAGCCTTGGCTTCCTCGCCTATAATGTGGCATCATCATAGCTGACTCATGAGACTGGTACAAATATTGAGCTAAGTGAGATTGCCAACAAAGTTCTGTATAGTTAAAGCTATGGTTTTTCTAGTAGTCACATATGGATGTGAGAGTTGGACCATAAAGAAAGCTGAGCGCCAAAGAATTGATGTTTTCGAACTGAAGTGCTGGAGAAGACTCTTGAGAGCCTCTTGGACTACAAGGAGATCAAACCAGTCAATCCTAAAGGAAATCAACTCTGAATATTCATTAGAAGGACTGATGCTGAAGCTAAAGCTCCAATACTTTGGCCACCCAATGCGAAGAGCTGAGTCACTGGAAAAGACCCTGATGCTGGGAAAGACTTAAGGTAAAAGGAGAAGGGGCTGGCAAAGGACGAGATGGTTACATAGCACCACTGACTCAATGAATATGAATTTGAGCAAACCGCGGGAGACAGTGAAGGACAGGGGAGGCTGGCATGCTGTAGACCATGGGGTCACAAAGAGACAAACTCAAGTTGGTGGGTGAACAACAACAACTCAAATGAGAGGTCTAACTCATGGTGGATGTTTCCCTTTCCTTCCCCCACCCCCACCCAGGATACAGCCTAATGAATTGGCGAGCAAGCAGTGGCTCTATGGTTCTGGAGGTAAAAGTTATCTTGGACCTATGTACCCATATAGGGGCATGCCCGAATATGGGCACACCTTTCCTGGAGCAGCCCACAGCCCAGCCTCCCTTGACAGATTAGAATCCAAGTTCTTCAGCTGGATGTCCTTGGGTTTTATGAGGATTTTTGCATTGTGTGAATTTGACACCATGATATAAAGAGATTAATAAAGTCTCACTTCATAGGCAAAATTTGAAATGATGTGTAGCCCAAACATTTTTTTAAACATGAAGGATGTTGAAGCTGGCAGTGAATTGTGAACTAAGTTTGCACGCTCGCCACATGGCAATGCTGCTTCAGCAGGTGAACCGGAACACCTACCCACCTCTGTCAGGATTTGACATAAAGGGACATAAAAATGCCCCCCAAAGCCCTTCCATATTTCTTAGATGCCTCTTCTTATTTTTCCCGTTGGGACTTCCCTCTCATCTTCATTCTGGCTCACCCGGAAGGCTGGCAGGGGAGGCCTTGGCTAGAGGCCCCTGTGGCTGTATCCCCCAGCCCCATCCCCCAACCCCACCCAGCTGTGACAATGCCATCCACCTGCCACCCCAAGGGTTGATCAGGAGTCTAACCCGGGACCTCAGGGGCCCCCCCAACACTACATTCTCTAGATTAAGAGAGAACCGGGGTGAGACAGAGGGAGACCCCATTGAGGCATACTGGCAGGAAGGCCTTTGATCCATCATGATAAAGACCAACGGTGCTTTGAAGGCCCTTTATGATATTAAAACATTTCTGCCCCTTCTCTGGGCACAGCACCCAGGAGAGGAGGCTGAGGTCCTGATTCTGTCACTACCCGGAAGTCCCACAGCAGTGACACCAGGAGGGATTAGTTGACCCTCGTGGTCTCCTTCAGGCTGATTATTCGATAGTGCGAGCAGTGGACACATCTCCTTTGCACACCAGCACACACACACCCTTCGCTTTAGCTTAACCTCCCTGTTGGGAAGACCCCGACTATGTGTGCTGGGGGACAAAGTTGGAGAGCCCCTCTGGGGGAGCATCCTGACTGGGTTGGCCTGCAGGGGGCCGCTGTCTGTCCTCTTCTTGCTCCATGGGTGCTCCTGGGTTCCTGCTGTCCCCAAGACTAGCCGGCCCACCTCCTAGGGTCCAGCGAGGCCCTGTGAAATTTATATGCCCATTTTGTTAATTGTCCAGAGTTTCCATTGCTGCAGATAACCTGGCTGTTACATAAGCCACGCCCATGCCCTGAGCACACAGAACCGTTCTTTAGGATGGCGCTCCTGCCCTATAGTACATACATCCTTCCATTTTTCCCTGTCTCCACTCCTTTTCAAGATTATCAGTTATTGACATCTTTCCCTATTTTTTAAGGAAGAAAAAGAAGGTGGTAAATCCAGGATGAACTATTAAGAAGTATGGGGTTCAGAGAAATTAAAGAAGACCTAATTAAAAAAAGAAAAATGAAGTATAGGGACTTCGCTGGCAGTCCAGTGGTTAAGACTTCACACTCCCAGTGCAGGGGATGCAGTTCGATCCTTGTTTGGGGAACTAAGATCCCCCATGCCGTGCTCATCATGGTCAATTAAAAACATTTTTTTTAAAAAAAAAAAAAGAAGTATAACCTGGAAGGTAGCTCCTCTCCAAAAAATAAATCATAATCAACAGAACTGCACTGCATTGAATCAGACTGTATTCATCCAACAGCCCTCTGCTGAGTGCCAGCTGGGTGCCAGGCACCGTGCTAGGCATGGGGACATGTGTGAATATGGACACACCTACCCTGGAGCAGCCCACATCCAGCCTCCCTCAACAGATTAGAACCACTGTCTTCATGTTTTATGAGATTTTGCATTACATGAATTTGATGCCATGATATAAAGAGATTAATAAAGTCTCACTTTATATGCAAAATTTGAAATAATGCGCATCCCAAACATTTTTTTTAAGCATGAAGGACGTTGAAGCTGGCAGTGAACTGTAAACTACATTTGCACGCTCGCCACACGGCAACGCCACTTTAGCAGATGAACAGGAACACCTACCAACCTCTGTTGGGATTTGTCTTAAACTATGCAGCTTTCTGAATTATACAGGGCCTTCTGGAGCGTGTGTTTCGCACATGAGGTGACAGGTCTGGTGTTCAGAGTTCTGGCTGTGGCATCAGAGCACCAGGATTCTACTCCTGGCTCCACCGCTGTGTGATCTTGGCCGAGGCTCTTGAGCCTCTCTGGGCCTCTATTTCCCCATATGCACAATGGAGATAACAGTGCTGCCTCTAGGGGGCGTGCGTGCACGCGTGCGTGCTCAATCACTTCGGTCCTGTACGACTGACTCTCTGTGACCCTGTGGACTGTAGCCCCGCAGGCTCTTCTGTCCATGGGATTCTGCAGGCAAGGATACTGGAGCGGTTTGCCATGCCCTCCTCCAGCGGATCTTCCTGACCCAGAGATCAAACCCACAACTCCTGCCTTTGCAGGCAGGTTCTTTTCCACTAGCGCCACCTGGGAAGCCCTCCAGGGGCCTTTGAAGGATTAAATGCCTTCTTCCAGGCAACATGCTCGGGAGACAGCCTGCAGCGACCGGAGCAGGGGGTGTTCTCGGCATCTCCCCAAGCTACGGGTTGGCAGGAAGGGGTCATCAATACCCACATTATTATTAGGAACATGAACTGCTGCCCAGAATAGAAGCAGTTGCCTCAGCTCCCTGTATGACCTTGACCCTTGAGGTCCCCAGGGTCGCACAGCTACTGGACACCTTCTCCCCCACCCCCTTTATTTTGGCTGCACTGGGTCTTGGTTGCAGCACACAGGCCTCTCATCGCGGGTGTGGGCTTCTCTTGTTGCAGAGTCTGAGGTCTCTAGAGCACACACGCTTTCCTAGTTGCAGCAGAAGATCCTCCCTAAATGCAGCACGCAGGCTTTAGGTGGCCCACAGTATGTGGGATCTTAGTTCCCTGATCAGGGATCAAACCCACATCCCCTGCATTGGGGGGCAGATTCCCAACCACTGGACCAGGAGGGCAGTCGCCCGGAGACCTTCTTTACAGAGGCAGGGCCCTCCCATTCCAGCCACATCACTGAGTTTTCCAGCCCAGGGGGCTATGGCACCATCCAGACCCTTGACCCTGACCATCTTTGTGCTCTTACTTCAGGAAATTCACAGACACTCTAGACTCTTAACAGAGCCACATCTTCACCCAGAGGAGGAAGCTAAGCAGATACCATGGATCCCAGAGCCAAGCTTCTCACCAGCACCCCATGGTTCCAAAAACCTGCCTCTCCAAAGGGCTCATCATAGTTAGTTGTTTTAAGTCAATCTAATGCAATAAATCCTATCCTGAAGCTTACTCTGGGGAAGTAAAGGAGGCCAGGAGGACTAGGGAGGCCTCCCCAGAGGGAGGTGCATCTTGAATAAACCCAAGGAGCCCAGCGACGGGACAGGGGTGCCACAGATCAGGCAAGGGGAACAAAGGTGTGGAAAAGAAAGCTCTTGGCACATTCTCGGAATCGCCAGTAGCTCCACACAGAACGGGAAGAAAGTGAGAACCAGGGTCTCACTCACTTCAGTGAAGTGAATTCGGCAGCAAGAGAAGGGGGCTCAGGGAGACCCTCTCAGAGGGGCCCATGGGCTTCTTTGTGCCGCGGCTGCCTCTGGCAGTCTGGTTAAGTCCATGGGATCTTGCCTTTAAAAGCATAAGACAAAGTATATAGAACTGCAAAGGGAACCAATTACAGCAAAAATAGTTCTTACTTTCCGAAGATTTTTAAAAATAAGTGTGAGTTCCTAGTAATATATGAGGCTCTTTATCAATGCATTAAATGACAAGACCTAGTGGCAGGAAGTAGGGCTGAGCAAAAAATTGTTTTTCAAGATATGAGAATAACTATGATATGATGAGAAAGCGCCTATGATTTCTATTGGTGACAAAACCCCAGCACTGCTAATTCTGCTGTGATTCATTGCCTGCATTCATAATAAATAATATTATACTGAATTGCATAGTAATAACGTACCCAACTGCAGTTAAAGGTTAGGGGAAATGAAGATGTAATGTTTTCAATTCCAAGTTCCCAGAGCCCCAGAATGCTCTCCTTTGTTCCCATGGGATCCCCAGGATGCCAGGAACAAAACCCTCGCCTTACAGGAAGGCCCCCCAGTTTTGTTTTCAGAGCACAGGGGTTAAGCGCATTGACCGCTTGCTCCATTACCACCACAGGACCTTGCACCCAAATCCCCGCTGTCAGGTGCCTCAGTTTCCCATGAGAATCAAAGAATTGACACAGGGACTTCCCTAGTGGTCCAGTGGTTAAGAATCCACTTTCCAGTGCCAGGGACATGAGTGTGACTTCTGGTCAGGGAACTAAGATCCCACATGTCCTGCGGCAACTAAAAGTCCCCACGCTCTGGGGCCCACATGCCACAGCTAGAGAGAACTCCATGCACCACAACTAGAGAAGCCCGCCCAGCACGGCAATGAAAAGCATGCACGCCAGAATGAAGACTCAGGGCGGCCAAAATAAAAATAAATCAATACATTTTTTTTAATTTTAAAAGATGAGAGCTTTAAAAAAATGATTCATGTTCATGTTTGGCAGAAACCAACATAATTCTATAAAGCAATTATCCTCCAGTTTACTAATAAAATTTTTAAAATAAAATAAATGTTTTAAAAATGAGTTGACACACATAAAGAAGTCAGAATCTTGTCTTATAGTAGGGGACATAGTAGGGCATCAATAAATGAGGGTTCACGCCTTTCATTCTTATCCTCAGCCCCCAAAGAGAAACCCTCAGAGGGGGACGCGTTATTTAGCAATACTAATTGAAGTCACGTTAATAAGCACACGGCACGATTAGCAGAGTTATTTCAATTCTGAGGTTTGCTTGACTAGAAAAGCCTCACATTTGTCCTTCCCCATATTCTCTGCTAATTACAACGGCTGCCGTCCATTGCAGTTGCAACACGACCGCTGCATCTAAAGTAGTCGTTAAGGCAGCATAATGGGGCACGCTGACTAATTGGCCATCCCGCTCTGATGAATGGAGTCAGACGGTGGAGGCCGGCCAGGACGGAGCCCTAGGACCCGGAGCTGCACAGCCCCAGGGAGCTCTCAGGCCTCCAACTGCCCTCCCAAGCTGCCCCTTGAGACCAGGCCACGAGAGAGGGTAGAGACGGCAGTGATGGAAAAACTGGCCCTGGGGACCGTGACTGGGGCCAGCCCTGCCGCGAACTTGCTGTGCAACCATGGCTTGGCCCCTGAACGTCTCTGGGCTGCACTTTAATCATCTATAAAATGAGGAAGTGGAGGCTCTTGAGGGTCCTTCTAGCTCCCACCCACCTCACTGTACTTTGATTAGCCCATGGCAGGTTCTCTTTAGAGTGATTGGTAGTTCTGCCCAGTCCCCTGGGGGCATCACAGGCAGCCTGAGGGCGAGGAAGTATGAGAGGAGATTGGCAGAGACAGTGGTGCTCAGGGAACATTCCCAACTTTCTTGCAGTTAGATGAGGCCACATAACCGGTTCTGGCCCAGGGCTGTGAGCAGAGGTGACCTGTGTCACTTGCGGAGTGAAACAAAGAGCTGGCTCATGGTTGCCCTGTGGCATTAAGGAATTGCAGGTGGGACTTCTGTGACGGTCCAGTGGTTGAGAGTCCACCTGCCAATGCAGGAAAAAGAAAGTGAAGTCACCCAGTCTTGTCTTCACTCTTTGCGACCCCATGGATGGGGCCCACCAGGATCATCCGTCCATGGGATTTTCCAGGTTAGAGTACTGGAGCAGATTGCCATTTCCTTCTCCAGGGGTTCTTCCTGACCCAGGGATCAAACCCGGGTCTCCCGCATTGTAGGCAGATGCTATACTGTCTGAGCCACCAGGGACACGGGTTCAATTCCTGGTCCAGGACCATACCACATGCTGCAGGGCAACTAAGCCCCATGCCCTGTCGCCGATGCTCCCCAACAAGAGAAGCCATAGCAAGAAGAAGCCTCTCATAGCAACCCAGCACAGCCAAAAATAAAGAAATAAAAATTTGTTAAAAGATTTATAGGCTATTGTTACTATCACATAACCTGGCCTCTCACTTCATATAGTTATTTTCCCAAAAGTATTCAAAGGATGGGCTTTTTAATAAAGGATTTAGGAAGTAACTGATTCACAGTACTCATAGAAAAAGAGGTGTACTATGTATAGCGAGATCCCCTGGAGGAGTAAATGGCATCCTGCTCCAGTATTCTTGCCTGGGAAATGTCATAGACAGAGAAGCCTGGCAGGCAACAGTCCATGGGGTCCCTAAAGAGCCAGACACAACTGAGTGACTAAACAGCAACAATAACAATAGCAGGAGGGAGTGGACTTCCTCACAATGAGGCTGGCTCAACAACAAGATGAGTGATCCTCTCAAGGCCCCCTCACCAGGCTCCCCATAACCATTCCAGTAGGGAGCTTAAAACCAACTTTAGTGCACCAGAAATCCATAAGTAATCCCAACCATGGGAACCAGGGTAGAGAAGGAGAGATCAGACATTCTCAATTTTCACTTGGTGGGTTACAAAGAGGAGGGAAAAAAATGGGTCTAGTGATGGAAAACTCACATGATGAATTTGAATTTCAAAACTGAAAAGGAAGTGTTTGGGGATGGGTTTTACTCTCTCAAGAAGGACAGTGGAGAAGAATGAAGTCCAGTTGGGTTTTCCCCCTTCTCAGCCACAAATCTTCCCCCCAGAAGGTTTCCCTTTGCCTTCTCCTGGAGGGGACTCCAGGATGTGGGAAAGAAATGGCTCCTTTCTCATCTCTACAGGGTGAAGGAATCCTACAAAACTTGTGTTTCATTTAAAAAAAAAAATAACTCAAAGTTCTTGAGTTAGGAAATCATTCTGGATTGCCCCAATCCTAAATCAAAGACCCTAGCATCGATCATGAGCCTATAGCAGCACAGAATTCCACAGTCAAAGAATCTTAAAGCAACAGAACAGTCATGGGGAGAAAAAAAAAACAGGGTCAGCAGCCTGCTCAGCCCCAAGGCCTAACCCACAGAGGGTCCATTGGCTTCTTCTTCTTGGAAATGCCCAGGTGAGAGGCAAGCCAGCCCCTAGCCTGCCCCTTCCCTGTGCTCAAGCTTCATGCCCAGACAGTGCAGTGAGCGGTGAGCAAGCTTTCCTTGTGCAGCAAATAAATAAATAAATAGTGTGACTTTGTGTTTGAAGGACGAATGCCAAGTTTCCTCTCCAGGGCCCTCTCCCAAATCTCCGTATATCACCTCCACATGACCAAGCTGTCAGGCCTGCCGCCCTGAGCTCTGCTTGGCTGTGATAAACACAAGACAACACGTTTCCTACCCCCTCAGGCCCTGCAATCAGAGAGAAGGGGGGCTGGAAAAAAACCCATCCAAGCCATTCCGGGATTTATGTTTGAAACTGTTTTCCTTTGTCAGGGGAGAAAACAACCAGATGTTCCTAAAGGTGAACCCTGTAAATCAGGGCAGATGGGTGGGTGCATCTCATCCTCTTTGGCAACTTGGCTGGCTTTGGTTTTGCACCCACTCCTGGCTGTGCACACACACACACACACCCCGCCACCTCCCTTTGACTTTCCTACCTCTTATCTCGCTTTGAATCAGCCTCAACCCCTTCTCCAGGAAGTCTTCCCAGATTATCCTCATCAGGATTTCCCTGGTGGTCTAGTGCTTAAGAATTCACCGTCCAATGCAGGGGACACAGGTTTGCACTCTAGTCCAGGAACTAAGACCTGACGTGTTACAGGACAACTCAGCCCATGTGTCACAACTAGGGAGCCTTCATACTGCCACAAAGATCCTATGTGCTACAACTAAGACCTAATGCAGCCAAATAAATACACATTAAAAAAAAGAGTATGCTCATCTACTGCTCAGCCTTTTAACTTGGGCCCTTTCTCAGCCCCGCAATGTGTTTAGGTCATTCTGTAATTGTTTGCTCTCTTCTTTCCATAAACAGGCCAGGAACTCACAGAGCGTGCTCATTGCCTCCCCCACCAGACCAGGAGCTCCCCCAGGACAGGACTTGTCTCCTCGTCTGTCCAGGCCCTCCTAAGAACAGAAAGCATGACTCCCCAACTCTGTCCCTTTGGCAGGTGGATCAGCCTGCTTTAGAACGCAGCGGGGAACAACGTGACTGCATCTTCTAACTCAAGGGTTCTATACAAGGGGACATGGTGAAGTCTGAAAGCTCCTGCCACAGCTCTGGACATACTTGCACTTTTCTGGAAGGAGGATCCATCGCTGTCCAGTGAGCCTCAGGTGGGTCTGTTCAGAGGCAGAGTGAGACCTCTGGGAGCACCAAGCCCTGGATGGATGGTGAGCTGGTGCCCTATTCTCATCTACCACGTGCGCTTCCAAATCAAAACAGCACTGAGCTCTGAAACCCAAAGCTTCCGTGATGCACAAGTTCATCAGAGCTAAACACTTTATTTTTTGCTAATGCCCTTAGAGCCTGCTAAGTCTCCTTGCAGGGTGACCCCATACCAGGCCTGCTATACAGGAAAGGTTAATGCTGGTGGCTGCCAGGATGGAGGTGGAGAAATAGAATACGCCCCTCCCAACTCCGGATGCAGAGAGGCAGGTGGGGAACCGGGCTAAGTGTCTCCCCTGGGAACCGCGGCTTCCCCAGGCAGGATAGGGGCAGAGAAGGTGGGGCCATTCTTATGTTTTCTGAACCAAAATGAGACACCGAGGATGAGACTAAGGTCAGCCGGGCTCTGCTTGATTTGGGAACCAAGGAGCACACTCCTCCCCAAACACCTGCCCCCCGGGTGCCCTCATCCTGCCTCCAGCTCTCAGAACCCAGGAAAGCCCCTGACAGGCTCCAGTAAATGGAGGATTTGAGAACTTCTAAAAAAAAAAAAATCCCCCTCCACCCTTGAAAAGCCATCAGCCTTGAGTCTGGTGGCTTCATACACAGCAAATCCACGTCAGTGCCCAGCCCCACCAACCATACCCTGCGCACAGCCCTGGAAGTCAAATCTCCCAAAGCCAGGGGTCAAGATCAAGCCTGAGACCCCCACTTCCCAATCTTCCCAGGGCTGGGAGACCAACAGGAGACTCCTAGAGGATGCTGGGTGAAGCATCAGGGGCTCCAGATTGGGAGTCGGGAAAACTAGTTCCAGGCCACAGTTTAGCCACCGCTGCGCTATTCAACCCTGGGCAAGCCACGATGCCCTCCAGCCCCGACTCACTCCATCCACACAGCAAGCAGACAGGGGCAGCTTGGCCACCGGAGCGCTGACCACGTCTGTGTGTCTTGGTTGGGAGACTATACTACAGAGAGGGCTGGACTAGGAGCACTCATCTCAGAGCCTTTTTTCCACCTCCTCGGGATATCAGCCTAGTCTTCCCAAAGCCCCAGGATACCAGCCAGCATTCTCCCCAAACTGGACATTTGCCTTAGGAAGGAATATTTCATTTCCTGGGAGAATGAATAAGGAGACAGCAGCCTGGCCCCTGGGGGAAGTGCAGGCAGAGGGTAGGAACAAAGCGGGTTGAACTCTAGTTGCCTTGAAAGTGGGTTGATGCTAGTGTGCCTCAGGGGAGAGTGGTGACTGGTGAAACCTTACTGGGCAGGGTGTAGACAGGGTCCTAAAAACGTGGCAGTTGTGATTTCCTTTGGGCCCCAAGGGCTTTCACTCTGTTGAGAAGGAAGGGAAGTACCAAAAAGTGAACAGGATATGGGAGGAAAATAAGGATTTTTCCAGTAGTCATGTATGGATGTGAGAGTTGGACCATAAAGAAAGCTGAGCACTGAAGAATTGATGCTTTTGAACTGTGGTGTTGAAGACTCCTGAGAGTCTCTTGGACCGCAAGGAGATCAAACCAGTCAATCCTCAAGGAAATCAGTCCTGAATACTCTTTGGAAGCACTGATGCTGAGGCTGAGGCTCCAATACTTTGGCCACCTGATGCGAGGAATGGACTCATTGGAAAAGACCCTGATACTGGGAAAGATTGAAGGCAGTAGGAGAAGGGGACGACAGAGGATGAGCTGGTTGGATGGCATCACCAACTCAATGGGCATGAGTTTGAGCAAACTCCAGGAGTTGGTGATAGACAGGGAAGCCTGGTGAGCTGCAGTCCATGAGGTTGCAAAGAGTCGGACACGACTGAGTGACTGAACTGAACAGAACTGAAGGGATCCTGAAGTTTTGCTAGACACACACACAACTGCACCAATCCCTACATTCCTAGGAAGTCATACTATTGTTACCCCTACGGTACACATGAGAAAACTGGGGCACAGAGAAGTCAAAAACCTACCCAAGATCACACAGCAAGGAAATGGCAGGACCAAGACTCAAACTCCCAAGCACACGTTCTTCCCAAGGGATGAGTCTGCTGATGGGGACCTCTGAGACCCCAGGATACAGCCTGGCCAAGGCTCCCCTTCAAAGATCTAGACAAGCAGTCACTGCCCAAAGCGTGCTGAGACAGGCCGCGGCCCACTGCATACTGCCTGCCCTGCTCCCAGGAGCCCCCTGGAGCCCAGCCACCTCTTTTCCCCCAAGCTCTGAGCCAGACTCCTGGAAAGCTAGCAACAGGACACCTCAAGCCTCCTCCAGGCAGTTCTGTCTCCTCTGGACTAGGCAACACAGTGTCTGCTGTGCCACGCAGTGCCCACAGCCCCACTGGACTTCCAGCCCCAGCTGCATGACCACCGTGTGTGGGGGGAAGTGTGCAGTCTAATCGCATCCCTGATGAGAGCCCTCAGCCACCAGGAGGCAGTGCAGAGGTGGAGGGAGGGGAGGGCCTGGAGCCGGGACAGGGGCAAGGGCCCCATTCCATTCTGGTACCATCAGGAGACTAGGGGGTGAGCAGGACTTGAGGTATAAGGATCGGGGGAATGCAGGATGCTGGGGTGGAGATGTGCCTAGCCTCCTGGGACCACAGAGTAGCCACCTATTCTTCAGAAGGAATATTGGGTTTTGTTTTCTGGGGTTTGTTTGTTTGTTTGTTTTTGGTTGTACTGAGTCTTAGTTACATGTGGGTTTCCTGACCAGGGAATCAGACGCAGGCCCTCTGCATTGGAAGTGTGGAGTCTAAGCCACTGGACCTCCAGGGAAAACCCCTGTCCGATATTCTTAAATAGCTCTGGACACAGGTAACCGGTGTTAAAACAAGATACGATCGGCCAGTACAGAGGCCAGACAGGCAGAGAAGATTCAGTGAGAAGGGCGCTAGTGCAGAAGGCACTTGGCTTCCCCACCAACTTGCTGTGTGGCCCTGGTAAGCCACGGCCCCTCTATGAGCCTCGGTTTTCTTGTCTGAACACCAGGATTTGAGTTTGGACTCATTCATACTATAAACAATGGACACTAAGTAGGTTCTAGGCCCTGCATTAGGTCCTGGGGGTGGAGAGCACAGCTGAGACCAGGAGATAACTGAGAAAGACACAGGCTCCGCTCTGAGGGAGCCTGCAGTCTAGTAGAGAAGCTAAGATTTGTAATAATACTAACAGATAATAGTGATGCAGCATCTGCTGTCTACAGGCAAACCCTATGTCAGAGATGCTAGTATTATCCCCATTTTACAGATGAAGAAACTGAGACTCAGAGAGGTTCAGCAAATTTCCCAAGGTCACACAGCTAGTAAGTAGCAGAGCCTGGATAAGAGCAAAGACAAAATATTGTGGGTATCAGATGAGAGAAGTCTTCCTGAAGGAGCTGGCTTCCAACCTGAGCCTTTGAAAGATAGGGGCAATTTGAACATGCAAATACTTAAGGAAGGGGAAATAAGAAATTCTGTTGACTGGATAGCCAATGGGAATTTGCTGTATGACTCAGGGAATTCAAACCTAGGGGGGTGGGATGGGAAGGAGGTGGCATGGAGGGTAGAGAAGGAGGGAACACATGTGTCCCTATGACTGATTGTTGTTGGTGTTTGGCAGAAACCAACATAATACTGTAAAGCAATTATCCTTCAATAAAAATAAATAAATAAATTTAAAATTAAAGAAAAAATTCCATTAACTGGACGTTCCAAAAGCACTTGGCCCCTACCTAGTCTCTGCCAGAACCACCAAGCACAGCCCCAGGAGAGCAGCAGAGCCCAGGCCAGCCTCCTGAATGGCAGCGCTGGTGGAGGAGCCCGCGTGGGAGGGAGCAGGCAGGAAGAGGAAGGCTTCCCAAACCGAGTCTTGGCTGAGCTCCTAGGAACGGGGCAAAGGGGAGGCCAGAGGGCGGTGGAGCAGTCGCCAGCAGATCAGGGAGGAGGGCACATGGCACACGTGGGGGAGGGGAAGGCTGTCTCCCCAGCACTCTGAGAATTAAAACTCCAGTGTGACCCGTGCACACTTGGAACACTGTGCAGACATAAACCACAGTGCTGGGGAGGATATTTATTGACGTGGGAAGAATGTTCACGTATATTTCAAGTGAAAAGGCAGGTTACAAAATAATATGTATGGTACAATGCCATTCTTGCAGGAAGAAAAATATCTTTATATACATCTGGAAGGATATACACCCAAAATTTCAACAGTGGTTATCTCTGGGCAGTAGATTGTAGATGATTTTTATCTTCTTTATACGTACCTATATTTTCTGATTCTTCTACAATAGCACTCATTATCAGTGTAATTTTTTAAGTTTTTTTTTTAATGCCGCAGTAAACACATTGAGGGTTTTGGCAGGGTGGTGTGGGCAGGAGAAGAGATGGGCCAGCCACCTAGGTGAAGCTGTGGGAGAGGATGGAGGTGGCAGGGCTCCAGGATGGGGTTGAGGTGGGGATGGGGTAGGGTCAGGTGGGGAGGAAGACCATGTTTCCTTGACAGGACAAGGGACTTTTTTCTTTTTGGATTTTTGTTTTTTTTTAATTTTTTGGCCACACCACGTGGCACGTGGGATCTTAGTTCCCTGACCAAGGATCAAACCTGTGCCCCCTGCAGGAGGAGTGCAACGTCTTCACCATTGGATTATCAGGGAAGTCCTCAAAGGACTTATTAAGAAGACTAGCTCATGGGACCCAGCCTCCCCCATCTTCTGCCTCCCAGTCTTCTCAGAGCCCAGAGGTCTTCCCAGCCCCTGGAAGTGATGGGTCCAGTCTGGAAGCCCACAGCCTTCTGATAGAGGACAGAGCAGAGGTTGTGGGTCAGCTGGAGGTCCCAGGAGAGACGCGAATTTGGAAGACTAAGCTAGTTTAGCCTTTTGGAGGAGAAGGTGACAAGAGAGGGTGAGATGTTTGGATGGCATCACCGACTCAACAGACATGAGTTTGAGCAAGGTCTGGGAGATGGCGAAGGACAGGGGAGCCTGGCGTTCTACAGTCCATGGGGTCACAAAGAGTCAGACACAGTGGAGCAACTGAAAAACAATAACAACAAAGCTATTTTTGAGGGAAAGCCGAGTCTCAGAGACAGAAAGGCACCTGGCATGGAACAGGGGCCCAGGTGATGGGAGAGACAGCCTGGAAGGTTAATTCAGGTGACCACCAAGGGCAGAACTTGCCAGGGAGGGAAGCCCTGTGAAGCACTTGATCTGATGGGAAGGTTAATGAGCTCCAGGCTGGGGAGGGAATGGAGCGTGAGCCTTCTCAGTTCTTCTCTGAGAGCAAGATAGGAAAGGCTGAGCAGAAGCCATGGTAGTGACAGCCTGCATCATGGGTTTGTTACTCTCTTTACCCCCTTCTGTTTACCCTGATATTACTGTGCACGCATGCTAAGTCCTTTCAGTCGTGTCTGACTCTGTGCAACCCCATGGACTGTAGCCCTCCAGGCTCCTCTGTCCATGGGATTCTCCAGGCAAGAATACTGGAGTGGATTGCCATTTCCTCCTCCAGGGAATCTTCTCGACCCAGGGATCGAACCTGCATCACTTATGTCTCTTGCACTGGCAGGTGGATTCTTTACCACTAGTACCACCTGGCAGTAAAACCCTGAAAACAGCCGGGACTCTCCTGGATGGCATAAGCAGAACTTCTAAAACACTTCTAAAGGTAGTGAGCTTCCTGTCTCTGGAGGTATTCAAAGAGAAATCGGGTCACCATCCTGGCCTGCTCTCAAGAGTTATGCATCAGAAAGACAGTCAGACCTCTGCGGTGCCTCTCATTCCTGAGATTGTCCGAGTCCATGAAAATGGCAAAGAAACTGTGAGAACACTCACCCTGCCCACCCCCACCCTCACAGATACAAGGACCACGCAGGGTCTGAGGGACAGACTGCATGCCTGGCTCCCCTCCCCTGCTTCAGTCCAAGGGCTTATCTGGTCTGTCTTGTGCATGCCTTATTCACATCCAGGGCCAGCAGGAAAGAAAATATGTGTAAAGGGAAGGGGAGGTCACAGGGTCACAGGGAACTTTGCAAATTGAAATATCAGCCTCCTTCTAACATCAGTCTTTCAGCGAGTGCACTGAGGTGAAAGCGCAGATGCCCAAGAGCCTTTAGTGTTTCGTGGAATTAGAGGAAACCTCAGCACCATTATTGGTTGTGGATACAGGAGAATTGGCAAAGCGAAAAAGCTACGATCACGTGGTAGGTCATGTAAAGTGAACGGATACTGATGTAGTCACCCTGTTTACCACTCACACACAGCCGAATATAATAACTAGCGCATTGGTTGTTAGATGGGGAGGATTGATAGAGGGCTGACTTGAGTTTGCTGGAAGGAAGAACCCCACAGTTAATTAGGGCGGCCCAGCAGCGGGACCTGTTGATCAGGGAGGCCGGGAGGCCCCTGCCCTGAAATACTCGAGCAGACGCTGTCCCAGATGCGGGACTGGCTGGGTCTCTTCCGCTCACCCCTCAGATCCCCTTCTTGTCCTCACCCTGCCTTGGCCTAGCATGGACTCCATCCCAGCCTGACTCCCTCTGCCTGGTTTCTGGATGATTCAAGGGCATTACATTTCTTGTGCACTTTACTTCTGTTGCTATTACCCTGTGTTTTATAATGAAATAAGTATACCACTCCCCACAGCGTAGAATCAGTAGGAGCCCTGAGCCCATTTTCCTGCAACTGGACGGCCCCATCTGGGGGTGATGGGAGACAGTGACACCGAAGTGCGTTGCTTATATCCAGTCTTCTCAGTCATCTTGTTTTGGTTGCGGGAAACCCTTCTTCAAAGAGAGGACGTTGGAAATGGAAGGAGTCTTTTCAGCACTTTTGTGGCAATCTCGGGATATTCTGCCTTGACTTTCATCCAGAATGTATGGCGAACTGAAGGTGTCTCAAACATATTTTGAAGGCCAGCATCATTTGCCATCTCAAGCAGTCGATCCTCTTCTAGCACGGACATAGTCGATTCATCTGGTTCATTCAGTCTGGCCAGTGGGAGCCGTGGCAGGACATAGGTGAGGGGAGAGGTCCTTGTTTCCCACACTACCTCACTGCAGGGCCACCCTGGGCCTCAGGACTTTGAGACAGAAGGTCACAGTCCCCGGGTGGAACAATCTGCACCACACACAGGCTGTCTCTAGCTTCTGGTTTGTAATCCCTTCTCCCCGTGTTGAAGCCCAAGGAGGGGCATAGACAGCCCTGAGGGGCTGCATTGCCCCTGAGGCTTCCCTAAGCCCTGCCCAACCTTTGTAAATTGCACCTTTATTAAAACCTTCTTTTATTAAAACATTTTCTTAATGTGAGTAAGCCATCTGTTTCCTGCTAAGATCCTGGTTGATACATGGGGGCTCCCCATCAGAGAACAAAACTAAACTATATGGCCTCTCCATAGCATACAATTAATTCAGCAGTACCATGAAATGTGAGACAGATTCACTTTGTCATAGGCCTTATTTCATTACAGTACTAAACTTTATGTTATCAGCCATTATCAAATGTAACTTGTGGCTTGTGTGTGTGTGTGCTAAGTTGCTTCAGTTGCGTCCAGCTCTTTTCGACCCTACGGACTAGTAGCCCACCAGGCTCCTCTGTCCATGGGATTCTCCAGGCAAGACTACTCGAGTGGATTGCCATGCCCTCCTCCAGGGTATCTTCCCTACCAAGGGACTGAACCCACATCTCGAATGTCTCCTGCGTTGGCAGGCGGGTTCTTTACCACTAGCACCATCTGGGAAGCCCAGTGTGTGGTTTACAACTTCCAAAAGCACTGCTGCTCACGGTCACTGTCTACAGATCGGGAAACTGAGGTCTCTCAGAATCTTACCCAAGGTCACAGCCAAACACAGGAAGCCAGGAACCTCAGGATCCCAGCCCAGGGTGCCTTCCGTGAGCAGAGCAATCCAATGGGCCCTGGCCGTACTTCCTTGACCCCCTCCCACCACTGAGGCAGCTGCTCCTTCTCTCCCCAGTCCCCTCCCCTCCTCGTTCCCTGGTGGGAGAGGCTATTGGGAAAATGATGAGGATTTTATAGCATTCCGTGGTAAGCACTTAATAACTCTCCAGGCTATAGATCTGTGCTTCGAATGGGCTGGGGATAATTCACAGTAAAATATGACTTTTCATTTATCACACTGACGTGTAATAAATACTTCCCAGTGAAGCTTGGGCACAAAAGGGGGTGGAGTGAAAGACCTTAGATGAGGCTCCATGACTGGGCTTTGGGGTTCCGTTCATGACAGGGGGACCCAGAGGACCAGAACCCTGGAACCGGGAAATTCCTTAGGGATTATCAGCCAGTGAGGCATCACAGCGCCCCCACCAGCCTCACCACCATTGCTGGGAAATCAAGCACCTCCCTCCTGGAGCCAAACTTCCACCAGAGGCCAGCAGGGCCTGAAACCAACAGCCCAAGCAGCCACCCTCCTCTTCCACTCTCACATCTGGTTCTGACCTGTCTCAAGAGTTTCTTGTCTCCCTCCCCTTCCCCTACTCTCTTTCCATCCCTCTGCCACTATGCTAATAAATGGACATCTAGGTTGTTTTCCAATTTCTCACAATTAGATAGTAATCATACTAGCTGCCATTTATTCTACATCTTCCATGGGTCAAGAGCACTGGCTCCTTTAATTCGCAAAACCCCTCATGGCACTATCACCACCCCCAGGTCTCAGGGCAGGGCGCTGACACTCAGAGAGCTGAGTGTCTTGCCCAAGGTCATGCTGTGACCTGTCTGACTGCCAGTCCCACTGTCTCCATGGCCACAGGTCTTAGGTCAGGCTCCCCTGAAGCAGATCCTAGGATAAGGATCTGAGGACAAGACATTTATGTAGGAGGCAAGCCCAGGAAGAACCAGCAGGAAGATGGAGCTGAGAAAAGGGGGAGGAAAGTAGCCTCTACAGAATGTGCTATGAGCAGGTTAGCACCGAAGATGACTGCGGGGCTCTGGGAACAAGGTAGGGCACACCTCAGGGTAACCCCACCCTGGGAGCTAGAAGCTGTTTGTGTCTCTGTATAATTAGAGAGTGTGTTCACCTCCCCTGCTGAGATGTTGCTAAGCAGATTCCAGGGGCCAGAGAAAGCCCTGGGGCAGAGTCCCAGGTTGCAAGCTGGCAGCTGGCCACCACTGCGTCCCCTTGCATGAAAATAGTGGGTGCGAGGGGCCATGGGCAGAGCACCAGCAGCAGCACCTCTCGGGCACAGGAGTCACCTAACTGGCCTCCCTGGCTTGGTCTTACCCCACCTGACATATGCCCCAGCCCCAGACAATAAGCACATTCCACCTTAGTCCACATAGCAAAGAGTTGATTGGACAGTCCAGAGGTAGGGGGAGAAAGGGAAGGGGGTGGGGTGGTCCTCAACCACAAAAAGGTAATGACAGGGTCTGAATTATCTTTGAATCCTCGCTCAGCACCTAAGGCAGGATGTGGTACCCAGTAGGCACTCAGTGAATTTTGGTGTTGTTCAGTTACCAAGTTGTATCTGGCTCTTTGCGATCCCACGAATGGCAGCATGACAGGCTCCTCTGTCCTCCACTATCTCCTGGCATTTGCTGAAATTCATGTTCATTGAGACAATAATGCATCTAACCATCTCATCCTCTGTCATCCCCTTCTCCTCCTGCCCTCAATCTTTCCCAGCTTCAGGGTCTTTTCCAATGAGTCGGCTCTTCACGTCACGTGGCCAAAGTATTAGAGCTTCAGCATCAGTTCTTCCATTGAATATTCAGGACTGATTTCCTTTAGGATTGACTGGTTTCATTTCTTTGCAGTCCAAGGGACTCTGAAGGGTCTTCTCCAGCACCACAATTTGTTTTTTGTTTTTCTTTTTTTAATTTTCTTTATTGCGTTGGTTTTGCCATACATTGACATGAATCTGCCATGGGTATACATAATCTCCCCCTCCAGAACCCCTCTCCATCCTCCCTCCCGATTCCCTCTCTCTGGGTCATCCCGGTGCACCAGCCCTGAGCATCAATCCTGGGCTGGCGACTGATTTCACATATGATAATTAACATGTTTCAATGCCGTTCTCCCATATCATCCCACCCTTGCCCTATTCCACAGAGTCCACGAGACTGTTCTATACATCTGTGTTTCTTTTGCTGTCTCTCATGCTGGGTTCTTGTTACCATCTTTCTAAATTCCATATATATGCATTAGAATATTGTATTTTTGTTTTTTCTTCTGGCTTACTTCACTCTGTATAATAGGCTCCAGTTCCATCCACCTGAGTAGAACTGATTCAAATGAATTCTTTTTAATGGCTGAGTAATATTCCATTGTGTATATGTACCACAGCTTCCTTATCCATTCGTCTGCTGATGGGCATCCAGGTGCTTCCATGTCCTGGCTATTGTAAACGATGTGGTGATGAACACTGGGGTACATGTGTCTCTTTCAATTCTGGTTTCCTCGGTGTGTATGCCCAGCAGCAGCAGCAGCACAATTTGAAAGCATCAATTCTTCAGCACTCAGCTTGCTATATGGTTCAACTCTCACATCCATACATGACTACTGAATAAACTATAGCTTTGACTATACAGATTTTTGTCAGCAAAGTGATGTCTCTGCTTTTTAATATGCTGTCTAAGTTTGTCATAGCTTTTCTTCCAAGAAGCAAGCTTAATTTCACCATCCTTACTGATTTTGGAGCCCAAATAAAATCTTAACCACTGCTTCAACTCTTTCCCCTTCTATTTGCCAGAAGTGATGGCACTGGATGCCATGACCTTAATTTCAAGCCAACTTTTTCATCCTCCTTTTTCAACCTCATCAGGAGGCTCTTTAGTTCCTCTTTACTTTCTGCCATTAGAGTGGTATCATCTGCATATCTGAGGTTGTTGATATTTCTCCTGGCAGTCTTGATTCCAGTTTGTGATTCATCCAGGCTGGTATGCATGATGTACTCTGCATATAGGTTAAATAAGCAGGCCGACAATATATAGCCTTGTCATATGCCTCCACGTCCAGTTCTGTTGCTTCTTGATCCACAGACGGGTTTCTCAATGAACTTCGCTGCATTTTAAGTAAATCCTCCCAGGCTTGCTTTACAATCAGGGGAGGCCTAACTTCTCTAATAGCCCCTCTTCACCACTCCTACTGAAGAACTGATCACCCCCTCTTTGCTCTGTCCAGTTCAGGCTACTACCCCAGCTTCTAGTGCGTGACTGCCTCTTTGGGAGACTGAGTCTCAGTCATGTCTTAGTGTATGTGTGTAACATACACACACACACACACACACACACACACTCTGCTCAGAGCTGAGCCTAGAGTCTGACTCAATCAAGCTTACTACATGTAGGTCAAAGGCATGTCTAACTGACTAAATTTTTGAACCTATTGATGAGTGGTGCCATGATCCCAGCTTGGGAAACTCTTTGGACCAGGGCAGCGTGTGGCTGCTAATCTGGTACAAGGACTTGGAGGGACCATAGAGGTATCCATGATGGTGAGAGGCTGTGAGATGCCCACACACCATGGCCACCCAGGGCGCTCTCTCCTCCTC
This sequence comes from Antilocapra americana, assembly GCA_007570785.1. Taxonomy (NCBI): domain Eukaryota; kingdom Metazoa; phylum Chordata; class Mammalia; order Artiodactyla; family Antilocapridae; genus Antilocapra; species Antilocapra americana. Next base: position 38,913,187 of record ML664177.1, read on the forward strand.
TCTGAGTTCTGACTCTAGAGACCAATGACCTGGTGGGTGTCCAAGCATGGAGACAAGGAACTGAAACAAGAATGACTGGCCGGGGACCAACAGTTGGCTCTGACTGCACTGCATCAGTGCAGAGAGCCAGGGCTCTGGGATGCCATTCAAGTTATTTTCCACCTGGAAAGCTGACTTTCCTAACAAAGCTCCAAGATCTGATAGGAAAGGCCACTAGGAGACACATGTCTCTCAGATCACATCCTTGCTCCACTATGTAACCCAGTGCAAGTGATAATTTTGCCAAACCTCTGTTTTTCTAATCTGTAAAATGGATGAAATCATTTATGCTGCACAAAGTGGCTGAAAGAGAACAGCTAACTCAGGCAAAGTCCTCAGCCCAGTGACCAACACTTAGCAAGCACTGATTTTTCTCCTCACTGTCAGCCTGGCCTGGAGAGTCAAAAGCAACTTCCAACCACCTCGATGCCAAGACCCCATACAAAGATGGTGTGGAATCTCCCCAGGAGCCCATGCAAGAAGAAACCTTGGGACTCATAGAAGGGGTGCCTGAGCATCCTGATTCTCAAAAAAACTTCTGAAACAAGAGCATCTCTGTCCATTCTCCTGCAGCTTTCTACCCTCCACACCCTGCCCAGCCACAGGTCAGAAGAGGGACCAGATGATTCCTATTACCAATATTCTTAAACTCCACAAATTCAGAAATTCCCTCAGGTCCTGGGTGATCTTTACAACCTCACTGTCCTTACAGGGCAGAGTGTACGTGAACCTATTTTTTGATGAGAAAGCTGAAGCTCCAAGGAGATGACAGATTTCCAAAAGCTCCTCAGTAGATATATGAGGAGAGTGGGGACCTGGGTCTTGGTGAAACAGGAGGGAAGGAGGTGAAACCGTCCACCTGAGATTGGGACTTGAACCCTTGTGTTGGAACTTGAACCCAGCCCAAACCCATGGTCTTCCAACTGAGATCACACACCTGGTTTCAGGACCTAACAGAGCTCAGGTTTTTGATGTCTCCTTGCAGAAAGAATTCAGTGAGAGACAAAGTGATAGGTAAAGAAGTGGATTTATTTAGAGAGAAACACATTCCCCAGAGTGTGGCCTCGAGATGGGATGTGGTTAGCTTTTATGAGCTGGGTAATCTCACAGGTTAATGAGTAGGAGGATTATTCAAACTATTTGGGGGAGGGGTGGGGATTTCCAGGAATTGGGCCACAGCCCACTTTTTGGTCTTTGGTGGTTAGCCTTGGAACTGTCATGGCACCTGTGAGTGTGCCATTTAGCTTGCTTTTGTGTTACAATGAGTATATACTGAGGTTCAAGGTCTAGTGGAAGTCGGCTTGTCCACCATCTTGGACCTATTTGGCTCTAATCAGTTTATGTCATGTCCTCCAGTTCAGTTCAGTCGCTAAGTCATGTCCAACTCTTTGTGACCCCATGGACCGCAGCATGCCGGGCTTCCCTGTCCTTCACCAACTCCTGGAGCCTGCTTAAACTCATGTCCATCGAGTCAGTGATGTCATCCAACCATCTTGTCCTATGTTGTCCCCATCTTCTCCTGCCTTCAATCTTTCCTTGGGCTTTGTTATTCTTTCAGAAGTTGTGCCCTGCCTTATTCCCTTCTCTTACAGGGGCACAGCTCTTTCTATGATGAGACATCAAGAACCAGAGCTTTTAAGTCCTGAGACCAGGTGTATGATTGCAATTGAAAGAATTCAAGTCCCAGTCTGAGTTGTACTGTTTCAGTGGGACTGCCTCCCCTGACCCAGCCCATGGGTCACCCTGGCCCTAACACAGCTGGATAAGATAAGAGCGTTTATACGCAAATGAGGCAAGTGAACAGAAACTTGCCTCCAGCAGCCAGAGATGCCTCCCAACACCTGCTTCCCACTCTAAATTTGAAGCAAAGAGCAGCAAACAATTTGTGGCATTTCTTGCCTGTCGAAGTGGATTTCTTGCTTACAGAGGATATATGGGTTTCTGAATAATTAAGTACAACACTCAGCTTCCAGGGCCCAAAACTCCAATAGGCACAGCAAAGCTGAGGCAGAAATTTTCCATCAGCAACTGAGCCAGAGAGTTTGAGAAGTTTGCTCATCCCATCTGAGGACCAAACCGACCTAGACTCCATCTGGGGACAAGACACCCAGGCTGGAAGGGGTGTCAGGGACAGTCTAGGCCCAGTACCTCATTTCCAGAGAACAGAGGGGGACTTACCAAGAGTCCCCTGGAGCCCTGGGGAAATGGTAAAGGGCTGAGATAGGGGTCCACACATCAGGATTCAAGTTCAGCTCTACTTCTTTCTAGCTGTGTCATCCTGGGCAACCAGCTTTACCTCTCTGAGTCTTAGGTTTTCTCTTCTGTCAAGTAAGAATTAAACTTTACATGTGTTGGGACTTCCCAAGGGGCCCAGAGGCTATGACTCTGTGCTCCCATTGCAGAGAGCCTGGATTCAATCGATCCCTGGTCAGGGAACTAGATCCCACAGTGAAGAATTCACAAGCCACAACTAAAGAAGCTTCATGCCACAACTAAGACCTGGCACAGTCACATATGTATACATGTGTGTGTATATATGCTTTTAAAAATAAAAAATCTTTACACATGTTGATAACTCCCACTCTATAAATGAGGGGGGAAAGGATGTGATTAAAGTGAAAACTATTGTTAAATTATAAAGAGATTTGCAAAGATGGGCTTCAGGAGTCAGACCTCGTGCCTCTGGGTTCCAGCACCATCGTCTCTTCTCTCCCCGCTTCATCCTTATCCTTCCACCTCTGCTGCCTCCAAGGAAAGACCGAAGGACACATTCAAGCAGCGACAAGAAAACAAGATTGAGTTAGAACCAAAGTGCCACCTTCAGAAGAGCAGCAGAACTTGACAGAGAGGCAGCTGATAACACAGCTCCTGGAAGAAGCAGAGTTCAAGACCAGCAGACTTAAGGCCAGTCACCTCTCAGGGCTGTGAATAGTCATCATCACCAGCATTTATTGGCTGCCTACTGTGTGCCAGCACCAGGCTGAGCCCTTTATGTACTCTGTCACGTTCAGTACTGACAACAGCTCTGTGAGATAAGGTACTATAGTCCCACATTTTACAGGACTGAGGTCAGAGAGGTTAAGAAATTTGCCTGAGGTCACACAGCTAGTAAGTGGTGGAGCCAAGTTTCAAGCAGAATGGTCTGCCTCCGAGCCTTGTAAGGGTCCTCATAAGCCCTCTGCTTTTCTGTCTTCTCAGAACAATAAAGGAGATCTCTCTGAACCCCAGGGACTATATGCAGTTCAAAGACAGTAGAGAAGGCTGTGTGAGTATCCACAGTTATAATTTACAGGAGGTGGTAAAAACCTCCTCTCACCCCTGCTCCTGTCTAGAAATGGTAAAGGACAAGGGAAGAAGAGGAAGAAAGAAGTTGAATAACTTTTCTGTTTCAGCCTCGCAGGACCGTAAGTGCAGCTGCATAAATCTCTCCAGGGCCAGGGAAATGGAATAAGACGGGGCGGGGGGGGGGGGGGGGGGGGGGGACCCCATTCATCACAGCCCCGTGCATGCAATAAATGCTCCTTATTGAAGTGCAGTGAGTTAGCACCCTTCTCCACACACACTTACAGTCCCACTGCCACTGCCCTTTGCCCTGGGAGCAATGTCTTCACTCCAGTGGGCATCCCCCCATCCAAAGGTCACTGAAAGACCCTCAGGAAATGGTGATTAGATAGGAATCTCAGGGGTCAGGCAATATCCCACCAGGGGCTCAAGTTACAATTCGTTATTGTTGAGTCACTAAGTCGTGTCCGATTCTTTCGTGATCCCCCGTCAGGCCCCTCTGTCCATTTCCTAGTCAAGAATACTGGAGTGGTACATATACACAATGGAATATTACTCAGCATTAAAAAAAAATTCATTTGAAGCAATTCTACTCAGATGGACGAAACTGGAGCCCATTATCCAGAGTGAAGTAAGCCAGAAGCAAAAACAACAATACAGTACATTAACGCATATATATGGAATTTAGAAAGACAGTAACGAGAACCCAACATGGGAGACAACAAAAGGAACGCAGATGTATAGAATAGACTCGTGGACTTTGTGGATGAGGGTAAGGGTGGGATGTTATGGGAGAAGGGCATTGAAGCATGTTAATTGTCATGTGTCTAATCAATCGCCAGCCCAGGATTGATGCTCGGGACTGGTGCAGCGAGATTTCCCCGGGGGGAGGGAGGAGGGAGGGGGGTTCCGGAGGGGAAGCATATGTAAACCCATGATGATATCATGACATTGTATGGCAAAAACAAGTAAAAAAAATAAAAAAATAAAAAATAATTAAAAAAAAAAAAAAAGAATACTGGAGTGGGTTGCCATTTCCTTCTCCAGGGAATCTTGCAGACCCAAGGATCAAACCGTGTCTCCTGCATTGACAAGCATGTTCTTTACCACTGGGCCAGCAGGGAAGCCCCCAGTCACAACCGCCCCTCCCCAAAAGCAGGCAGGGCAGCTTGCCACCATCTCTGTCCAAACCTCAAGCCTCTCAGGTGAGGTCACACCCAGCCCGGGGCGCGGGCTGCGGGGAAGGGCCTCCTGCAGCCACAGGATCCGACTTGAACTCAGAAGAACCAGTGGGAATGAACAATTTTCTCCTCCAACAAGCCCATTGACACACAGAGAAATGGAGGACTGAAGAGTCATCAGCCTCATTCAAATAAAGCCAGGATAAGAAGTGGTTCTCCTGGTTCCTGTCCAGGCTTCTCTCTCTCTCCACAGCTGCAGCCTCCAGGCCCAGCTATGTAGCTGTCCCTTGGATTCCCCACTGCATACGTGAGCCCTGGAGCTGGAGGCTGAGGTTCTACAGGGCCTGCCAATCACCAACAGCTCCTCCACCATGGCTTAAAAGCAGAGGTCAAGAATGGCAGCCTGGCATAGCAACATCAATGCAGAATGTTAGTACCAAACAGACCTGGCTTCACATCCTAGCCTGGCCGTTAAGTTAGTTATCTATTGTGCTATGCAATAAGTACTCCAAAACTTAAGAGCTTGAAACAGCACATGTTCATTGTCTCACATTTTGTGCAAGTCAGGAGTCTGGGTCCAGATTATCTGGATGCTCTGCAAGCCATGGTTTCCCACAGGCTCCAGTTAAGGTGTCAGTCCAGGGCTTCCCTCATAGCTCAGTCAGTAAAGAATCTGCCTGCAATGTAGGAGACTTGGTTTCAATTTCTGGGTTAGGAAGATTCCCTGGAGAAGAAACTGGCAACCCACCCCAATATCCTTGCCTGGAGAATCCCATGGACAAAGGAGCCTTGTAGGCTATGGTCCATGGGTTCACAAAAGTCAGACACAACATAGCGACTAGACCACCACCAGAGCCTACAGTCTCATCTGATGGTTTGAACTGGGGAGGAATTCACTTTCAAGCTTCTCACGTGGTTGCTGGCAGGACTGAATTTCTTACAGGCTATTGCACTGAGGGCGTCATGGGCCTCACCTGGCATCTTCCTTCATTAGAGTGTACAAGCCAGAGGACAATAAATAGTCTGCTACCAAGAAAGAGCAACTTCCCTGGTGGTTCAGTGTAAAGAATCCACCTGACAAGGCAGGAGCTCAAACATGGGTTTGATCCCTGGGTTGGGAAGGTCCCCTGGAGGAGGAAATGGTGACCCACTCCAGGATTCTTGGCTGGGAAATCCCATGGACAGAGGAGCCAGGTGGGCTACAGTCCATGACGTTGCCAAGAGTTGGACACGACTTAGCAACTAAACAACAACAATGAGCAATAAGGAAGTCACAAACTTTGGTAACCAAATCATGAAAGGGACATCCTATTACTTTTGCCATGTATTCTCTCCCTCTCTCTCTTTTTGACTGCACTGAGTCTTGGTTGCCGTGTGCAGGCTTTCTCGAGTCGAGTGGGGGCTACTCCCCATTGCAGTGCTTGGGTTTCTCACTGCGGTGGCTTCTCTTATTGTGGAGCAGGGGCTCTAGGTGTGTGGGCTTGAGCAGCCGTGGCGCACAGGCTCAGCGGCTCTGTGGCATGTGGAATCCCCCCGGACGAGGGATCAGATCCATGTCCCCTGCACTGGCAGGCAGACTCCCAACCACTGGACCACCAGGGAAGTCCCTGCCATATTCTGTTTATTAGAATCAAGTGATCCAGCCCTCTCTAAAGGGGAGAGAATGACACAAGGGTGTGAATACCAGGAAGTAAAGATCGCTGAAGACCGCCTTCTAAGTCTACCAACCACAGCCATTGCCAGTCGTGTGTCCTCGGCCACATTTCTTAATCTCTCTTGAGTGTCAGTTTCCTCCTCTATAACCTTAATGATGAGGGTGCTGTGATTAGCACCAAGCATATAGAAGGTGCTCAAGAAATGGTGCATATTAACTCTTCCAAGTGCTATTGGTAGACTGAGAGGCCAGGAGAGACAAGTCAGGCTGATGAGCAGCCAGGAACACTCGGAGAAATAAGCAGACCTGGACACAGGGCAGAGACAGTGGACAAGGTGCATGGACCCTCCCAATCTGGGCAGGGGAGGGAAGATTTGTTAATGAAGTAGAGGAAATCATTTACTTAATTGGATTCCGGCAGCGGGGTAACTGGGAGAGTCCAGGGCACAGAATAACTACAGAACCTGCAGGTGTTGGACTAGGAACCTTGAGAGTGAGCCACGCAGAGTTCCTGTCCACATCACAGCTTCAGGAGGCAGGCTGGAAGCTCAGGGTTTTGGAGGCCCAAGGAGCTGGTCTCCTCTAAGAAGATCCGAAGGAAACCAGCACTGGCCAGCTAGCTGATCATACAGGACATCCCCAAGTCAGATGTCTGCAAGTCAGGGGAGCTTGCACATACCCCCAGCCAGCACTGAGTGAAAGGCAACACCTGTGGAGAGCAAGGACTTCCTTGAAGAGCTCTGCTTCACGCTGTTAGAACAACTGTCTACAAAAACTGCAGCCAATTGCTATAGGCTGTAAGCCATAGAGAAGGAAAAGAATAGAATCCCGAAGTATCCGAGCTGAAATGACTTCAGAGGATCACAGATGCGCAACAGGGAGCCATGAGCCCTCTGAAATTATTTACCAAATTGTACGTGTGGCCACGGATTTTGTGCAGGAAGAACAATCTGTCTACCATCCCAAAGAGATTCAGAGCACAGATCCTGTCCAACTCTCCCATTTTTACAGATAGAGACTGGGGCTCAGGTGATAGCAGGGACCCCTACCCACCCACCACCCCGGCCAGGACATACAGTTATCCAGCAGGCGAGCCAAGGTGAGGACCCAGGCCAGCCCGTTTTCCACCTTTCTTGGGCAGGCTCTAAGTCCATCCCTTACCTGCAGAAGCTGAGGATCGGCATCCTAATAAGGCAGCGATGTCTCTGAATGATGTTTAATTATTTTGCAGGAGAATTGCTTTAATGGGTTGCAGGAAACTTAAAGGATTTTTAATAAAATCTCACAAGCTCTGGGGGCTCCAGTCCCCTCCCCATGCTCCCCTTTGTTATTTCTCCTGATCCCATGAAGATATCACATTTGTCACTGTTTCATTAGGAGTCACGGTGCCCCATGTTATTTATGAGCTTGCTATTTATTGAAAATTGTATTTTTGAGGGGGAAGAAGGGGGGGATGAAGTTTATCATAGAGAAGCCTTGGCAAGAAAATTAGTGACATTTCAAAGTCCCCAAATCCCTGCTCCTATAAAAATTGAATGTGTTCAGTTCCCAGATGTCAAGGCATAACTTCAAGTCCTTTTCCAGGTGAGGGCTGTCACAAGGTCCCTTGATACCTTGATGATCCTTAGAGAAGGAGAAAAGCTTTTATAATCTCCTCCTTCATCTGACCCGTGTCTATCTTCCTCAGCACAAAACAAAAACTACCTCCCCAAACTGTTTTATTCCAAATACTAGATGCCCAAGGTTAAATACAGCATCCTGCTAAACTGCTTCCTACCTCCAGATCTGTTCCCCTAAGGCAACCATGTCTAACTTTTTTAAATGTCTCTTCTTATATTTATCTTCATTTTTCTAAATAATATGCTTCTGCTGATATTTCTTGATGCATCAATTTGAGACACAATCTATTGACTCACTACTGTAACAGACGAGGATTTATCTGTCTTGCACCACCTCCACCCCCTCCTGCCATGTCTCTAGTTTTAGTTCTTCCATTGGCTACCTCTGCAATCTTCTACCCTCTAGAGTGGCACTTTGCAAAAGAGAATCTGCACTTTGTAAAAATAAGATATCAATACTCCTATCCTTCCCTTCACCTCACTTCTCCCACTTCTACCTCCTAACTTCCATCATCCATACTTTTACTTTTATGTTGGTAAAGTTGATAATATTTACACTTACTCTATAACCAGATTGGAGCTTCTCTGATGACTCAGCAGGTAAAGAATTTGCCTGCAATGCAGGAGACACAGATTCAACCCCTGGGTCAAGAAGATCCCTTGAAGGAAGAAATAGCTACCCACTCCAGTATTCTTGCCTGGGAAATCCCATGGACAGAGGCGGCTACAGTTCAAGGGGTCACAAAGAGATGGACACGACTGAGCGACTAAGCACATAACCCGATTAAGCCTTTTGGATTAATTCTAAGAATGGAGGGACTTCCTTGGTGGTCCAGCAGGTAAAGCTCTGCACTCTTAATGCAAGGGGCCTGGGTTCAATCCCTAGCCAGGGAACTAGATCCCACACGCCACAACTGAGAACTCTCATGCCACAACTAAAGACCTCTCGTGCCACTACAAAGACACCACATGCCACAACTAAAACTTGGCACAGCCAAGTAAATAAACGAAAAACTTTAAGAAAAGAATTGAAAATCACTAGGCATATTATTATGCCTAGGTAGAGACTATTCACTGCAGAGCTAAGTAGTGTACTATATATAATGACAGTTTTCTTTCAGGTACAACTGTGTGTGTGTGTGTGTGTGTGTGTGTGTGTGTGTGTGTGTGTGTGTGTGTGTGTGTTGAGTTTCAAGTTGCCTTTCTTTACTCTTTTGTCCTACTTGTCTTTATTACATTCCTAGTTCTTTTAGAAGTCTTAATAATACGTGTTCTATCTGGTGCCCCTTGTCATAGGAGACCCACCACCACCCCGGCCGGCTGGAACTCTTGGTCCTCTTGCTTCAGTCTGGACCGGTTGCTCTCCAGGCCTGTGCACAGATCTTACCCTGGAACTTACCCTTGCTCTTCTGAATTCTATCTATGGCTTCTTGTCTTCCCAGTCTTCCCCTTCTCCTGGATTACGCCTTCATTTATTGTAATACATCCTCAAGTTGCTTCCTTAAAAAGGATTCACAGGAGATAAATTGAATGAGTCCTTACAACTTGCACAATTGTGTTGCCTGGATACAGAAATCCTAGATTGAACTTTTTTTTTTTTCCCAGAATTTTAAAGGTATCTGGTGTTGTTGATGAGAGTTTGATGCTAGCCTGATTCTTGTTGCTTTGTAAGGGACCTGATTTCCCTCTTGGCAATCTCTAGAATATTTCTTTCTCTTGTTCTTCTGACTCACAAAGACTTGCAAAATTGGTGTGGACTTTTTTCTTTTATTATGTTGCGGACTGAGTGGATTGCTTTTTATTTTGTTTAAGTTGGAATTTACATGTAGTTTTGTAACTTACATATTGTAAACTACAGAAATACATATCAAAATACAAACATTTCCACTACCTAAGGAGTTCATTCATGCCTTCTCCTATTTGATAGGTTTCCAAAAGTAGCCCCTATTCTCTCCTCCTATTGCCATGGACTGGTTTTGTCAGCTTCATATGAATAAACCTTTACAGTATGTATCCTTCTGGCCTGGCTTACTTTGCTTAACAATGTGTCTCTGACATTCATCCATGTTGTTCCATGTAGAGTTTATTGATTCTTTTTCACTGATGCATAATATTCCATTGTACATATACCACAATTTATAGAAATGGCAATAGACCTTTGAATTATCCCCAGTTTTGAGCTACTATAAACAATGTTTCTGTGACGTTCTTGTGTATGTTTTTTAGTGGAAATAAGTATTCACGTCCCTTCAGTCTACATTTAGAAGTAGAATTGTTGGGTCACTGGGTAGTCATACAATTTAATTTTTGTAGGTGCTGCCAAACAGCTTTTCAAAGAGCTTGTACAAATTTAAACTATCAGCAGCAATGACTGAGAGTTCCAGTCGCTCCTCATTCTCACCAGTACTTTCAGACCTTTTCTTTTTGCCATTCAGGTAGGGGTATGGTAGTATTTTATTATGGTTTTAGTTAGCATTTCCAGATGACTAATAATATTGAGCAGTTTTAAGTATATTTATTGGCCACTTCGTGCTTCTTTCATTGATGCTTTATTTTATTGACTTATTTTGTAGGTCTTCTGCTCATTCTTGCAGTTTCCTACTGTATGGCTCTGTAGGACTTCTATACACACTATACACACACCTTCTATGATGGGCATATGTGCTACAGATACTTCTCCAAGTCTTTGGCTTGGCTTTTTCACTCGGTGGCGTCTCTATTGAAGAGAAGTCCTTAATTTCAATAGGGCCTAAATTTTGTGATTTTTCTATTATAGTCAGTGGGGTTTGTATTCTATCTGAGAAATACTTGCCCATCCCAAAGACATGAAGGTTCTTCTGAGGGGTTTTTTTTTTTCCCCTAGGAACTATAGCATTTTACCTTTCACATTTAGGTGTACAATTCACCCTGAATTAATTTTTGTATATGGTATATGATCAGGATTAAGGTTCATTTTTTTTTCATATGGCTATCCAACTGGTCTAGTATTCATAGTTTCTTTCAATATGTAGATTCAAGTCTTCCAGCTTTAGGAAATTATTTTGCATTATTTCTTGATAATTTTCACCCTCTGTGTGGAGCACTATCACTCAGATGTTAAATCTGAATTGCTCCTCTTGATCTCTCCTTTTTTCTCTTATTTTCCTTCCCTTTTTTACTTTCTTCAACTTTACCTTTCAATACTTGTATTGAATTTTATCTCAGCAGTAATGTTTTTCATTTCCAACTACTCTATCTTGTTTTCCCATTGTTCTTATTCCACAGCTCTGCTTCTTAGTCATTACAGGAGAGCTGCCCTTTTACGTCACTTAGCAGGTCGTTCTCCCCCTCTGCAGAGCCATCTGCACTGAAATGAGGGCTGAAACATCTGGCCTTCATTGGAGTTCCAGAGAGGGACCCGTATCTTCAGAGGGTCCATCCCCTTTCCTTCACTACTCCCGCTTTTCACATCTTTTTTCTTCTCATTCTCTTTCTCATCATTTAAGATTGGGTTCTCTGGGAAAATGAAACAGAAATTTACACACAGGAAATATATGGGAGTGCCCCCGGATCAACCCTGAAGAGAGGGTGAAGGAAGCAGAAATGGGCAGATGAGGAGGCGAATTGCAATGCAGTTGCCCCGGAGGCTTCCCAAGGACAGTTCTGGAGTTGGAGGGTCCTCCAGCCATCCCACTTTGAGGAGAGGGGGCAGGAGTTTCATCCTCCCCACCCCATTGTCAGTTGTTCAATGAAGCCTACTCAGGGTGGCGTGTGTGTGTGCTTGGTCACTCAGTCATATCCGACTCTTTGCGACCCTATGGACTGTAGCCCACCAGACTCCTCTGTCCATGGGATTCTCTAGGCAAGGATACTGAGGTGGGTTGCCATGCCCTCCTCCAGGGGATCTTCCCAACCAGGGATCAAACCCGCCTCTCTAATGTCTCCTGCATTTTTGGCAGGCCGGTTCTTTACCACTAGCGCCACCTGGGAAGCCCAAAGGCATCTCAGTAAGGGGATGTTAAAAACAACGTAAAGGCATTGGACGCATATTTGATGATTTAGAGGACGGTTCAATTTTGCTCTGAATTGGCTATTAGGAAGCAAGGGTTCTTCAATGCTTCATATGCATCTATGATTATGTTCTGTGATCAGATGTCTTAATAAATCTAATCTAGAAAGAGGGAGACCAAAGTGAGGCTACAGCCACGGTTGGTAAAGAAGCAGCATCATTCACATTAGTCAGTATAGGAGGATGTTCGGGATTTTTGTAGTCTGGACAGTGGGCATGTTCTGCTCAAACAAGATTACAGAGTGGTCTTGTTTTGTGCCTCCTGTGGTTATGGTCATGAGTGGTCTCGCCCAGTGTTCTGTGAGAAGGTTTATGTCTAACGGGCCTGGGTGTAAGTGCGGGGCCAGCCTCTGGATGTCAGAAACTGCTTGCATCCCTCTCAGGAATGAAGGAAGCAGGACTGGCTGGTGCGAGGGACTGAACTGTGATACAGTCACAGCAAAGGCTCAGCAGATCCCATAGCGAGTTATGGGGCTGAGACAGCCCCTTCAGAGTTGTCCCTGCCTGAGGAGGGAGCTGAGCCCTTGTACCACCCACCCAACAGTGAGCAGTTGTTGAGGGCAGACCACCCCTGGGAGAGGAGAGATCTCAGGTGAGGCAGCTCATTTGTGGCTGAAGTTACCCCGGAGAACAACCAGCATCCGCTAGACACAGCCTCTCTCTCTCTCCCATGCACATGTGTCCTGGGTGAAAGCAGGACCCTAAAGCTCCCTGTCTGTGCTAGACCTCACACTGGGGAAATGAAGGAATCCGCAAGGTGCATTTCCCCCTCAGTCCCATAACTCCCTCTCACTACACCCACACCCCCCATTTGGAACCAAAGGATGGGACGGAACAGGGAGAGGCTGGAGGAGGAGGACAAATGACAAATTGTGTCCTGGACCTGAGGTGGGGGGCAGAATTAAAACCACTAAAACTAGCACTTTGGTATCAAAGCTCAGCCCTGTCTTCCCCATCCCTCCTGGGAGCAAAATAATGTAAAATATCCTTCCAAGTCTCTAATCTGCACTACAAAGATAAAATTGGGGTGGGGAGATTCAGGCTACAGGGAAAGATTCAAATTGAAAACGCTCAGGGGGCCCCATTAATAAAAACAATAATTCAGCTCCTTACTGGGTAATCCCAGAAAAAGAAAAATTGCTGAGTCTCCACCTGAGTGAGGACGGGGGACAGGGGATGTGAAACGGGGACAGACCGGGTTCTAGCCCACAGATGTTCCTTTGAGTTTCTCAAGAGAAACATGAAGGCCTGTGGTTTTACTAGCTCTTAGTGGGGCCTGGGGAATCCCATGGAGAGAGGAGCCTGGTGGGCTACAGCCCGTGGGGTCACAAAGAGTCGGACACAGATGAGCAACTAAACAACAGCAATGAACCCTGAACCAATCTTTCCCCTGGCTGCTTGCCAGGGGAGGTCTCCCAACTGGAGCAGAAGATCCAGAGGCGTGAGCTGACCAGAGACCTGCGTTCAATGGGAGCCTCTCTGTACCTCTCAGATTTTCTGTACAAAGAATGGGACAGGCACGAACATGGCGGCCTCCAGCTCTGGGTCAGGAACTGTGCTAGCAGCTCAGCCCCTTAGCTCCTATAAAAGGTTTTGTTTTGTATTTTTCTTGGCCGCAGTGTGCAGCTTGCAGAATCTTAGTTTCCCAACCAGGGGTGGAACCTGTGCTCCCCAGAGTAGAAGCACTGAGTCCTAACCGCTGGATCACCAGGTAAGTCCCTCCTATACAATGTTAATAATAAAAGAAGTAGCATATTCTGGGAGCTTATTCCATACTACCTTCTCTGCATTATCTTACTGATCTTCAAAACAAAACTGAGAGGTAGACCTATTCATAACCCCATTTTTCTTTGGTTAACAGTTTTGTTGAGGTATAATTCACTTATTTTACAACTGACCCATTAAAGTCCATAATTAAATGGTTTTTAGTATCTTCTCAGAGTTGTGCAACTGTCCTCACTATCAATTGTAGAATGCTTTCATTACCTCACCCCAAAAACCCACACCCTTTTAGTTGTCACCCCCACCCACGCTTCCATCCCCTAGAGACAACCACTGGTCTACTTCCTATCTCTATGCATGTCAGCATGCTAAGTCGCTTCAGTCGTGTCCGACCCTCGCTGGCCAGGCTCCTCTGCCCATGGCATTCTCCAGGCAAGAATACTGCAGTGGGTGCCACGCCCTCCCCCAGGGGATTTTCCCTGGCCCAGGGATCAAACCCACATCTCTGATGTCTCCTGCATTGGCAGGTGGGTTCTTAACCACTAGCACCCCTGGGAAGCCCTCCTATCTCTGCACATTTTCCTACTCTGGATATTTGACGTTATAGACGGTTATAAGGTGATCCTTTGTGACTATCTTCTTTAACCTAGCACAGTACGTGCAGCGTGCTGTAGCATGTGGCAGCACTTCATCCCTTTTTATTGCTGAATAATGTTTCATTGCATGAGCACAGCACACTTTGCTTATCTAGGCATCAGTTGGCAACCATTCAGTTTGTTTCCACCTTATGGTTATTAGGAATAATGCTGCTATCTCTGCTCAATGCTATACGGCAGCCTGGATGGGAGGGGAGTTTGGGGGAACATGAATACATGTATTTACATGGCTGAGTCCCTTCACTGTCCACCTGAAACTGTCACAACATTGTTAATCAGCTACATGCCAATATAAAATAAAAAGGTTTCTTAAAAAAGAATAATGCTGCTATGAAAATCTGTGTATAAATTTTTATGTGGACACATTTTCATGTCTCATGTATACATAAGAGTGAAATTGCAGAATCACACAGTAACTCATGTTCAACTTTTTAAGAAACTCCCAAGCTGTTTTTCCAACGTGGCTGTACCACTTTACATTCTCACTATCAGTGTATGAGGATTCCGATTCCTCCACATCCTCACTGACACTTGTTACTATCTGTCTTTTACAATTATGTTCATCCTACTATTATAAAGTGGTTTATCATTGTGGTTTTGATTGGCATTTCCCTAATGGTTCATGATGTTGAGCATCTTTTCATGTGCTTGTGGGCCACCTGCACATCTTCTTTGGAGGACTGTCTGTTCAGATCCTTTGCCCATTTTAACTGGGTTATTTGCCTTTTTTTATTTTTGAGTTTTAAGTGTTCTTTGGGCTTCCCTGGTGGCTCAGCAATAAAGAATCTGCCTGCAATGCAGGAGACCTGGGTTCGATACCTGGGTTGGGAAGATCCCCTGGAGGAGGGCATGGCAACCTGGAGAATCCCATGAACAGAGGAGCCCAGCAGGCTACAGTCCATAGAGATGCACAGTCAGACACGACTGAAGCAACCAAGCAGTGGCAGCAAGAGTTCCTTATATATTCTAAATACAAGTTCTTTACCACATATATAATTTTAAAATACTTTCTCCCATTCTGTAGGCTGTCTTTTCACTTTCTTGATAGTATCTACAAACGTTTTTAATTTTATGAAGTCTAATTTGTCTACTTTTTATTGCATTGCTTATAATAATCCCACTTTACATATGAAAAAAAAATGAGGTAGGTGTTTAGCAACTTGCTCCAAAATAGAGCCAAGATTCTATCCCAGGTCTACAGGTTCCAAAACTTCCTTTGAAGGCCCGAGGAAGTCATTGTGAGCAGGGGCTGTGTCTCCTGTGGTCCTGCTGGAACTGGTGCAGGTCTCCAAGCCCTAGGAGGATGCTTACTCCTATCTATCGCTGCCCACAGGAGTCAGAAATGGCCCCAGTATCAAGTCCTGGCAATGAAATATGCTACCCTGCCCCACATGCAGACCTGAACCACCTCTCGACAAGTCCCACAGGGCACAGAGGAGAAACTTTCCCACTTGGACAATTTCTATACAGTGTGGCCTGTGGCAGGTGGATGGACTAAAGGAACCTCTCAATCAACCCATCAACTCACCAGAGACCAGGAGTTCTCCCAACAATATTAAGAGAGTCTTAAAAAACCCTTTATGCTCCAATTTAATGTTTCCCATGCATCACCTCATTTTTCCCTATAAATATTCATTCCTTCAACACATGTGTATCAGGCACCCATTTAAGGCAAAGCACTTCCCCGGTGGCTCAGACAGTAAAGCGTCTGCCTACAATTCAGGAGACCCCGGTTCGATCCCTGGGTTGAGAAGATCCTCTGGCGAAGGAAATGGCAACCCACTCCAGTACTCTTGCCTGGAAAATCCCATGGACAGAGGAGCATGGTAGGCTACAGTCCGTGGGGTCGCAAAGAGTCAGACAGGACTGAGCAACTTCCCTTCTTCACTGGGCTGAGAAACTGGAAGGTGAAGGGTTTTTCTCTTTAGATCACTCTGGGGAAATGGAGGAACTACTGACCCTGGTTAAGAGATGAAGAAATGGAAGCATCAGAATATTTCATAACTTACCACGGTGACCAAACCAGACAGTGGTGATCTAAACAGAGCCCAGATCCCTGGGCCCTCGTGTCCAGGCCCTGCCTGCACCACAGTGAACATCATTAGTCCAATGGGGTCAAATGCCTCTGCCTTTGTTTCCCATCTGAGAATGGGACCCACCCATCAGAAAAATATCACTCAAGCCCCAGAATACAAAGTCGGCGGTAAGTGGGTCTCACAGCACCCATTCCTTCTGCTCCTTTTGCAGAAACAACATGGCAGCTCCACAGCTTCAGAAAGGATCTACTGTGATGCTGATTTGGCAATCTGACTTCCTGGCTTCCATCTTTTGATTATTATTATTTTGTGACTAATTTTCCAGTCAAATCCTTTATTTGTGCAAAAACCCATCCAGCCTTGAGCACTTTTCTTCTTGTCTTTGAATTTTATCTCTCTTTTTAATTAAAAAAAAAAAAAACCACTCGCACAAGGCAGCACAAACTAGGTCACCATCAAAGACTTCCCTTCCCAAAGAGCCGGTCCACAGATGTTAACCCTAGCGCTGCCACTGACGCAGGGGGTGACTGTGTCCAGGTCACAGCGCCTCCCAAGGCTCAGTCCTTTTCTCTCAAATCACCGGTTTAGGTTCTGATCATCTAAAAGTCCCTTCTAGCTCTTAACATTCTTGGGTCCTCATCTAGGCCTGAGTCACAAAAGCGTAACTATTCAATATATAGTTGGGATGGGATGGGAGCCACGTTGCACAATGACATCAAATGCAAACCAAGGGTGCACCTAACCTGTTTCTGAGGATGACAGGCCCATGTATTGAGACCCTGTCACATGTCAGAGACCTCATCTTTAATCTTCCATCACCATTGTGAAGGAGCAGTCAGAGGAATTCATTTTAATCATAAGCCAGATCATATCATTTCTCTGTGCAAAACCCTCCAAGCGCTTCCTTCTCACTTAGAGTCAAAGCCCAGATCCTGACATTGACCTACACAGTCCTACATGAGCTGCTATCTCTCCATCCCTCTGCCCCTTTTCTCCCTCCAGCCCACTCCACTCCAGCCACACTGGTCTGCTCACTGTTTCGTGGACGTACCAAGCTCGTTCTCACCTCTGGGCCTTTGCAGTCATCATCTCCCATGCCTAGAAATCTCTTCTTCTAGACCAGCAGTCCTCAAGCAAGGGACTCCTCAACGAATACCATCTGGAGACATTTTCAGCCGTTACAGTTGGAGAGAAGATGCTACTGGCATCTAGTGGGTAGAGGCCACGGATGCTGCTAAACATCCAATGATGCACCGGACAGTCCTCCACAACAAAGGGTTAGTCCACCCAAGAACTTCCCTGGTGGTCCAATAGCTAAGAACCCGCCTGTCAATGCCAGGGACACAGGTTCGATCCCTGGTCCAGGAAGATCCCACGTGCCTAGGGGCAACTAAGCCTGTTTAGCACAACTTCTGAGTCCACCCTCTAGAGCCCATGCTCTGCAACAAGAGAATGAGAAGCCTGCACACCACAACAAAGAGCAGCCCCCTCTCACCAAAACAAAGACTCAAGGCAGTCAAAAATAAATTTTTAATATAAAAAATTTTTTAAAAAAAGAATTGTCCCATCTGAAATGTCGGTAGTGTCAAGGTTGAGAAGCCTGGACCTAGATGGCGCCGTGGCAGCCTCCACTCCCTCCAGGTTCCTGCTCTGCCTTCCATGTATAAAGTAGGGGACTCCTCAGCTCAGCAGTCTATCTCCTTTCTGTCTTGGGTTTCTTTCATGAAACTTAAGGATTCTATACAACTTAGCCCCCTCTGACTCTAGCCGTCTCTCTTTACGGCTAGAACGTAAGCTCCTGAGTTGACGTTTGTCTTGATTGCTGCCATGTTTCCCAGCACCAGAAAGAGGTGCTGGGCGGATAAATCCATGGCCTCTGTTTCACGACTGTGGAAACTGAAGCTCAGTCAGGCTAAGCGGCTTACTCGAGGTCACTGTGAGCAATGCTGAACCTCCAGGACTGAGGTGCTTACTCCCCCAGAGGCCAACACTGGTAACAAGTGAGGTTCCCAGTTGGTCCTGTTCCAGGCACTGCCCTCGGCCTAAAGCTGCCTCATCAGAACCTCCACCCCTTCCCTGAGAGCCCACACCCAGCAACTGGACAATGAGGGGTCAGAGGTCTGCCTCCTCTCTCCCAATCTGGGAGCACTCTCAGGGGCCACGCCAGCCCCAGGACTCCCACGGCATCAGCTGAGGCCTCTGTTACAATGGCACCATGACTCAGTTTCCCCCTCTGCCCTAGTCTGCTGCTCTCACTCCCTTATAGTCTTCTCCCTGTGAACACACCCCTAGAAATCTCCCACACAGACTCAGGTCACAGAACACGCTACCAGGGGACTCTGACCTTCGATGGTCATGCAGCTCAAAGGCGCCAGAACTTGAAATCGAGCTCAGACTTAACCAACTTGGACAACTTTATTTTCTTGGCTTTTCCACACCGCCTCAGCCTCGATTTTGCTCAGCCACAGGTAGGTCAGGGGCTTGGGGATACCCCAGTGAATGTGACAGAGTCCTTGTCTTTGAGACACTGCAGTTCTAGGGGAGAAAGAGTTCCCCAATCAATTCATTGGTGGGAACAGGGTGCCATGAACAGAGTGGACAAAGTGCTAGAGGATCCCATGGGCAGCCACACTAGGACATGCTGCCTCGGGATCTAGACCAGGGGCCCCCAACTTCCGGGATCTCATGCCCAATGATCTGAGGTGGAGCTGATGTAGTAATCATAGAAATACAGTGCACAGTAAATGCAATGCACTTGAATCATCCTGAAACCATCCTCCTGACCCTGGTCGGTGGAAAAATTATATTCCACAAAATTGGTCTCTGGTGCCAAAAGAATTGGGTTCTTTTTGCAGATTTAGACCACAAAAATCCCCTGGAGAAGGGCATGGCAACTCACTCCAGTATTCTTGCCTGGAAAATCCTTATGGACAGAGGAGCCCGGGGGGGCTACTTTCCACGGGGTCACAAAGACATGACTGAGCAACCAAGCACTAAGCATAGAGCACGCACAAACACCTCCTGCCAAGTGTGAACAGAAAAGGTCTCCTCCCCAACTCGGGACACAGCCCCTACAGCTTCCAGAGTAGATCCTGGCCAGCAGGATCTAGAGCAGCCCCCGTCTGGTTCTCTGAGTTCCTTGGAGATAATCCTGGATGAAAGGACTCCAGTGTGGGGTTTCGATGGAAAAGGACACAGAATTCCCTGTCCCTGACTGGGGTCTCTTCAGACTCAGCCTGGCTCTCAATACAGGAAAACCCAACATCCTCTTAAACTCCCCTCCTCCAGCTCTCCTGGGGCTTGGCTCTGATCTGATGCCCACCTTTATCTTTACTGTGGTTTATTTTTATTCTTTCTTATGCCTCCCCCAGTTCCTGGGAGTGCCAAGAATTCTCCAAACAAACTCCCCCTTTCTTACATAATTCCATTGCCCAGTCCCACCTCCCAGTCCTGGCTTCTGCCACTATCCTAGGCTTCTCAGATGCTCAAATGTCATGAAAGGAAAAAGGAAGGAAGAAAAAGGGGAAGGGAAGGGCTCGGAAAGTGAGGAGAAGATCAAATGTGCAGCTCATGACAGGGTTGCCCTATATTTATCTGATTTAACTACCAGGGCCTCTGAAGCATCATTCAGGAATTCCTCCATCACTCCTATCCTCCAGGGCAAGTCCTTTGCCTCCATCATACAGCTGGAAGCACTGAGGCTCAAGAAAAGAGAACACTTTCCCGAGTACACTTAGAGGCAGCTGCAGGAGATTCTGATCGCAGGCATCCTAATTGCCTGGCTGTGCCGAGACCCTGGGTGTGAAATACAAATGGGCAGTGCCCGCCCACGCAGTGATCAGAGAGCCGGCAAACAGATGCTCACAGAGAGCTCAGTGGTGTGTCGGCGGGAGGCACTCTGGCATCCTTTATCATCCCACCCCTACTGGCTTCAGGTAAGGACCACAGGGTCCCCGGAGCCGTCCAGCTCCTAAGGGGCAACAGCCCTGGGGCCCTCAGGCCACGCCGTTCTCCACTCATCCTCATCAACCCAGCTCTGGCTCCACGGCTGAAGAGCAGAGGCCAAGCGCCAGTCCTGCCTCCTCTCCGCTGAGGAGCCTTGGCCAAGGCCCTTTCTTCTCTGGCCTCAGTCTCCCTGCCTGTAAAGTGTGAAAGCTGGAACCTGATGAGGTTACGGAGGGACCTTTCCAGCAGGAAGACCTGCAGGCTTTAGGGCCCACCAGGTAAGAGGCCCACGCAGGCAGCCCCCCATGGAGCCTCTCACCCTTCCACCCAGTCCCCTGACTGAACTGGATGCTGGCCCCCTCTGACCAAGCAATGCACAAAGCGGGAGTCCTTCTGGTGCCTCCCATCCCAACCTCCCTTGCTTTCCTAGGACTCTCTGCATCTCTGGCTCTGGGGCTTGGGCCCAGGCCCTCTCACAGCTGGAGAGAAGGGGAAGTGAGACCAGCACCTGCGAAGCACCTCATCTGTGCCAGGCAGAGAGCCATGGGCTTTTGCCCGCATTTCTAGTTGGGATCCTTCCAATGGGTAGTCATCCCCACCTGAGACGTCTAAGGCTGGGGTCTCAGGTAAGTCACCTGAGAAGTTTGGTGACTTACCCAACATCACATAGCTCTTGGTGGGCAAAGCCAGAATTCCCACCTGGAACAGAGCATGTTGCTTTTGCATCATCAGAGAAGTCCCTTACAGTGAGAAGCCCCTCCCTATCCTCCCCTGACAGTCAGAGAACAGCCCCATCCTTGTTGGAAGAGGAAGACAGCATGTTGCTCTGAGAAGCCAGGCTTCAAGGCTCATATGAGAAGCATCCAGAGACAACGGCAGAAACCTAGACTCTAGAGGCCCCAGCCTTGAGATCAACTCTGGACTCTGACACTTGCCAACAGAGTCAACTTCAGCAAGTTATAACTTCAGTTTTCATATCTGGAATGAAAGGACAACACCTACCTCATGGAGTTGTTACAAGAACTGAACCTGACAATGAATATGAAATACCTGGCACAGAATATGTGATAGATAAACATAACTCTCCTTCCCTTTCCTGTCAGCCCTGCTTCTCTTAGGCTGGTCCTGATTCTTAGATTTTAAACCCTGAAAGCTGGGCGTAGATGCATCTCCTTTAGCTAAATGATGCAAGCATAAACACACACTCAGGAAGGTGTCTTCCTTCCCCTGTCCCTGGCCCACAGAGGAGGAACGGTACAGACAGTGGGCACGGCAGCCACAACCAGCATGACAGCCAAGCAGACCACAGAGGGCTCTGCCTCTTTCCCGCCAGCCTGGGTGCCTGCCATCTTCCCGCATTCCATGCAAGCTGAAAGTTGGCACACAGGCACCACAAGCCAGATGTTTGAGTTTTGTTAAGAGCGGCTTAAATAAAGCCTTTAAAACAATAATTCCCAGCCATCAAAGGGACATTTCTCTTTTTGGCTTCATGTCTAAACACACAAGGTTTTTTAGTTGTTTGTTTGTTTGTTTGTTTGTTTTAAGAAGAAAAGGGAGAGAAAAACAACCCCTCTACAAAGAAGCAACATTTCTATAAACACATGGATTTTGCCATCAGGCTCTGGCCTTTCTGAAACCACCAACAAAAGAGAAAAGGAACTAGGGAAGAGCCAATTTTCTCTAGCCCTTGGCACACACCTACAGCCCCAAAAAGTATCTGGAGGAACCTGGACAGGTGATGGCCATCTGACTAACTCCCTATGGCAGAGTTTAAAGAGATATAGGCTCAGATGGCATTGATGAGTAAGAGAATCTGGCTAGTGCATCTTCACCCTTAACTTAGCAGTCTTTAAGCCCCTTGACATTCTATCTCTTTGGTTCTTAAAAGGGGAATGTTCTGAATTGTACAACCTGAGTTCTGAGGAAACCTTTCTGATATGTTCTAAGGGACAGCCCAACCCATCTATGTCACAAGAATGCACACATCTAGTCACATCTTCAGTAGGGCCCTGGAAGAGATTAAGAGAAAGCCACAAGGCCCCCTACCTAAAAGTCATTTTATTAAGTTTTTTTTTTTTTTTTTAAACAAAGTTCTGCCTCCTCCAAGATCCGGACCCTAAAATCCCTACCCTCAGTGAGGAATGTGTTGATTAGGAACTGAGATACCAAGATATCCATAGGATTAGAGTCACATTGGAAGGGCCTGAGAGTTGACTTAGTCTAAGCTGAGCACTGGAGAATTGATGCTTTTGAGCTGTGGTGTTGGAGAAGACTCTTGAGAGTCCTCTGGACTGCAAGAAGATCCAACCAGTCCATCTTAAAGGAGATCAGTCCTGGGTGTTCATTGGAAGGACTGGTGTTGAGGCTGAAACTCCAGTCCTTTGGCCACCTCATGAGAAGAGCTGACTCACTGGAAAATACCCTGATGCTGGGAAAGAGCGGGAGCAGGAGGAGAAGGGGAAGACAGGATGAGATGGCTGGATGGCATCACCAACTCTATCGACATGGGTTTGGGTAGACTCCGGGAGTTGGTGATGGACAAGGAGGCCTGGCATGCTGCGATTCATGGGGTCACAAAGAGTTAGACATGACTGAGTGACTGAATTGAACTGAATCTCTTCACAGACTTGAGGAATCTGAAGCCCAGGAAGGAGAGGTGATTGAGGTTGATATCCATAGAAAATTAATAAAAGAATCTACCACCTTGACCTAATATCTTAGAGGATTGCAAGCACATATCCATCCATAATTTTATTTAAGCTTAGGAGTTGTATGAGTAAGTATATAAGAGAGGCTGTTGGAAAGGAATGTCATTCCCACTTTTCAGATGAGGAAACTGAACCCTAAGGAGTGGTGTGAAATTTGTCCATGACGCCCAGACAAGCAATGCCTACGTGGGGCTCATCCCTACTCTCTCCATCCCTGACCCTCAGACACAGCCATTTTTATTAGATCATGTACCTCTGAATTCAATCCTTGGGGTCTATCCCAAGTGGAGGAAACTGGACAGAAGTTGGGGCCAAGCTGGGGAGGTGGCAGGGACAAGACACTATTGGTCAGCCATAGGGTCAAAGTCAGATTCTCATGAGCCTTACCTCTACTGGGACCCATAAAATTTCTGGGGCTTGACCTTGGGGTGGCATTTGGGACGTCTCTCTTGGATGCTGGGATTGGATTTATATGTAGTATCTCACCCCCTTCACCTAAGGGCCCACTTGAGAGGCTAGAAAACCTCAGAATGAAGCCTCTGGGACAAGAGGAGGCATCTCTCTCTCTCTCTTTCTCTCTCTCTCTCTCTCTCTCTCTCTCTGTCCCCTGAGAAGACCAGATGAGCCTATCAATTCTAGTCTCATGCACCCCCACAAGGCTGGAGAATGCACCCCCCCCTTTACCTTCATCTCCCTTCTCTGGGGTACCCAGACAAGGCCAGGCCACAGGGAGACCTGGTTAGGATTTGCGGGCTGGCCCCTCCCTCCGATGCCTGATCAGTCCTGCCCCCTCACCTGATACCACTTGCTCCATTTGTCCAGGGCACAGACAACTTCCCACAAAACTAGCAGTCTGGGTGCTAAGGTTCAAGCTCCCTATGCTCTCTCCAGCCCCACTGGAACCTCTCCCTTCGGCAACTGTACCCCTAACCCTTCAGACCAGTTCTCCAGCCTTCCCCTCCTCCCACCATGCTGCTATTCTGAGCTGCTCATAAATCGCCAAGTTTGACTCATTTTTCTTCATAAATCCAGAGCTTCCAGCCTCCTGTTTGATTTGTGTTCCTGAATTATCCATGAAATTTTCAATGGCTCAGCTAACAGCCAAGCAGAGGTCCCCCTCAGCTTCTAGGAGAAGCCACTAAAGGCTCTCAGATAAGCGATGGTGAGGGGACCAAAGTTAGAGGCTCTGGAGAGGGGATGAACATAAGGGATGTGGCAAGAAACTTACAGAAAAGAGTGAGGGGGAGCCAGTGGCCAGGTCTGGAAAAGCCATTCTAATGCCACCACCAAAGGAGGTGGAATCAGAAAGGAAAGTGGACTTAGCAGAGGTCCCCTGGCATTTCTTGGAATCCAAGATCATCAATCAAAAAAACGCTAAGACCAGAAGAAAACTACTGATTCCTCTGATTTTTCTTTTAGAACTTTTGTGTTAAAATATACATAATAAAATTTACCACTGTAACCATTTTTAAGTGTACAGTTCAGTGGTATTAAGTACAGTCACATTGTTGTACAACCGTCACCACCAGCTACCTCCAAAGCTTCACCTAGCTTCAGAGACTGAAAACCCAAATGCAGAAGGATAAGAGGACCAGCTCAGGACTACGGAGCATGGCTAAAGCAGAGGCCAGGTTAGAATTTGCCCACCAAAGTGTTGCCCAGAGACAGACACCTGTGGGCACGGAGGCTGAATATGTGTTCCAGAAGAGAAAGGGCCCTTCTCACAACTCTTCCACATCCCTCAAGGCCCCCACCTGACAGGTAGCCCCTTCTCCTGTGCACCTGCTCATTCCCTTGCTCCGTGAACTTGAGAAATCGCTCCAGCTGCATCGGAGTCAGCAGACACAGCAGGGCTCTGAGCCCCCCGGTGAGTTTATGGAAGCCATCCATCCCCAGCTGAGAGCTTAAACATATCTACATAATCAGCTCTCCTCCACTCTGCCCCTGCCGCTCCTGCCACTTCTCAGGAAACCTCGCTGAGGCTCTGATTCTTCTCTTTTTTAATCAAAAACATGAATCGACATCACCCCTCCTCCCCCAAGTCAGGGGAAGGGTGGTGTTATTTAGACCAAGATGTGACACACGCTAGATTTAGGACCCTGGAGGGGGCACAGGGATAAAATACATCTCCCCAACACACACATCCACACACAGTGAGAGCATTTAATTACTTTGGGAAATCTCTTCCTGACAATAAATGCCACCCTACTCTCTCTGCTCCAGCCAGATGACTTTGGCTGGAATATTTGTCCCCATAATAAGCCCTTGGCCTCTACCTGAATAATTCATACACGGGTAGGGCTGGATCTTGTAGGGAGGTTTGGGATGAAGTTGGAGGAGTCAGAGAAAGCCCCCAGGGCTGGCCAAGGTAGGGGCTCAGGCCGGCCTAGCATGGGTGGGAAGGGAGAACGTCTCTCTGAGAAAATGACATTTAAGCTGGCAGCTGAAAGTTTCAAAAGACCCAGTCATGAGAAGAGCAGGGAAGGGGGCATTCCGGCCGAGGGAAAAGCATATGCCAAGGCCGCACACCTGGGCCTCAGGGCTCAGGCCTCCTGCACCCTCTTGTCCAGGCTTGTCTCTTCTGGGAAGGATTTCCCTCTGCCTGGTTCACCTCTACCTCCTTTCCACAAACAGTAAAGGTGCTTCCCAGCTAGCAAGGAGTTACCCCCCTACCCAGTCAGCCTGTGAGATGGATCAGGAAACGTTATTTTATTTTATGTACTTATTTATTTGGCTGGGTTGGGTCTTAGCTGCAGCCACGGGCTCTCTAGTTGCTCCTCAGCACGTGGGATATTAGTTCCCAGGATCGAATCCGTGTCTCCAACATTGGAAGGTGGATTCTCAACCACAGACCACCAGGGGAGTCCCAGGGAATGGTTATTTTAGAGAAGAGGAAAGGGCAGGCTAGAGGGTCGGAGGACCCTCCTTCCAGAGGACCCTTCATTCCCACTGCCCACCAGACTCTGAGGGGAAATCAGGGTCCCTGCAGAACAGCCCAGCGAGAAAGGGGGAGGCTCCAGAATCAGACTGCCTGACTTCACATCCCGCTCCTTCCCCCACTAGCCGTACCAGTAGGGCAGCTCCCTTCACCTGTCCCAGCCTCACTTTCCTCACCTGTGCAATGAGCTTAATGTTTTTCCCTACTGGATGAGGTTGCTCTGTAGAGTGAATGCATGGCACAGTGCCCAGCATATAGCAAGCATTCAAAAAAAAAAAAAAAAAAGGCCATAAATAAGATTAGTACTATTCAGGTTCAGGCACAAGACAAGATTGGGTTTTTTAATTTGTCTTAAAAATGAAACACACACCCTCCGATCCACACATTCACGGTTTTGATGTAAGCCAAACACTATCTCCATCCTCTTCCCCTTCCTCCCCACCCTCTGTGAATAGCCAGAAGCTACTGACCACTGCTCCACGGGAAGAAAGCGCCAGGTTGCTGTGATGATCCATTAAGATGATGTACACAGTGGCTCCACGCGCTGGATGGGGCCGCACAAATGGCTTTGCTGATGAAGGTGCTCTTAAAGCACCAACCCCATTATCTGATGTTCCCAGACCCTACTGGTCCCTCTACTTCTATTTTTCAGTTATAAGCAAGCAGCCATACAGCTGCGAGCAGAGTCAGGGACAGACCTTCCTGGTGTAATCAAATGAAACTTACGACAAAGTTAATCAGCCACATGTGGGTGCTGTGTGTTATGATAATTCTGCTATTTGGAGAGAGAATCTCATTGGTGAGCAACAGCTCAGAGAGGAAGCACTTATGTTTTTCTCCTTTGTCGGCTCTGAATCTCTGAATGAGGGTGGCTTTACACTGAATCCGTATCATGGGCGTGCATGCTGAAAGTCACTCACGCTTGGGAAATTCCAGACCCTGGATCCATCAGCCAGGGCTCCCTGCTGCCCCGCTCCCACCCAACACCCAGATTGAGTTTCCTTGGGTCTGCAAGTGTGACTCTTCCATGCCTCCCTTCATCAGGGTGTCGAGGATGTCAGTCTCAGGGAGGGTGGTACAAAGGAGGTAGATTCTGAATATCTCAGATTCAAACCTTGACTCAGCCACTCAATAGCTACATGGCCTAGAGTGATTCACTTACCTTCTCAAGACCTTAGTTTCCCCATTTGTACATGAGGTTAATGTAAGGATAAATGGGGACTTCCCTGGTGGTCCAGTGGTTAAGAATCCACTTTCCAATGCAGGGCGCTCAGGTTCAGTCCCTGGTTGGGAAACTAAGATCCCATATGCCAGTGGGAAATCAAGCTCAGGTGCCACATCTACTGAGCCTGTGCTCTAGGGCCCAAGAACTGCAATGAAGAGCCCACACAGGTAAACAGACAAACAAACGACGCTCTAACAGAAGGGCACATTGTACAAACCCTGGTATCGGATCCCTGGATTCAAATCTCAGCTTGGCTACTTGCAAGCTGTACGGCCGTGGGCAAGTCGTTTGACCTCTGTGTGCGTCAGTCTCCTCATCTGTAACATCAGAGTAGAAACAGTATCTCTCCCCCAGGGTGGCTTCGGGCACAATAGGAAAATGAAAGAGAAGTCGCCCAGTCCTGTGCCACTCTTTGTGACCCCATGGACTGTAGCCCACCAGGCTCCTCCGTCCATGGGATTTTCCAGGCAAGAGTACTGGAGTGGGTTGCCGTTTTCTTCTCCAGGAGATCTTCTCGACCCAGGGATCAAACCTGAGTCTCCCACATTGCAGGCAGACTCTCTACTGTCTGAGCCATCAGGGAAGCTTAGGGCACAATAGGGATGTTACATACAAAATGCTAAAAGGAATGTCTGACACATGGGGCACATCCAACAAGTATTTGCCGTAGTGACTGCTAGCAGGACTACTGGCCCGGTGCGTGGCACGTCTTAGGCCCTCCTCTAAACACACAGGCTCCCCGCTCCCACCCACAGGGATAGCCTGGGAGTCCCTGGCTATGACTACCTGGCTAGGAGGTGGTAACACTGATACTGGGCTTCCCAGATGGCTCAGTGGTAAAGAATCCATCGGCTAATGCAGGAGACACAAGTTGGATCCCTGAGTCAGGAGCATCCCCTAGAGAAGCAAATCTCAACCCACTCCAGTATTCTTGCCTGGGAAATCCCAGGGACAGAGGAGTCTGGAAGGCTACAGTCCATGGGGTCACAAAGCAGCTGGACATGACTTAGTGACTAAACAACAACAACAAATGTGCTTCCTCAGGGATAAGGCGGGGCAGGGAAATCCAGACAAGGCAAAGTCAGGGAGGAAATTAGAGAGGTGGGAAGGCCAGGGCTCAGGCAGGGCTGGCTCCAGATCTCAGGGCTGGGAGTGGACAGAGCTGCTGGACCCAAAAATGTGGGTCTTCACCCTTGGCACCTCTGAGACCGAGATGCCCAGCAGCCCTGACTTTGAAATGTGCTCCACTCAACTGTGAATGAATAATTGACAGTCTTGATCTTACACTGCTGAGGAGGAGAGGGGGAAGACCATGAGGGGACTAGGAACCAGAAGATGGGAAAAGACGAGAGCCAATTACTTAGCCCCTTGTGACCCATCTGGACTGTCAAGTCTCCTCAGAGACAGTCCTCAGAGTCCGGATGCTGGCAGGCTCACTGATCCTTCTCACTAGGGGACTCTGGCCCAGACGTCAGGAGCCACATGAACGTGATGGGCTCAGTGCACCAGGAAGCCCGGCAGGAAAGAACAGAGACGTGAAGAGCCCTTGAGCTGCAAATGTGTGATGATTTAGCAGCGGGGACAAGTGATTTCCATTGCTGTCACTTGGATCTCATCTCACCAGTTGGCACACCATTCTCTCTTCATCAGAAAACACTGAGAGAGCCCTTTCTATACCAGCCTGTGGGTGCGAATGGCACTAACAACACCCAAATATTGCTAGTTCCACGAACCTGTCTGCCCACAGGGATTCAGTCCTTTGCAAACACCCTCCCTGCACCTGGGAGCTCTGGGGGATAGTTCACCCATGAATAGGTCTGTGTTTTCATTCCCTTGATTTCTTTCCAACTTTGACAAAACCCTCCAATAAAAGAGGTGGGGGGGCAGTATCTTATTATTACTATAACCAAGTATTGTGGAGAACGTTTTTTGGGGGTTTTTTGGCTGCTTTGGGTCTTCGTTGCAGCCCACAGGCTCCCTAGTTGTGGGGTTCAGGCTTAGTTGCCCTGCAGCTTGTGGGACCTTAGTTCCCCAACCATGGATCGAACTCATACACCCTGCACTGGAAGGCAAACTCTTAACCACTGAACCACCATGGAAGTCCCTGGAGCACTTACTTTGAAGCTGACACTATGCTAAGTACTCGTCATTCTCCTGCATGGTGGGAAGAACTTACCCTTGATTGGCATCATATTCAGATTCAGGTAAGAAGGAACTTCCCAGTGTTTCCAGGAACTTCCCACCTGCCAATGCAGGAGACATAAGAGACTCGGGTTTGATCTGATCCCTTGGTCTGGAAGATCCCCTGGAGGGGGGCATGGCAACCCACTCCAGCATTCTTGTCTGGAGAACCCCATGGACAGAGGAGCCTGGTGGGCTACAGTCCACAGGGTTACAAAGAATCAGACACTACTGAAGTGCTGAGCAATGCATGCATGCACACAAGCAGGGAGTCCCAGCTCAGGGCTGCTTGATTTGCAAAGGGTTAGAGATTAAATGTGGAGAAGGCAATGGCAGCCCACTCCAGTACTCTTGCTTGGACGGAGGAGCCTGGTAGGCTGCAGTCCGTGGGGTCACAAAGAGTCGGACACGATTGAGCAACTTCATTTTCACTTTTCATTCTCATGCATTGAAGAAGGAAATGGCAGCCCACTCCAGTGTTCTTGCCTGGAGAATCCCAGGGACAGAGGAGCCTGGTGGGCTGCTGTCTATGGGGTCGCAGAGATTCAGACACGAGTGAAGCGACTTAGCAGCAGCAGCAGCAGAGATTAAATGAAATGATTCTCTCAGTCAGCACACACAGTTTTTTCCCTCTGGGGACACGGGCTCCCAATGTCTTTGGGTTCTAGGGGTTGATGACCAGCCGCACGCCTGTGCCCAGAGCCACTGCCCCTCCGGCCCTCAGGCATGCTATAGCTGCCAGCCCTCAACACCAGAACTCTTCAGCCCCTTGTGATGAATTCTCTCTCAGGGACCCCTCTGTCCCCCAGCATCCCGGCTTCCACTGCCCCTTCCGTTGGTCCAACAGACACAACTCTGAATATATAACCTCAGTTGTGAACAGTTAAAGGTTTGGGTCCCCCCACCCTACCCCAACTAAGTCTAACTCTTCCATGAATCCATGGATGCAAACAGACGCTTGGGGTAAGAAGGGTCATTATCACACACGCCAGCTAGATCAGAGCCTAGGCCATCCTGGAGGCTCCTGGCTCAGTCCCCAGTCCTGGCTGGCAGCCCCCATGGCCTCTCCTAACACAGCCCCTCCTGTGAGGAAAGGAGCATCCTCTAGTGGGAAGCTCTTAGGAGGACGAAAGGTCCCCTTCTTGGACATCACCCCTGTCCACAAGGCTGGGCCTGCTCCTTGCTGAGTGTGGCAATGTGGGAGCTCAGTGGAGAGCTTCCTGGAAAGCAGGTGTCCTGGCATGGGGACCTTAATCTGGCCCTTCTGACTGGCACCCAAGGAGAGCAGGAAATGTAAACTTCTGAAGAAGGGGGTGGTGACAGTGAGCCACAGGGCAGCCCCATACACCACACACACACACACACACACACACACACACACACCCCAGATCTGACAACACACCCAGGCCTGGGCATGACATGGAAATCCCAGCCTTCACTGGGATCCAGATTTCTGTGGTCTTCTGCCTCCTTCTTGAGGCCGAGTCCCATTCTAGGCCTCTGTTCTGATATCTGCAACCAAATCATTGAGCTTGAGAGCTTGCCTCAATAGCTAACTAATGAAAGTGAATAGTGAAAGTCACTCAGTCGTGTCCGACTCTTTGCAACCCCATGGACTATACAGTTCATGAAATTCTCCAGGCACAATACTGGAGTGGTTAAGCCTTTCCCTTCTTCTAGGGGATCTTCCCAACCCAGGGATCAAAACCCAGGTCTCCCGCATTCCAGACGGATTCTTTACTAGCTGAGCCACAAGGGAAGCTAACTAACAGCAATAACAAAATCAGAAGTAATGACTAATATTTATTAACAGAGCCAAACACTGTGACCTATAATTCATTTAGTCTTCACACAACTTTGTAAGTACTATTATTAACTCCATCTTATGGATTTACAAATAGAGGCGTGTACCCCAAAGGCTGATGGATGGCCTCAGTTAGTAACCCACCCCTCTGCTCACAGACCTCAGCAAGGCCAACCCCTCACCTGACACTTCTCCTAAACGTCATCTAGGCCAGTGCATGTCAAAGCTGAAGACTGGATCTGTCTGGCCTGTGCTAGATCCCTCCTCTGGGTTTTATTCTATCCTCAGAAGGACTACGGATGGTGAGCAGTACTGCCCCACGTTGTAGATACCAACACTGAGGCTCAGAGGCTTACAGGACATGCTGGCCACCCAGCTGGCATGCTTGCCAACGCAGCGTCCCTACCACACGGGCATCCAGTGTCTGCAGTTGGCCGGCAGGCGCCCCACCACTGTCTTTCCTCCCTTCACAGCTCTGGTCCTGGGGTCTCTCTCTTCCAGGTGAGACAAGAGGCAAGCGGGGCCCAGGCAAACGCTGCAGGCATGAGGATTTGGGAAGACTCTCTGGACAGCTGTGCCCCTCTTCCCTTCCTTCCCTGGGGAGTCTTGGTGAGGAGAGACACGTGGAGATGGAGGCCTCTCATAAGACTAATCAAGAAGCCCTTCAAGCTCGATGAGCCGGTCCTTTATGCCCTCAACACCAGGCTCCCGGGCTCAGGTTGGCAGGTGCCTCTCTGCCACCTGGACGAGTGAATCTCTTCAGCCTCTGGCACCCCCATCCTGGGACCCCTCCGGGAGTGGGAGGCTGGGTGCCCCCTCAAACCCTTGCCCTGAGACCCAGGGTAGGAGAGCGAGAGCACGGACTGGTTCTGCTTCCCACGCCTGCCCTCACCGTCCTACGCTCTTCATGGGAATCAGCCTCCTCAAGGGGTCCTCCCTGGTGATCGAGTGACGAAGAGTCTGCCTGCCTACGCTGAGCAGCAACTAAGCCTGTGACCACAGCTAGTGAGCCCTTGTGCTGCAACTACCGAGGCCGGTGAGCCCAGAGCCTGTGCTCTGCAGCAAGAGAAGCCGCTGCAGTGAGAGACACACCGCAGAAAAGGAGCCCCCGCTCACCAAAACTAGAGAAGCCTGCACGCAGCAGCGAAAACCCAGAGCAGCCCAAAGTAAACAAATTTAAAAAAATAAATAAATGAGCCTCCTTAGGCCAGGCCGAAGGGCCATCTCCAAGCTCCCTGATCCTGTAGCCAGTCTGTCAAACCTGGCCTCCCACTGCCCCTTGCGAGACAAGGAGCCTTTCCTGAGCAGCTTGCCCAGCTCCACGTCTGCCATCTGGGATGTGTCCCTCCGCCAGAGCTGGAGCCTTTCTGAGGCTCTTGGAAGAGGGGAGTGGCTGCCTCAACTCTCTACCTCTAGGACCTTGTAAATGCTGTTTTGTCTTCAAAGGACCCACTCCACCCTCCCTGCCCCCAATTCTTTCTTGTGCTTCAGTGCACACTACAGGGACTGCCCTGGCAGTCCAGGGGTTAAGACTCTGCACTTCCACTGCAGGGGGTATACCTTCAGTCCCTGGCCGGGGAGCTGAGACTCCACATGCTGTGCTGAACCAAAAAAAAAAAAAAAAGTACAGTAAAAATGGAGATGGTTTCCCCCATTTGTGGGCTTCCCTGGTGGCTCAGGCAGTAAAGAATCCACCTGCAACGCAGGACAGCCCGGTTTGATCCCTGGGTCAGGAAGATCCCCTGGAGGAGGAAATGGCAACCCACTCCAGTATTCTTGCCTGGAGAATCCCATGGACAGAGGAGCCTGGCGGGCTGCAGTCCTTGGGGCCTCAAAGAGTTGGACACAACTGAGTTATTAGCACTTTCATTTTTCACTTTCATCCGTTTGTGAAGCTACCCACAATCACCCGAGGTTCATCTTAACCCACCTCAGTGCCTTCTGTGATGCACCTCCTTTTCCCATCCCCTTCAGGAGCCTGAGCTCCCTGACAGCAGGGCAGGGTCTGACTGGCACACACAGGGCTGGCACACAGTAGGCGCTCAGGTCAGTTCCCCCTTTCCCTGGGGTGGGAGCCCTCAGGAAGGGCGGTCCTCAAGCCTTTCAGATCTAGCACTGCAACGGGGACAAGGGCCGACTCCACCTAGGGCCAGGCACTGCGCGGGCACTCAGCACCACACTCACGGACGATGCGTAAGGACAGCATTTAACTGTGCACGAACCAGGGTGCTGGGTGCTTCACTAAGCACTTGACACCCATTACCCTATTTCCTCGTCACAGTAACTAAGTCACATGGATACCATTAGGCCCATTTTCAGATGGGGAAATGGAAGATCAGAGAGGTTAATTAAGCTGACCAAGGTGAGACAGCCGCTCAGTGGCAGAGCCGATCCTCAAATCAGGTCTGCCTCTGGAGGCGCCCGGCCGCCCTGGGCATTCACACCCACCTCCACTGCGCAGTGCTCCCCTTGCGGTTTGGGTCTGAGGTCCGTGTGAGCCCATAACTAAAAGGACCGGAGGCTCGGCAGAGACCAGCAGTGCCACCCCTGCCCCGTGAGCTGGGACTCAGACTGCCAGGGGCCCCCATCAAAGGTACAACACCCTGGTCAATTACAGAGTCAGTTCTCCGGCTCCAGGAGATAAGCCTCACCTGTCAGATGAAAGCCTTACCCCCAGTACCCAACCACCTGCAAATGGTAATTACAGGGAAGCCCAGGCCTCAGAGGTGGCTGAAACTCCTGACTGGGCCCCACAGGCGCACCTTGCCCTGCCTTCCCTCCGCTCCACCCACCCAGGCCTCAGTCCTCTTCCTGAACCTGCCTGCCTTGTTGCACCAAACCCCCAGGCCTTGATGACCCCATCCCTGGACAACCCAGAGGAAGAGGAGTCATCCTCACCAGCCCTAAGACTCAAGGACTGCGAGGCCAGCGGGGGAGGTTCCAGGCTGGAGGTGAATTGGTGGGGGCTCAGGGCCACAACACTTAAAAGAACTTTAGAGTCACTTTTACAAGAAGGGGATGGTGAGACTTCCTTGGGCAGTACAGTGGTTAAGACTCTGAGTTTCCAATGCAGGGCACATGTGTTCAGTCACTGGCTGGGGGACTAAGATCCCACATGCTGTGTGGTGCAGCCAAAAGATAAAACATAAATTTAAAAAAGAGTGTGATCACAAGAAAATCGCTTCATCTTCTGAGTTTCCGTGCACTCACTTGTAAAATGGGTGGGACTCCTGGCAGACCTGTCTCAGACGCTGCTGTCAAATTTATGACCGTGAGGGGGCCCTGTTAACCACAAGTTGGCACATGCCGTGGGTGCTTGCCATGTACCTCTACAAGGATTAAATCATGTGCTGTTGCAGCTGCTGACTTTCAACACCTCTTGAAGGAGTTCAAGGTGAGAGCAGGAATGAGGCACGCTGTTCTCTGGGAAAACTGGTAGGGCAGGTCCTCAGATAGTTAGATATTCTCAGGAGCTGATTTTATGAGCCCAATTCTTATATTTCCTCATGTAGAAAAGCACTAAAACCCTCATGGTAATGACTGTTTCTTGTGACCAGCAGAAACTTTCTGCAAAAAATATGTGTTTCTATTTATAATAGCTAAATAGGTTGCCTAGATGTCTATCATCAGATGAATGGATAGAGAAACTCTGGTACATGTATACAATAGAATATTACTCAGCCATAAAAAGGGAAGCATTTGAGTCAGTTCTAATGAGGTGGATGAACCTAGAGCCTATTATACACAGTGAAGTAAGTCAGAAAGAGAAAAACAAATATATTAATGCATATATATGGAATCTAGAAAGATGGTACCGATGAACCTATTTACAGGGCACCTATGGAAACACAGACATATAGAATGGATTTATGGACATGGGCAGGGGGGAGAAAGGAGAAGGTGGAACGAACAGAGAGAGTAACATAGAGGCATATGCACTACCATGTGTAAAATACATAACCAATGAAAATGTGCTGTATGACTCAGGGAGTTCAAACCAGGGCTCTGTATCAACCTAGAGGGGTGGGATGGGGGGCAGGTGGGAGGGAGGGCCAGGAGGGAGGGGATATATGTGTGCTGAGCTGTGCTTAGTCGCTCAGTCATATCCAACTCTCTGCGTCCCCATGGTCTATAGCCTGCCAGGCTCCTCTGTCCAGGGGATTCTCCAGGCAACAATACTGGAATGGGTTGCCATGCCCTCCTCCAGGGGATCTTCCTGACCCAGGGATCTTCCCAACCCACATTGCAGGCAGATTCTTTACCAGCCGAGCTACCAGGGAAGCCCTGGATTTATGTATACCTCTGGCTGATTCATGTTGATATTTGGCAGAAACCAACACAATGCTGTAAAGCAATTATCTTTCAATTAAAAATAAATATTTTAAAATATAAATAAGTTTGGTGAAAAAAATACGTGCT
Source organism: Antilocapra americana (assembly GCA_007570785.1). NCBI lineage: Eukaryota > Metazoa > Chordata > Mammalia > Artiodactyla > Antilocapridae > Antilocapra > Antilocapra americana. The sequence continues at coordinate 38,948,644 of ML664177.1, forward strand.
TAATTGCATGTATTTCACCTCGACCAAAATCACATATTACAGTCCTCAGCGCAGTCTCTCAGAGCTAGCTGAGGTGCTGTCGCCCAGGCTGCAGTCCTCATGTTGCCCCAAATAAAACTTAACTTGCAACTCTCACACGGTGCTTTTTTTTTTATTTTTTTTAAGTCGACACTGCTGTGTGGAGTTCAAGCAGCACATTTGGGGGAAAACTTCACAAGAACCTGAGGGCCATGCAGACATAAGGGTGTGTGACAGTTCATTGTCACAGAGGGCTCCCGTGGAGCACTAGTCTCAGGGCCTCGGGCATATATTAACTTTTTCTATCCTTTACAGCAACCCTCTGAAGTGGGAACAATGATCCCATTTTACAGATGAGGAAAGTGAGCCCCGGGGAGGTTACATGAGTTCCTGGAGGATCCCTAGGCAGCGTGCAGCTGCGCCCACTTGTGGAGCAGGATGGTCTGGCGCTAGGCTCTGCTCTGACCATGAGACCACACTGCCTCTCCAGAGCTATGGTCTGAGGGGGAGAAAGGAGGCCAGGGAGTCAGCCTGTCTGGACAAGATGGCCAGAGAGAGCTGCCCTTGGGTGAGCACCTGCTATGTGTCAAGCACTTTCCTCATCGCTCTCTTAATTCAGCAGCCCAGGCAGTGGGAGGTAGGGTGGGAGCAGATGTCCCCAGTCTCGCGGGTGCACCAGCAGACGGAAGGCAAGAAAACCCAAGGTCTCCCGGTTGGTAGGAATTTGAACAGGGTCCTCTCATGTCCCTTCCCAGTTACTTCCAGCCCATCCCAGCTGTGTCTTCCTGAGCGCAAAGACCCTGCAACCCCTGCACATTTGGGTGCCTGGAGGGGTGGACAGTGAGGTGACCAGAGGCTGGACACGGACCACGCCCTGCCTACACACCCTGCCCAGGGCTCCCATCTCTCCCTGCCCATGTGGCCAGCTGGCCCGACTCCTACCTCCTCTCCCCGTGGCCACATCTGAACCATGTCTCCAGGGCACACATCAGGGCCCTGCAGAGTGGGACCTGGCGTGGCCACTGCCTGGCACTGGAGAGCATTGGAATGCAGAGAAGACCTCCCCCCTGAGCCAGCCCGGCCCTTAGCATCCCCAAGGGCCCCCGCCCACACACTCAACTGTACTCTGGCTGCCCTCAGCCCTAATTGCCCCTCCTCTCCCCCTAATTCTGAGAGCAGCTAGGCTCCCCCGGGCTCTACAGAGGGTCTGTGGGGTAAGGCTGCCCCCCACAGGCAGTCAGGGGAGGAGGTTGCTTCACTCTGAAAACCTGAAATCTCTTTGTAAGCAAGAGGGTAGGGCGGGGATCTGTCAGAATCTCTTTGTTTGATTGTCCCTGGGACCCCAAGGCTGGGAGAAATCTGTTTAAAGACTATTAGGAGCAGGTTCAGAGACGGGGGGTGTGGATGGAAGGGTTCCAAGTCCTGCATATAATCCCTGAATCAGAACCCTACTCCCCCCAACCCCGTGCAGTATCAGGTCATTAGCTACTCTGTAACCCCACCTGTTTCACTGTCCCTAAAGCTCCCATCCTATGGGCACCATCCCACCACCCCTAATTGTCTGGAAGTGCTTCCTGGGATCTACCCAGAATCTTTCCTGATGAAACTGAAGCCTGGGTCCGAACGCTCTGGTCCTAGTTGGTCAGGGGAGGGGAGATGAGTGAATGGGCACAGAGTCACACCCCTAGGGCTACCTGGACTGGAGAAGGGGGCATAGCAAGTTTTGGAAGGGAGCCAGTGGTGTGGGGGGAGCCCCAGGAGAAATCTTCAGTCCAAGGGCAGCAAAGTGGAAAGCAGAGCATCTCCTCAAGATGAATCTCTCTGCTGCCTTCGGCTCAAAGCTCCATTTGCATAAAGAAATTATCCTCGCTGCTCTTTTGCCTAACTGGCGAGGAGCACCTGCCCACATGGACAGGAACCATCGCTAAGCAGCTCATAGAAGCTGGCATGAGCCCACCCCTTGGCAGGACAGGACCGCGACGTGGCCGTTTCTTTCTGGCACGACCTGGTCCCAACCCCAGCTCTACCACTTCTCTGAGTCACAGTTTCTTCATCTGTTAGGGAGGAGGGATAATTCTTGCCTTATTTGGTGTTTGAAAGGATTTCAATGCGGTAGCATGTTGGAAGGTTTCCACGCAAAGCTGGGGACACGTTCAGTGCCCCACACACATCCAAGAACAAGGTCTTCTAGGGATGGCTCAGCTGGACCCCAAATCCAAATTAGTCTCAGCCAACTAATTCAGTGTTCTTGGGGAAATTACTTACCCTCAGGACTTCCCTGGTGGTCCAGCAGCTAAGACTCTGGGCTCCCAATGCTGTGCCTCATGGTTCAACCCCAGGTCAGTGAAATAGACCCCACATGCCATAACTAAGAGTTTACATTCTGCAGCTAAAGATCCCGCATGCCACAATTAACACCTGGTGCAGCCAAATTAATAAATATTTTAGAAAATTACTTACCCTCTTACTCTCATCTGTAGAGCAGGAATTAACAATGCCTACCACAGGGCTGTAATTCCACTTAAGTAAGGCAGCTCATGTAAGAGCCCCTGGCACCCAGTAGGTCTGTGCTGAGTCAGGATTATTGGGAACCAGATGCCATCAACCCATCTTTTAGCAGAGCAGGGAACCCTGACACTTCGGATTGACACACTGAAGCCAGCTGAGGGGTTTCCTGATGGCACCTCCAATTTCAAGTTTCCCTCATCTGAGTAGTCCCATCTACCACCCAGGTGGCACTAGTGGTTAAGAACCCTCTTGCCAGTGCAGGAGACAAGAGAGACAGGGGTTCCATCCCTGGGTCAGGAAGATCCCCTGGAGAAGGGCACGGCAACCCACTCCAGTATTCCTGCCTGGAGACTCCTATGGACAGAGTAAACTGGTGGGCTACGGTCACAAAGAGTCGGACACGACTGAAATGACTTAGCACAGCACGCGCCATGTTTCAGGGCCCTGGATTCCGGGGTCAGAACCTCCGAGCCCTCATCAGGGCAGAGGCAAGATGAGCCTGTGGACATGATGGTCACCACCGGTTCCCCCAGAGCTGGACAAGCCAGCTCCCTGGCTGCATCTCAGACCCCACACATGGTGCTGGGCTCACCTCGAGCTCCAGCTCTGAGACCCTTACATCAGCTGCACTCTACATCTCTCTGAGCCCAGGAACCATCAGGAGGACAGAAGGGGTGAACTTCTGCCTAGCTCTGTTTGGGGCTCTGTCCTGCAGAGCCTCCAGAGCTGGCCTGCCCTTGGGCTAAGAGGATTCTTCTGAGCTCCCAGACCTAAAGGAGTCAGATCATGGCTGGAGACCCAACTGCTTCTAAGGAGAGAGCCATGGCATCAACTCAACAGGACTACTCAGAGGTTAGGACAATGAGTCACCAGTGAAACGTGAAGAGGACCTCAGACCTACTAAGTCCTGGGCCAGGGCCTCGCCCTAGTACTTGCCCCTCTCCTGAGTCTAGGAATGGCTTCACTGAGTTGGGGAACCCTGTCTCTACCAATGTCATTCGGTGCTAGAGTGCACAGCAGATTTGAGTTCAAATCCTGGCTCTTCTACGTCCTGGTTGAGACAAACCCCCTCACGATCTCTGAGCCTCTGTTTTTCATCTTTAAACAAGAACGTGATTGCTTACTTCCCAGGGTGGCTGTGAGGATTCTGGGATATAACAGGGAGGAGTTGGGGACAAGGATGTAGCCAGTGCCTGGTACCCGATGAGCATACAATATGGGGAAGCAGTTGCCGTGGCCACCCCTCTGTAAGCTATCTTCCTATTGTCACACATACACAGGTGGATACACACCCCCCGGGCACAAACATGCCCACTCAAACATATATACACACAACACATACTGTGAATATTCATAAAAGAGAAAAAAGAAAAGCTTAAGCCAGCAACCTGGGACTTGGTCCCATTCCTGCACACCTCTGCTTTTGATTGCACCAGATGGAGAGAGGGAAGCCGGAGAACAGGAAGAGGACAGGACCTGAGAGGGGGCAGGGATTCACCCAGAAGCAGTCAAAGGGACAGGGGAGAGGCTGTCCTCCTCGCCTCTCCCCCAGCCTCCGCTGGTAATGGAGCAACAAGCCTCTCTCCAAAATGCTTCCTACATTGCTGAGAGTCTTCTGCCCAGCAGTGCCCTCCATAACTTCCCCTCACCCTTCTCCTTCAGGCACCAGCTGCCCTCACCTATAAATCCACACCTCCCCTGTCCTCCAGGCCCTCCTCTCAGGGCCAGGAGAACTGTAGGAAGGGACCTTGATGGCCAAGGTGCTAGGCTAGGGATAACGGATGACTATCTGGATGTCCCACGTGGAGGGGAGGGGCCGCCAGCCTGGGATAGTCGAGATCAGGGCCCAGGACAAGGCCTCTAGCCCCACCCTGAGAAAGGAAAAAGGAGAGGACCCAGGGCCACCCGAGCTCTTGCTTCAGAAGGTACAGCTGTGAAAATCCAGAGCTATTTAATGTCTGGGATCAGTGTTTTGGGGAAAGCCAGAGTGGAAGAGGGAAAAGAAGAGGAAGAACTTGTTGAGCCTCTACTGTGTGCCAAACAGTTCACACACACACAGAGTCTCTACCCACAAACCCCTTTGAGGTTGGGACTTGGAACCTCACTTCACCCTCTGAGCAGCCGAGGCCTCTAGGAGAGAGGTCCCTTGCCCTTTGGTCAAAGAGCACATGGACAGCAGCCCTGGGGTCGGAACTCGGATCTGTCTGACCTCAAGGTCCTGGAATTTCAGGGCTAAGCGCCCTCCTCTCCTCTCCAGGGATGGTGGTGTTCACTTCCCATTAGGCCTGGGCTCTGGGCCACCATGGTGAATCACTGGGCCCCTCCAAGGGATTCCCGAAGTCCCGGGGTCTCTAACAGGCAATAACCACCCACCCTAGGGGAACTCCATGCCCTCAGCAGTCCTGAGCTGCCTCTGAGAGGCTGGGGCTCTTTATTACTGATCCAGCACCATTCCAAGAGGTAGGCTCTGCACATGGCGGGCAGGGTGGCTGCTGGCTCTCTGGAGAGGCGGTGATGGAAACAGAAGTATTAGCTGAGTGTCTGCCCCTCATCCACCCAGCTAGCCCCCTCAGGATGGGTGCAGGGCACGGGGTGGGCTGGTGGCCTGGAGGCTCCCCGCCCAGGACCTAGGTGTGGGGTGGGCACCTGCTCCCCCGATCTGCAGCCTCACACCCTCCCTGCATCCATCCTCTGCCCACTGCAACACGCCTTCCTCACCCCACCTTCATGCCATCCCTGCCTCACCCTGTTATCCCCTTCCCCATCAGCTCCTCCTTTCTTCCTATAATTCACAGATCTCACTGTTGGCTGCATATTAGAATCACCAGGGAGATTCTGACTCCACAGGTCTGAGCAGGGCCTGGACATCAGCATTCTTTAAACCTCGCCTAGGGATTCTACTGTGCCAACTGGAAGAACTGCTGCTTTTTATCAGACCTCAGCTCAAAAGTCAACTCTCCTAACCACCCCTCCACCCGCAGCCTGGGCTAGACACCCCTCCTCAGGGCTCCCGGGTCCCCTGATACCTCTACCTATCAACAGCCTTATCACATGACACTATAATTGACTTTATTACCAACTTGTCTTACAAAGACTACCATCAACTCCAGGGCCAGGACTGGGTCTTGTTCATTGTTATATCCCCAGCACAGGGCCTGCTATGCAGAAGCTTCAGAAATGTTGAATGGATGGACGCATGCATGGATGGATGGATGGATGGACGGATGAATTCATGGATGCATGCATGAATGAACGAAGGAACCCAGGTGCTAATGCTCTGCTCACCAATGTCTCTTCCCCTTTTCCCTCACAAAAACCTCCCAGATTGCTAAGCTACCCAAGTCCCCTTTGCTTAATAATCCCACTCCAGCTGCCCAGTTGTTGCCTACACAGGGGCGCCCACCACACCAACCTGGGTAAACCTCTCAGATCATTCTAACTGCTCCAGAAATCTCTCCTGCTCCAGGAAACCCCCAGGGTAAACCAGGTGGTCCCCAACAATTCTTGATTTAGAACACTCTGGTTACCTTCCCCCACACCTGGTCTTGGAGGGTCTGGGCTGGACTGACCTCACAGGTCGGCAATAAATCCAGAACAAGAGTCAAGAGACATGATGAGCTCCTGCCACCAATTTTCTGCGTGACCCTGAGCCAGTCACTTAACCTCTCTGGGTCTCAGGTTTCCCATCTATAAAACGAGGGAAATACTAGTAATCTTCTTGGGGACTTCCCTGGTGGCTCAATGGATAAGAATCCGCCTCCCAATGCAGGAGACACAGGTTCAATCCTTGATCTGGAAAGATCCCACATGCCGTGGAGCAAATAAGTCCGTGCACCGCAATCGCCGAACCTGTGCTCTGGAGCCCGGGAACCACAACTACTGAGCCCGTGTGTCACAACTACGGAAGCCCGCACACCCTGGAGCCCATGCTCTGCAGCAAGAGGAGCCGCCGCAGCTAGGGAGCAGAGCCTGCTCACCACTGCTAGAGAAGAGCAGGCACAGCTATGAAGACCCAGCCCAGCCAAAAATTAAAATAATAATAATAATAATAGTACCCTCCTTATAGAGTTGCCGTGGATAAGGAAATGACAGCCCACTCCAATATTCTTGCCTGAGAAATCCCATGGACAGGAGAAGCCTGGCAGGCTACAGCCCATGGGTCACAGAGTCGGACACAACTTGGCAATGAAGCAACAACATAGAGTTGCCGTGAGGATTAATGAGTTAATAGATCTAAGGCCTTACAGTAGGACCCGGTACAGAGTAAGTGCTATTATCAAAGCACTTCGGTTAACTAATTTTTTTTGTTTGTTAACTATTCTTATCTACCAGTTGAATGTTAACCACTGGACTTACGGCCTGTCCAGCCGGATGCCTTATTTTATTTCATCATCGACCCAAGCCACCATCTGTGGACAAGAACCACCAAGGGACAGTGACAGGCGGCAGGGAGCCCAGGCCACTCCCCAGCCACGACCAGACTGGAGGATGGCCCATACAACAAATGTCAGCCCCAGAGCCCAGACCCACCCACCCTGCCACCAGGATCAGCAAAGAGCCTTTTTCAAACCGTCATGGCTGGGGACTTCCCTGGTGGTCCAGCGGCTAAGACACCAAGCCCCTAATGCAGGGGGCCTGGGTTCGATCCCTGGTCAGGGAACTAGATCCCACGTTCTGCAAGTAAGAATCCGCATGCTACAACGAAAGACTGAAGATCCCTCATTTGGGCTGGATCTTCCAAATATCTTCTGGCCACTAAGACCCAGTACAGCCAAATAAATAAAAATAAACATTAAAAAAAAAATCATGGCCACCACAGCCCCTCGGTTGTTTCTCCTGCTGACTCTTCAGTGTCTATCCGCCTCTCAACAAAGCCCAATTAGATTCTCTCCACACCTTCTCCCCTCCTGTTAAACAGACGGGAGCATCAAAGCGCGAAAAACATTGAAATTGCCAAACACAGTGTCTCTCCAGAGATGACAAATTTGCTGCAGTCTGTACTTCCAACCAGCAGCTGCAGCTCCTGGCCAGTTCCAAGGCAGGCTCCCCACCCCCACTGACCAGCTCCTCATAGGCGCAGCGCCCCTTCTCCCCCCACCCCTGCAAGGAGGGTCACACTGCATTGTCACTCTCGGGGTAAGCTTGCTGCAGAGGGAAGGGTCCGAGCTAGGGCAGAAGGCAAGGAGAGAACCACGGGACAGGTCCCCCAGGGTTCGCTCCGCCACACCTGCTCAGCCAAGGTCACACACAGCACCGACAACGAGCCTGAGATGGGCTTGTTTGTTAAAGCTCTGCCTTCAATAAACAGTAACAACACAGCAGAGCCCACCACGCGTAGAGAAATGGACCAACCTGGAATTACAAACTCTCAGTTCCTCCTCACTTCCCTCCACCCTGAGAGTTGAGTGAACTTTCTTCCCGTTTTACAGGCGAGAGCGCTCCTAAGAGGGGCCATGGACTGGCCCAAAGCCATGCAGATAGTAGGACATTTAAAATTAATTTTTATTGGTGTACAGTTGCTTTACAATATTGTTAGTTTCTACTGTACAGCAAAATGAATCAGCTATTTGGACCCATACCTCCCTTCTTGTTTGGATTTCCTTCCCTTTTAGTGCACCCTAAAGCACTGAGTAGGGTTCCCTGCACTACACAGTAGGTTCTCTTTAGTTGTCTGTTTTACACATAGTATCAGTAGTGTGTGCATGTTAATCCCAGTCTCCTAATTCACCCCACCCTGCATTCCTCTTTGGTCTCCATTTGTGTCGCCACTTCCACTTTGCAAATAAGATCATCTATACCATTTTTCTAGATTCCACATGTATGTGTTAATATACAATATTTGTTTTTCTCTTTCTGACTTACTTCACTTCATATGACAGCCTCTAGGTCCATCCGCATCTCTACAAATGACCCAATTTCATTTCTTTTTATGGCTGAGAAATAATATTTCACTGTATATATGCCATTGAACCTCTCACCTCCGTGACTTCAAAGCTGACACTCTTCCCAACCACATCCTGTGACCTTGGGTGCCTCTTTCAATCTTAATTTTTCTTTTCTACAAAATAGTTTGGGCCAGTGTTTCTTAAGATACTTTTTAAAATGTATACCCTTGCTCAGGTAACATTAAAATATCATGCCCTTTCTGTGGATCAGTATCATGAAAAACAATAGAGGGCTTGGGGGTCTGCTTGTTTTCCAAAACAAAATTCTGTTTTCCAAAGAAGAGATTCACTTCCAAAGATCATAACGCTGAATTTGCTTTTTCACATGTTAACTCGTCCCTGCTCCCAGGAGATTCCAACATATACCTGTAGGAGACCCAGGGTCTCCATGCTCACCCACCGCACTGGGCTGGGAAACCCTGGGCTCAGTGTCTTGGGGGCTACCACTGCTCACACCGGAAGAGAGGCAGCAGAGACTTAGTCAGGGATGCCCCTCTGCAGGGGGACTCCGGGCAAGTCACTTCTCTCCAAACTTGAGTCTGTAACATGGGAATAATAATACTAGTTCTTAGCAGTGTTACCAGGGTTAAATGAATGAATACCTGTAACACACCTAAAACATTGCCTGACCCTAAGCCCTCAGTAACTAGGGATGTTACTAGTTCTAGGGATGTTTTATCCAGGTCATCATTTGCCTGCCCCCAGGGCAATTTCTGTAGCAAAGTGCCTGAGCCTTCACTGGGTCCTGGGAGATCACCTGGGGTACATGTTACATTATTACAGCCTCTCGATGGTCAGGAAGACCCAGGATTGGGACTTCCTGGTGGTTCAGTGGTCAAAAATCCGCCTTTTAATGCAGGGGAGATGGGTTCTATCTCTGGTTGGGAAACTAAGACCCCACATGCTGTGGGGCAACTAAGCTCATGCACTGCGACCTCAGAGTCTGAGAGTTACAACTGGAGGCCTTGAGCACCACAACAGATCCTGCAGAACACAGAGAACCCGGTGTCACAACTAAGGCCGATGCAGCCTAATACATTATTAAAAAGAGAAAGACCCAGAATTATTGTGGATCCCATGATCTGTGAGAATTGAAACAAATCACAACCTCGGATTGGTTTGAGTCCAACTCAAACAAATGCAAACAAATCACAGCCTCTGATTTATTTGGGTTTGAGTTCAAATATGAAGGACTTCTGGGTTTTTTTGTATTTGAGGAACTAGCCATCTGGAAATTTTTTTTTTTTAACTTAGATCTTTACCTCACTCCACACACCAAAATAAATTCCAGATGGATCTCAGATTGAAACATAAACAATGAAGCCATAAATCTGCTAAAACAAAGAATCTTCAAGTAGGCAAAACACCATTACAAGTAGGACACAAAACCCAGAAACCAAAAAAGAAGAGATGAATGAATTCAACTACATAAAATGGCTTATTTTTATATGAAAAAAAATTATAAACAAAATCAAAAGACAAATGGTAAGATCAAGGAAAAGTACACTTTAAAACATACTTCAGAAAAGGCCTGTCTATAGCCATAGCACCTTGAACACTCCCGATCTCATCTGACCTTGGAAGCTAAGCAGGGTCCAGCCTGGTTAGTACCTGGGTGGGAGAAAAGTCCTAATGTCTTAAAGAAATGGAAATGAATGAGAAAATGCCAAACACCTAGTTTTTAAAAATGGGTAAAGAATAAGATAAGACAATTCACAGAAAAGGACAAAAATAGCTCAGACATAATATGATAAGATCCTCAACCTCATTAACAAGGAAACACACAAAACCTGGAGCAGGATGTCCATGGCTTTTCATCTGTCATTTTTTAAAAACTGTCAATTATACGTCAATAAAGCTAGAAATTTTGTTTTTCATTTTAGTTTGTTAAGTCTTTTGGCAAAATAGGAAGTCTCACACTTTGCTGGTGTGAATTGACACAACGTAAATGGAAGACAATTTGGCAAAATTTGATTCAGCACCTCCACTTCTAGAAATTCATCCTACAGATTTCATTCCACGTGTGCAGAATGACTTATGTACAAGGGTATCAATGTATAATAAATCTACACCAGTGGGAATAATTAACCAAACGAAAAACCATGGGCAAAATTACTTAACTTCTCTGGGCCTCAGTTTCCTCATCTGTAGAATGGGGATAACAATGGAAACTGAGATTGTTGTCAGATATGTACAAAAAGCCCCTCTAAGAGTCACCCCGAGTGTAGTAAGTGCTCAGCAAATATTACCATTAATATCATTATTATAATTAATGTTGTTACTGGTGGAACCCAACCTAGAGAGTGGCTCTCATGGTAGGAGTGAGGGGTTTGAGAATCACTCACTATCTTCCTTTAAGGCGGAATCTTGGGAAGGCAAAGCGAGATTGCAGCTGTGGCTGAGTAAGTAGAAACCCAGCCTTTGTATTACGCCCTTTGTATTGCAGAAGCTTCCCAGGTGACTCAGTGGTAAGGAATCTGCCAGTCAATACAAGGGACGCAGGTTCCATCCCTGCATCAGGAAGATCTCCTGGAGAAGGAAATGGCAACCTATTTCAGTATTCTTGCTTGGAGAATCCCAAGGACAGAAGAGCCTGGCAGGCTACAGTCCATAGGGTCGCCAAGAGTCGGATGCGACTTAGCAACTAAAACAACAGCAACAATTACAAAAGCCTGGTCAGCAATATAAACAGGAAAAATGGCTTTCCCAGAAGCAAATCGTGACAATGCTCATCCCTGCTCTCATCCTGGGAGAAAGCATTTTGGCTAAGCAAACTGAACCATTCCTTCTTTCTTGGAAAGTCTACCCCAGGGATGGGTGAAAGCCCTGCTTAATTGAGGCCAACTAATAATGACAGCAACAGCTAACATTGTTTGTGTATTTATTTATTTATTTGGGTGCACCAGGTCTTAGATGCAGCACACAGGGTCTTCGATCTTCATTGCAGCATACAGGATCTTTATTTGTGGCATGTGGGATCTAGCTCCCTGATCAGGGATCAAACCCAGGTGCCCTGAATTAGGAGTGCGGAGTCTTAACCACTGGACCACCAGGAAAGTCTCCCTAACAGCTAACATCTTGTGGTGTGTTTTCTAAATGCCATACAGAGCTAAGCACTTAACATACAATAGTTCATTATTTCTCATACCAGTCTATCCGGTAGGTTTATTGTCCCTCTTGTTCAGTCACTAAATCGTGTCTGACTCTTTGCAACCCCATGGACTACAGCACACCAGGCTTCCCTGTCCTTCACCATCTCCCAGAGTTTGCTCAAACTCATGTCCATTGAGTCAGTGGCGCCATCCAACCATCCCATCCTTGGTCACCCCTTCTCCACTTGCCCTCAATCTTTCTCAGCCTCAGGGTCTTTTCCAACGAGCCAGCTCTTTGCTATCAGGTGGCCAAAGTATTGGAGCTTCAGCTTCAGCATCAGTCCTTCCAATAAGAATTCAGAGTTGATTTCCTTTAGGACTGACCAGTTGGATCTCCTTGCAGTCCAAGGCACTCTCAAGAATCTTCTCCAACACCACAGTTCAAAAGCATCAGTTCTTTGGTGCTCAGTAAGGTTTACTTACTCTTCCTATTTCATGGACAAGGAAACTGAGGCTGTCACTTGGGGATATTCACATAGCAGATAAGTGACAGAGCCCACATTTGGGCCTGGGTCTCTACTGCACCAGCCTTGCCCAGGTAGGCGTTCCACTGTATTTCTCTACCCAAACCACAGACTGGCATCTTGGCTCGTGTGCATCTGCTTCTTCTATGTATCTGTCACTGTGAATCAGCCCCAAAGGCAGGACCTCTGTGAGCACAAGAACAAAATTGGGGTTTGCAGACTTCCCTGGTCATCCAGAGGCTGGACTCCATGCTTTCACTGTAGGGGTTGTGAGTTTGATCCCTGGTTGGGGAGCTAACATCCCATATACCTTGATACAAGGCCAAGGGGGAAAAAATGGGTTTGGAGCTGAGGAGGCAAGGGCTAGGTCATGGGGCCCATCCAGCCCATGTGAGACACCCATTTCTGTCCTCATCTCTATCTTCAGAAAGGGAAACACTCGCTACTTCTTACTGCATCTCTCCATAGTACCTCAAAGCCAAAGAAGCCCAGGTAAACGCTGTGCTGGCAGGCAGGGTGAAATGAAGCCCTCCACATGCTCCTACAATGGCAAGAGGTCCCTGAGCAGAACCAGAATTCCATTTGAGGCCATGGAGCCCCGTTCCTTCACACACACGCGCGGCTGCCAGCTGTCCTGCTAATTACCTTCCCAATAAAGGAGGGTCGGCACGGGGGGATGGGGCACTGTAAGAGCACGGCTTCCCGGAATCTTCGTGGTCCCTTCAGCACAAGATAAATTGTTGTCTCTCTGATTCAATTTCTTCCTCCTTCACCCCCACCCTGCTTGGCTTCCTCAGACAACAAGAAAACACATTTCTCATCACTGCCTTTAATTCTTCAGGCAGGAAAAAGGAGCTACACATCTGGGTCTATGCACATAATGAGGAGGGAGGGAGAAGAAGGGGAGAGGCAGGTAGAGTCCAGGGAAAGACAGAGCAGGGGGGAAAGGCTCAAAAGGAAAATCTTAAGGGTTCAGGATGCAGCTCGCTCTACTGCAGGCATCATTCTTCCACTCCACGGGTACCCACTGAGGCAGGCCCTGTTGTATGTTGGACAGACAGGAAAGAGAAACACATGGACCAGGATTCACCGTGTAAGGGAAGACCTGATCTATAAGCCACCAACTACTGGGCCGGCTAAAAAGTTTGCTCAGTTTTTCCCATAAGATGTTATGGAAACACTCAAACACCCGAATCTATTAGGCAACCCAATAGATCACAGAATTCCATGAAGTCTGTTAGGGGAAAGTTCTAGGCTGTGAGGGAGCAAGGACATGGGGAGGCTTCACTAGCTCTGGGAGGTTTTGCAGTGAATGAGGCATTTGTGCAGCCTCTTAGAAATTCACCGGGCAGGTGGCCTGGGGAGGGAAAATGTCACTTTAATAACGGCATTCTGGGGACTTCCCCGGTGGTCAATCTATCTGCCAATGCAGACGATGCAGATTTGGTCCCTCGTCAAGGTAAGATCCCACAACTTCTGAGCCAGCGTGCCACAATCAGAGTCCATGCACCACAACATAAGATTTTGCACCTAAGACACGATGCAGCAGATAAATAAAAATATTTAATAAAATGTTTTTAATTTAGTGGCATTCTAATACTGCAATGGTAAAACATGTACTGGGCTTTACAGCTAGCAAAGTGCTATTGTACTCATCCATTTAACCTCACTCCATTCCTATGAAGCAGGGATTATTCTGTCACACCCATTCTGGAGAGGAAAAAACAGAGGAGAAATGGCTTGCCTGGGTTTCCACAGTCAGTCAGTAACAGAACTGAAATTCCAGCTCAGGTTTATATGACTCTAAGATCAGCGCTGTTCCTATAACCCTAGAGACGCCAGTCTGCTTCCCAGGAGAAGGATACTACCAGGGAGGCAGCAAGAATAGAATGGGGTCCAGGCAGAGCTAAGGAGGGATGTAGACAAATAACCATGGCCTCCCCAGAACTGGTCAGCTACGTCCCCAGGCCAATCCGCACCCACTAGGTCTGGGCTGAGAGAGCCCCTGCCCCCAGGGTGACAGTCTCCTCCCGGCAGCCAGTGTGACGGTGGGTATGGTTCATGTTTTATAGAAAGATGTCTTGTCTGCTGGCTTGGACTTGCTGTTGCCTTGTAATTATGGCTTACTCTCTCTATATATATATATATGTGTGTGTGTGTGTGTGTACACACACACATATATATACACATAGCATCAGTTGCTATTTTGAAAATGGACTGAAGGACGAGGATCAAGGACATGACTTTCCATAGCACTTACAATGCACCGGGTGATAATCTGTCCATCTCACTGGCTCCCCAACAACACCATCAAAGGAAATACTACAAGCCCCACTGTGTAGAGGAGGAAACTGAGTCCCAGAGAAGTGAAGCTACCTGCCCCACGTCTCTGACCCGACTCCTGAGTCACTCGTTCTTTTTCACCATAAATGTCCAGAAAAGGAGCAAAAAGAAGTCATCAGGACCCAAGCAGCCTGAGAGTCACTCTGCAGCTTCCTCTTGAATGTCCCAGGGCTCTGCAGGGAGACCCTCATCCTCATTTTTAAGACAATTAGTGTCAATAATAATAATTTAGCGCTAACACTGATTTATCAGAGCATGAGTCTGGGAGTTGCCACCACAAAATTAAACCAGACCACAAGAGAGAACCAGAACTCCGAGGGATGCCATTTTAACATCAAGGGAAGTACAACCCTAAGAAAGAGAATCATAAAAACAGAACTGCAGAATCTCCTCAAGGTCAAGGGTTTCTGGAGCCTGGAGATAAGAGGGGATCTCAACATCTCAGAGGCCAACAGATGCAAAGTCTGATCACTTATAGAGGTAGCCCAGGAGGGAGCTGCCCACTTCGGCAGTGGACTGAAGAACTGGATGGTGAAGCCTGCCTGGGGCGTGGAGTGCATGACCACCTCCTTCTCTCTCTCTTTTTAATTATTCATTTGGCTGTGCTGGGTCTTAGTTGGGATACACAGGAACTTCAGTCTTTGTTGTGGCATGTGGGATCTAGTTCCCTGACCAGGGATCGAAGCATGTGGGATCTAGTTCCCTGACCAGGAATCGAACCCAGGCCACCTGCATCGGGAGCAAGGAGTCTTAGCCACTGGACTATCAGGGAAGTCCCAACCACCTTCTGTTTTAATTCATGGAGTCCCTGACAGAACATTTAGACTGGAACTTAGTAGGGTCCGTCCGTGCCACTGATAAGAATCCAGTCAGCATTGTGGCCAATAACTCTATTATATAACCTTAACCATCTGAGAAGGTGACCCCCCAAAACTACTTGCAAAAGCATAATTATCTCCTTAATGCGTAAAGATCTTTCATTCTCAAATACAGAAAAGTTTGAAAGACTCAACCCCACAGGATGAATATTTTTAGATGTTAAAGTGAAGAGTCTGTGCATATTCATATTTGTAATGTTAGAGAATTTGGCCTATTTGAGTAGCAAGTCAGCCCTCGATTCCAATCTAAATTGTAATAACTGAGTTAGATACATGATTTTAAGTTGAAAACAAATCATCAAACTCATATACAGTCTTGGAACATTTAAGATAATTTCATTTTCTCTTGGATTTATAAAAATTACTAAAAATTACTTGAGAAGGCTTATGAGTCAGGTAATAAAGCATACTACTTAAATTTCTCAAATAGCATTTTACATGTTTGAAGGTGTTTGATTAGATTGGTAAATGAAACAAACATCATCCTAAAGCCCCTTAGAAAAAGAAAAGGAAAATTTATAAGCTAAATCTCAAAACTTAAGGAAGAACTAGATTTTTATGAAATTTTTAGCTTTAATAAATTAAATGATCCTTTTAAAACCCAAAGTACAGCAGAAACCAACAGAATACTGTAAAGCAATTATCCTCCAATTAAAAATAAATTTAAAAAAACACCAAAATATCTTCTGAATATTTTTTCTGTGCATACAAATTGTCTTTGAGGATTGAAAGAAATCTCACGCTGACATAGAGTGCTTCCTACATGCTCAGAGCTAATGCTTTAAATGAATGATCTCATTTAGTCCTTACGACAGCGCTATAAAGTAGGTACTATCATTATCTCCATCTCCGGGCAGAGAACGTGGGAGCCAGGATTCTGAACTGGGGCAGTTGAAATTTCAGAGCCATTTGTCTTAATCCCTGTGCCACAAGTTCCTGTGTAAGAAAAGAAACCCGTCTCAGGGCTGGCTCAGAAACACCATTAAACAGCCTGGGAGCTGGCCTCTTCATCCTACGTTCATTAGTGCCTGACTCACAGCTCCTGTCCTCAGCTCTGGACTTACCTCTACAGCTCTGCATCTCACTGTGTGGTCCAAGAACTAGCGGCCTGGGCATGGCTTGAGAGCTTGTTAGAAATTCAGTGTCTCAGGCCCCATCCCAGCCTTTCTGAGTGAGACCCTGCATTCACAGGCTGTCCGGGGGATGCAGCTGCCCACCCAGTTAGAGAAGCCTGGCTCTACAGTATTATCAAAACTCTGGATCAGACTCACTCAACCTGGCAAAACAAGGTGCTGCTCCACTGTCCCCTTCCCCCAGAGAACCCCACCTCCTGTGGCCAAGCAGTGTTAATAGGAGGGATGCAAAGCCACCGGCCCAGCAGTTAATGGCTGAGAGGCTCTTCCTCGAAAAAGTTCCGCCAGCCACTGGCTGCAGAGAAAGGTAAATTTTGTTGAACTGCCCAAGGCCATGCTAATCTTTAATTATACCGTTAATGTCTGTCTCCCCCCAGGTAGCTGGAAACAGCTTGCAGATTTCCTGACAGCATTAAAGGAAGTTTTGCAAATTGATTTGGGCAGATTAGGTGGAGAGAGGCTGGCGTGACTTGACATGAAGCCCATTCTAAGCGGCTCAGATCCTCCTGTCCTTGATCCCTGCCCAGGGCAAGGGGAAAGAGTGGGCATCAGGAGACCCTAGTGCCAGGGCTGGCTCTGCTGCAGTGGACCTTTGGCCTTGAGCCTGCCACTTTGTATCTGAGCCTCTTCTTTAAAATGAGCAGGTTGATCTCGTCTAGGCTCATCGGCGGATTCTCCCCGCTTGAAGGGCTCCAATTTCTGAGTCTCAGAAGCTGTCAGAATGGCTTCCTTCTCGGAGAGGACGAACTTCCTTCCCTCCTTCTTTTCCTCACCCATTCATTCCCTCACCTCTTCACTCAGTACACATGACTAGAACCACACGAGGCTCTGCAGTCGGCCCTCGGAACACAGATAGGAGTTAGCTGCTTTGGGCTGGTGCAGTTACCCTCAGGAAAACCAAAGCCAATCTGTTTGGCTTCAGGTTCAGACTACACTGGCCCCGGCTTCAGCATGCCCTCTGCTCCAAGACCCAGAGGATGGAGAGGCAGTGAGATGGGGCAGAAAGAAAAGTGGCCTTGGCGCCAGGGGCCTGGTTTCTGGAACCAGCTCTGGCTGTAACTGTTACGTGACCTTGGACAAGTCACTCGTTATTTCTAGAGTCTTCTTCTCTATGATATGGGGGAAATGCAGATGATGATAATTCCAGTTCTGTCTTGCAAGAGGAGTGATTGAAAAGAATGTCACTTGTGAACCCAAGGGCCTTTTGTTTGGGGATGGGGGAGAAGGATTATTCAGTTGCCAGGGAGCGGCCCTGCCCATTTCCGAGAAATCCAGCCAGGGGGCAGAGTTCCCAGGGGGCCAGGTCTTGGCTGAAATCTCTACCACCCCTGTCCCCATTTCATGAGTGACTATGACCACAAAGCTTTTAAAATATTCCCAGGGAGACACGTAGGGTAGGGACAAGGGGGAAATGGAGCCAAGATAGAAGGAAGCGTAGTCAGAGCAAGGATGAAGAACAGGTCTCTGCCCCACTCCCTGTGGGTGGTCCCGAGTGGGGGGACTGGATCCTCCAGTGTATCCCCATCTCTAAACCACCCCATTGCAGGAATCAAGGACCCATCCCGACTCCATCTCCCAGCAAGGGGATGTGGCTGATTCGGGGAAGTGGACCTGGCCCACCCCCAGTCGGGGTAGTTAGGGGACAACTTGGGCCTCCAGGCTGTTGGCGTGCTCAAGGGGTACTCCTCTAAACTGGGCTTGCACTGCATGTCTGCCCTTGTCCCTCTAGCTTTCAGCTTTGCTCCTCTCTCTCCCTGTGTACCACAGCCTCTTGTGTCTTCAGCCCCTCTGAAAGGCTGGCCTAAATTTTGCCCGACACCAGAATCCCTGACTCCAGAGCCTCTGGCACCAAAGGGCTCTCCATGCCCCCACCCACTCCATCATCAAGGCCACCAGCAGCAAAAAGGGTTTATGGGCCTGGGTTTGATTCTAAAAGTAAGTTTTCAATTAAAGTTGAGAGGTGTGAGAGAATGCGGCCTTGGGCAGGCAGCCCCTCTCAGAGGCTTCTTCTCCAACAGATGGTTTGTAGCATTTTTAATTAATGAGAGATGTGCAGATGGGGACCCTTAATAGCCTGCCGCAAAATGTAGAGGCTGGGGAGGGGTGGTACAGAGCTGGCCCGGGCAGACTCTGAGCCAGGGGGTGCTGTCCAGGTTGGAGACAGGAGCTCTGCCCTTAGTTCATCTCTCCCAACATGCAGCAATGGGCCAGCCCTGGGGATGAGAAAGCCTTGCACCTCAGGTTCTCTGGTCCCCACACCAGCACACAGGAAAAGAAGGTACATGGAAGGGCAAGCAGCTCTGTACAAACTAGGAGGACATGAAGGGCCTCTGCACACCTTGCTTTAGGGTATTTCATGCCCCTCTCATCTGAATGCCCCTTCTCCCCAGATGTACATCTTGAGCAAGTCTTTTAATGTCTCGGAGCCTTAATATTCTCATGGGGGAGATAAGGATTAGAGAATCATAAACCTACAGGCTTGAAAGAATCATTAAGTCCAAACTATTTCACCCCCAGGGCTTGAATGCCTACCAAATCTCTCTTGCCAAGAGGTGGCCTGGTCACGAAGGTCGAGGCTCAACTTCCTCCAAGAGTCACACAGCAGCCAGTTCTACCCGCAGTCAACTCTGATATAAAAGTCAACCTTGCGATAAGGTGGACTCTGCCTCCATAAGTAAGGGCATTGTGGAAAATTAAGGAGACGTGGTATATGAAGTTGCTTTGCAAACTGACTGTAACTATCTTTAATTGTGAGAAAAGATGATCTGGGGCCAGAAGCGGAGAAAGTATGGGGGTCAGCCAACAGAGGGTCCCAAAACAGCACCCCAAGCCTTGCTACAGAAGCCCGCCAGGTAATAACTCACCACCCCCTAATCCACCTCAGATGCCTCTTGGGCTCAACAAATGGGAAAACAGGCACATAAAGTGTGCCTGGGTCAGCACTAACTAGCCATCACTAGATTAACAAAGATTGCTGGAGCCCCTATCCTGTGCCCAGGACTGTTCTAAGCACTGAGGATTCAGCTGGGAACAGAAAGCATCTTCCATTCTGGTGCAAGGGAGGTGAACAATAGACCAATCAGCATTTTATTTAAAGCTCAGGAGGGGATGAGTAGTCTGAAGTAAAATAAAGCAGACAATACAGAGCATGGAAGGAGGCAAGGTACTTCTTTTTTTTTTAAGCAACTTTTTGAAATGTTTTGTTTTGGCTGCGCTGGGTCTTTGTTGCTGCTGGAGCTTCTCTCTAGTTGCAGCAAGAAGGGGCTACTCTCCATTGCAGGGTGCGGGCTTCTCATTGCTGCAGCTTCTCTTGTTTCCGAGCGCAGGCTCTAGGGCATGGAGGCTTTAGTAGTTGCAGCAGGTGGGTTCTACTTGTGGCTTCCAGGCTCCAGAGCACAGGCTTAGTTGCTCCGTGGCATGTGGGATCTTCCCAGACCAGGGAAGAGGGTGTCTCCTGCATTGGCAGGTGGATTCTTGACCACCGAGACACCAGAGAAGTCCAAGGCAGGGTACTTCTTTAAAAAAGGAAGTGTAATTAAATTAAGTGAGGGAGCAGCCAGGCAAGGGTCTGGGGGAGGAGTGTTCTAGGCTGCGGAAAAAGCCAGGTCTCCAAGACTGAAACAAGCTTGACAGGAGGAGCAGGAAGGAGGCTGGTGGGGCTGGGAAGAAGTGGAGGGGCTGGGGAGGGTGAGAGAGGCGAGACGCGGCAGGAGAGGCGGGTGGGGCTGTGTGATGTACGGCCTCTGAGGTCACTGTGATGGTGGGCGGGGGCAGGGGATGCAGGAGCCCCTCCTTGGCAGGAGTCTTCCTCTCAGTTCGGCCACAGCAATGCCCTCCCACTCCCAAGCTCATGCTCTGCAGCTGCTTAAGATTCTGCGGGGACAAGGAGGTGGCAAATTATTTGTCACCCACTGGGGCATCACCAAAGAGAGGCAGAATGGTGAGGGAGAGCCGAGTGGACGGCTGCAAGGACTGAGAAAGAGGTGCTTCATCATTCATGGGACAGGGGATGTGAATTTCAATAGGGAAGGAAAAAAATAAAAAACATTATAAAAAAGTAGGAGGAGAGAAAGAGAATGCCAAATAATAATAGCAGCTAACACCACGTGCCAGGTACTCTTCTTAAAACTTCAGTCTTCACTTTCCAAACAGCCCAATTAGGTGCTATTTTATGACTCCCATTTTATAGATGAGGAAACTGAGGCACAGAGCAGTTTTAGAGTCAAACTGTCGAGTGAGAGAGCTGAGACTCAACCCAGGCAAGCTGGCTTCAGAGTCCACACTCATTAGCTCTGCAGAAACAGAACAAAGATGGAATGAAGAGAAGCAGGCTGAGCGAGGAGGAGGGAACCTCAGGGGACAAATTTCACCTCTCATACTGTTTTCACCCCATAAAGTTCAATGGTGAGGCTACCCATTCAGTGCTTGGGAATTTAACAAAGTGTTTTCATATTTGATCCAAAATGACTGTGAAGTAGGGACTATCATCCTCCCCAATTTATAGATAAGGACACTAAGACTCAAGAGGTTAAGTAACCTTAACAAGGAAGTGGTAAAGCCAAAATTCAAATACAAGGTTTGCCCGACTCCAAATCCCAGGCTATTTCATTCACCCAAAAGGCATTTACCAACATTATAAAGTGGTAGGCACTGGACCACGCATTCAGACGTGGGAAAGACGTCTTAGGAGGATCCCTTAGTTAGTGACCCTGTCTCCTACACTCTATGCTCAGCCTCTCTCTATGAATAAAGGACATTCATCTTACTCCTGGCTAAAGCACTCTAGAGCCAGGGGGAGGGAAGAACACTCATGAGTGTCCTCTCTGTGCTTGGTACTTTCAGGGGCGACATCACTGAGCCCTCCATCAGCTCAGCAGGGGAAGATGCGGCTGGGACCGCTTTGCCTACTCAGAGTCATTCATGCTTCCCTACCTCTCATCAAGAGAACCCTGGTCTTATCTAGAGTGCCCATGTGCCTAACTAAACACGACAGTTCCAAGTTCTATTCCAACTAGGTGTAGCCATAAGACTAAGCTGTGGCTAACAAAATACAGAGGAAATCACTGCGGGGACTTCTGGAAAGGCTCCACAAAACAATGACAGACTCCTGAGGGGGGCTCTTTGTTCCTTTTCTCCTTTTTCTTCTGTTTCCTGCCCCAAACTGGTTATGATGGTTGAAGTTCCAACAGACATTACAGATCATAAAGGCAACTTTAAAAATGGAAATCACATGTACACAATCGTGGGGCAAAAAAGATTAGGGTCCTGGATCCCAGAGGATACTAAGGAACCACTATTCAAGCCCTGAGCGCCCTGTTTTCAAGACATAAACTTCTACATGGCTAAAGTTATTTATTTCAGTTGCTGGAAGTCAAGTGCATGTCTTAACAGACAACAGTGGTCATCACCATCACCCCATCTGGAAACTGAAGCTGGCAGTTCGCTCCAAATCCCACAGCTAAGCAAGAGAAAGCAGCAGCTTTCAAACTTGAATTTGCGTGGTTCCAAAAGTCACAGTTCTCCCAGCCCTTTGGTAAGAGCCTGTTCACTCTAATTCATGAGAAGGCACAAGCAATACAGTAGAGAGGTTTTTTAAACTGTTTACTTGGTTGTGCTGGTTCTTCTTTTCTAGTTGTGGAAAGGGGGGCTACTCTTCGGTTGTGGTGCAGGGGCTTCTCGTTGCAGTGGCTTCTCTTGTTGCAGAGCGTGGGCTTGATGGGCGTGGTACACAGGCTTAGCTGCTCTGTGGCGTGTGGAATCTTCCCAAACCAGGGATCGAACCCATGTCACCTGCGTTGGCAGGTGAGTTCTTAACCACCGGACCACCAAGGAAGTCCACAGTAGAGTTCTAAACAGCCAACAACCCCTACATCCCCTGCTCTGGTCTTAAGGATGCCCATCAGAGCAGACTGTCTTCCTCCCCATTTACATACTCTAGTAGATCAATTAACTCTATACGGGACAGCAGACAGATTTTTTATCTCCCATGTGACTCTCGTCTGCCTCCAAAGCCCAAGTTGCCAGTCCTTTTCAGGACTCCTGGGAAAAAGTCCCCTAAACTCATTCTTTTTTTTTTTTTTTCCTGAAGTCATAACTTTATTTTATTTATTTATTTATTTATTTTTTATTGTTTTTGCCATACATTGTCATGATATCACCATGGGTTTACATATGCTTCCCCTCCGGAACCCCCCTCCCTCCTCCCTCCCCCCCGGGAAATCTCGCTGCACCAGCCCCGAGCATCAATCCTGGGCTGGCGATTGATTAGACACATGACAATTAACATGCTTCAATGCCCTTCTCCCATATCATCCCACCCTTACCCTCATCCACAAAGTCCACGAGTCTATTCTATACATCTGCGTTCCTTTTGTTGTCTCCCATGTTGGGTTCTCATTACTGTCTTTCTAAATTCCATATATATGTGTTAATATACTGTATTGTTGTTTTTGCTTCTGGCTTACTTCACTCTGGATAATGGGCTCCAGTTTCGTCCATCTGAGTAGAATTGCTTCAAATGAATTTTTTTTTAATGCTGAGTAATATTCCATTGTGTATATGTACCACAGCTTTCTTATCCATTCGTCAGTTGATGGGCATCTAGGTTGCTTCCATGTCCTGGCTATTGTAAACAATGCAGCGATGAACATTGGGGTACACGTGGCTCTTTCAATTCTGGTTTCCTCGGTGTATATGCCCAGCAGTGGGATTGCTGGGTCATATGGCAGGTCTATTTGCAGCTTTTTAAGGAACCTCCACACTGTTTTCCATAGTGGCTGTACTAGTTTGCATTCCCACCAACAGTGTAAGAGGGTTCCCTTTTCTCCACATCCTCTCCAGCATTTATTGCTTGTAGACTTTTGGATGGCAGCCATTCTGACTGGTGTAAAGTGGTATCTCATTGTGGTTTTGATTTGCATTTCTCTGAGAATGAGTGATGTTGAGCATCTTTTCATGTGTTTGTTAGCCATTTTTATATCTTCTTTGGAGAAGTGTCTGTTAAGTTCTTTGGCCCACTTTTTAATTGGGTTGTTTATTTTTCTAGAATGGAGCTGCAGGAGTTGTTTGTATATTTTTGATATTAATTGTTTGTCTGTTGCTTCATTGGCTATTATTTTCTCCCATTCTGAAGGCTGTCTTTTCACCTTGCTTATAGTTTCCTTTGTTGTGCAAAAGCTTTTAATTTTAATTAGGTCCCATTTGTTTATTCGTGTTTTTATTTCCAGTATTCTGGGAGGTGGGTCATGGAGTATCCCGCTTTGGGTTATAGCAGAGAGTGTTTTGCCTATGTTATCCTCTAGGAGTTTTATAGTTTCTAGTCTTATGCTTAGATCTTTGATCCATTTTGAGTTTATCTTTGTGTATGCTGTTAGAAAGTGATCTAGTTTCATTCTTTTACAAGTGGCTGTCCAGTTTTCCCAGCACCACTTGTTAAAGAGGTTGTCTTTTCTCCATTGTATATTCTTGCCTCCTTTGTCAAAGATAAGGTGTCCATAGATGCGTGGATTTATCTCTGGGCTTTCTATTCTGTTCCATTGATCTATGTTTCTGTCTTTGTGCCAGTACCATACTGTCTTAATGACTGTGGATTTGTAGTATAGCCTAAAGTCAGGTAGGTTGATTCCGCCAGTTCCATTCTTCTTTCTCAAGATTGCTTTGGCTATACGAGGTTTTTTGTATTTCCATACAAATTGAGAAATTATTTGTTCTAATTCTTTGAAGAAGACCTCTGGTAGCTTGATAGGAATTGCATTGAATCTATAGATTGCTTTAGGTAGTATACTCATTTTCACTATATTGATTCTTCCAATCCACGAACACGGCACATTTCTCCATCTGTTTGTGTCCTCCTTGATTTCTTTCATCAGTGTTCTATAGTTTTCTATATACAAGTCTTTTGATTCTTTAGGTAGAAATACTCCTAAGTATTTTATTCTTTTTGTTTCGATGGTGAATGGAATTGTTTCCTTAATTTCTCTTTCTGATTTCTCACTGTTGGTGTATAGGAATGCCAGGGATTTCTGTGTGTTGATTTTATATCCTGAAACTTTGCTATATTCACTGATTAGCTCTAGTAATTTTCTCGTAGTCTTTAGGGTTTTCAATATAGAGGATCATGTCATCTACAAACAGAGAGAGTTTTACTTCTTCTTTTCCAATCCGTATTCCTTTGATTTCTTTATCTGCTCTGATATCTGTGGCCAGAACTTCCAAAACTATGTTGAATAGTAGTGGTGAGAGTGGGCACCCTTGTCTTGTCCCTGATTTCAAGGGGAATGCTTCCAGTTTTTCACCATTGAGGATAATGTTTGCTGTGGGTTTGTCATATATAGCTTTTATTATGTTGAGGTATGTTCCTTCTATTCCTACTTTTTGGAGGGTTTTTATCATAAATGGATGCTGAATTTTGTCAAAGGCTTTCTCTGCATCTATTGAGATAATCATGTGATTTTTATTTTTCAGTTTGTTAATGTGGTGTATTACATTGATCGATTTACGAATATTGAAGAATCCTTGCATCCCTGGGATAAAGCCTACTTGATCATGATGTATGATCTTTTTGATGTGTTGTTGGATTCTATTTGCTAGAATTTTGTTGAGGATTTTTGCATCTAAGTTCATCAGTGATATTGGCCTGTAGTTTTCTTTTTTTGTGGCATCTTTGTCGGGTTTTGGAATTAGGGTGATGGAGGCCTCATAGAATGAGTTTGGAAGTTTACCTTCGTCTGCAATTTTCTGGAAGAGTTTGAGTAGAATAGGTGTTAGCTCTTCTCTAAATTTTTGGTAGAATTCAGCTGTGAAGCCATCTGGTCCTGGGCTTTTGTTTTTTGGAAGATTTCTGATTACGGTTTCAATTTCCATGCTTGTGATGGGTCTATTAATATTATCTATCTCTTCCTGGTTTAGTCTTGGAAAGTTATACTTTTCTAGGAATTTGTCCATTTCATCCAAATTGTCCAGTTTATTTGCATATAGTTGCTGATAATAGTCTCTTATGATCCTTTGTATTTCTGTGTTTTCTGTTGTGATCTCTCCGTTTTCATTTCTAATTCTGTTGATTTGGTTCTTCTCCCTTTGTTTCTTGATGAGTCTGGCCAATGGTTTGTCAATTTTATATATCTTCTCAAAGAACCAGCTTTTGGCTTGGTTGATTTTTGCTATGGTCAGTTTTGTTTCCTTTGCATTTATTTCTGCCCTGATCTTTAAGATTTCTTTCCTTCTACTAGACCTGGGCTTCTGCATCTCTTCCCTTTCTAGTTGCTTTAGGTGTAAAGTAAGGTCATTTATTTGATTTTTTTCTTGTTTCCTGAGGTGAGCTTGTATTGCTATGAACTTTCCCCTTAGCATTGCTTTCACAGTGTCCCATAGGTTTTGGGCTGTTGTGTTTTCATTTTCATTCGTTTCCATGCATAACTGAATTTCATTTTTAATTTCTTCTGCGATTTGTTGGTTATTCAGCAGTGTGTTGTTGAGCCTCCATATGTTGGAGGTTTTGAGAGGTTTTCTCCTGTAGTTGAAATCTAATCTCACTGCATTGTGGTCAGAAAAGATGCTTGGGAATGATTTCAATATTTTTGAATTTATCAAGGTTAGATTTATGGCCAAGGATGTGATCTATCCTGGAGAAGGTCCCGTGTGCACTTGAGAAAAAGGTGAAATTCCTTGTTTTAGGGTGGAATGACCTATAAATATCAATTAGGTCTAGTTGGTCTATTGTTTCCTTGTTACTTTTCTGTCTAGTTGATCTGTCCATTGGTGTGAGTGGTGTATTAAAGTCTCCCACTATTAGTGTGTTGTTGTTGATTTCCCCTTTCATATTTGTTAGCATTTGCCTTACATATTGTGGAGCTCCTATGTTAGGTGCATAAATATTTATAATTGTTATTTCTTCTTCCTGGATTGATCCTTTGATCATTATGTAATGTCCATCTTTATCTCTTTTCACTGCCTTTATTTTAAAGTCTACTTTATCTGATATGAGTATTGCCACTCCTGCTTTCTTGTGGTCTTTATTTGCATGGAATATCTTTTTCCAGCCTTTAACTTTCAGTCTATATGTGTCCCTAGGTGTGAGGTGGGTCTCTTGTAGACAACATATATAGGGGTCTTGTTTCTGTATCCAATTGGCCAATCTTTGTCTTTTGGTTGGGGCATTCAGCCCGTTTACATTTAAGGTAATTATTGATAAGTATGATCCTGCTGCCATTTATTTTATTGTTTTGGGTTCCAGATTATCCATCCCATCCGTGTTTCCTATCTAGGCAAGTTCCTTTAGCATTCGTTGGAGGGCTGGTTTGGTGTTGCTGAATTCTCTCAGTTTCTGCTTGTCTGAGAAAATTTTGAATTCTCCTTCAAATTTGAATGAGATCCTTGCTGGGTACAGTAGTCGGGGTTGTAGATTGTTTTCTTCCATGACTTTAAGTATGTTTTGCCATTCCCTTCTGGCCTGAAGCGTTTCTGTTGAGAGATCAGCTGTTATCCTTATGGGATTCCCCTTGTGAGTTATTTTTTGCTTCTCCCTTGCTGCTTTTAATATTTGGTCTTTGTATTTGATATTTGCCAATTTGATTAATATGTGTCTTGGGGTGTCCCGCTTGGGGTTCATTCTATTTGGGATTCTCTGTGTTTCTTGGACCTGAGTGGCTATTTGCTTCCCCAGCCCTAAACTCATTCTTGTGCAGACTTGACAATGCACCTTACTCTAAGTTACCACTTGTGTATGTTAATTCATTAGAATTTTCTAGATGCCAGATAATGGTATTTGTGACTAAACATAGTTCTACTTCTTCCTTTGCAATCTGCATGCCTTTTTATTTCCTTTTCTTGTCTACATGCACTAGCTAAACCTTAGCGGTATGATGAATCAATGAGGTGAGAGTGGACATCCTTGCTTAGCTTTGTTCCTGATCTTAGGTGGAAGTTCAGGCTTTCACCATTAACTATGTTGTCTCCTATAGGTTTTTTTTAACAGGTGCCTTCTATCAGGTTAAAGAACTTCCCTTCCACTCTAAGTTTACTGAATCATATCATGAATTTTGTAAATGATTTTCTGTGTGCACGTTGACCTGACTGTGGGTTTTGTCCTTATCCTACTAATATGGAGCATTATATTCATTGATTTGAGGATATCAAAACAACCTTTCATGCCTGGGATAAACCCCAGTTGGTCATAGTGCATAATCTTTTTTATGTGATGTTGGATTTGGCTTGCTAATATTTTATTGAGGACTTTTGCTCAGATATTCTTCTGCAGTTTTCTTAGATATCAGGAATATTGGTGAGTTGGAGATCCCAAAGACCACCTCCACCCAGGTTCAACAATTCACTAGAAAAATTCAAAGGGCTCAGCAAAGTCATACTCATAGTTATAATTTATTACAGAAACAGGATACAAAGCAACATCAGCAAAGGAAAAGGCATATGGGATTAAGTCCAGAGGAAGCCAAGTGCAAGTTTTCAAGGACCCTCTCAGTGGAGTCAGACAAAACGCTCTTAATTCTCCCAACAAGAAACTGTGACAATACCTGTGAAATGTTGCCAACCAGGAAAGCTCATTAGGGATGTGGTATCCAGGGTTTTTATTAGAGTCTGGTCATATGGGCACCTGGTGCCTGACTCAGACCCAAACTCCAGATTCCCAGAGGAAGGCAAATGTTAAGCCATCTTGCTGACAGTTAAGGCACAGTGAGCCTCTCTTATCAGTCAGGGTAGTGGGATACTCCTCAAATCCAAGGTACTAGATGCCAATCAAGGACCTACTGTGGAAGCAGGGCTTTCAAAGGACAGGCGTCAGGCCTGCCATGTTAACTCTTGTCTGCACATTCATATTTATAACAAAAACCCAGAAAGCAGATAATGCTTAATACAAAAGAATTCAATGCTAATGTTGGAATTTTAGCCACAGGAGGTCAGGAGGGTTGAGTATCATAACATTCTTAGTGTCATGAATTCACACTCCTTTAGCTTATCCACATGAAAGTGGAAAGTTCAAGCCTGTGTC
Organism: Antilocapra americana; assembly: GCA_007570785.1. Taxonomy (NCBI): domain Eukaryota; kingdom Metazoa; phylum Chordata; class Mammalia; order Artiodactyla; family Antilocapridae; genus Antilocapra; species Antilocapra americana. Next base: position 38,977,086 of record ML664177.1, read on the forward strand.
TCTGGAATATTCCATCTGGACTGACAGAAAAAGCCCTCTCAGTTCATGTTGTGCAGTGCTTGGGGAGAAATACTTTCCCAGCAAGGTAGGGAAAAATGGATTTACAGGCCTGTGGTCTTTCAGCAACATCAGTCTCCTACCCCCTTGCCCAGAGCTGCCCAAGTTGCATCAGCCAGGGTCTGGGGTAGAGATTCAGGTGTGCCCAAGGAGAAACAGGAGAGTAAACACTCATTCGGCACCCACTGTGGCACGTGGTCAGGCATCCGACCCGCCTCCAGGCAGCGTGATCCTGGTCCTACAGACAAAGCGATGCTGCCCACTTACTGAGCTCCACGGGCTACAGCCAGACGCTTGCAAGGTTATCCTGCACTAGTCGGTTTTACTCTATGTGTGTCACAAACTGCACCTCTAACCCTTCTCTGATGCGTATCATTGATGGTCATAAAAAAAAATGGCTAAGCAGTTGTTAAGCACAAAGTAGGAATCGAACAATCTGTGAGGCAATTTGCACAAACTTATCCCTGCAACAGATCCCTGCAACTTTACCCCTTTTAAAGATGGAAAAACTGAGGTTACGCAACTGGCCCCAGGCCACACAGCGGATAGGTAGCAGAGATGGAGTAAGAGCCCATGCACTCTGTCTCCCAAGCCAGCATACTCAACTGCCAGCACAATCCCACTTCACAAAGACAGCACCATGACCTGGGGGTTTCCAACACTGTCCTCCCCACAGGGTAGCCTGTCACATCCTCTGACTGGGACTGCAGGTGAGGGAGAAAGAGCACTAATTGAGTCTGAGGTTTAGTGAAGACAAAGCATACCAGCAATGATACACAAGAGGGTGGATCACAGACAGTTCAAGCTTCCTTCAGTGGGACCATCTTCCAGAGGACCTCTGGAAATGCAGGGGCATTCTTGGCTGTCACAAGGAATGGGGGTATACCAGCCATTAGTGCCCAGGTGCCAAGAATGTGAAACACTCCACGGTGGACAGAATAACAACACAATAAACAGTGCCTTCCAGACATCAACAGCACTGTCACTAATAAACAGCACAGCAAACCCACTCTTGGACGCAGCTCCAGGGAGATGGAAGGAGGCACGGGAAAGATCCTCTGAAGCTCACTGCTTTTAAAGCCTTACTTTATGCATCCCGAGCTTTTGTGAAGCACCTGCCAGGCAAGCATATGGCCCAAACCTGTTCCTCAACCTCACATCAAGATTTATCTCCAAGGTATGGAGGGGAGCCAGATTCAGGCCCACAGGCTATTTGTCCAACAAGACACTTGGCTCCATCCTGGCCCAGGCAATGAGTAGACACAGGGCTATGCCAGCTGACTCTTGGAATAAGCAACTGAGAAACGTTGAGAAAGTCCCAGAAGGAAGGAGACTGCGGTCATTATTCATTGTGATTTGTCATCAGCTTAGTTCTGTACTGTTAAGGACTCTGCTGAGCACAGAGAAGGTGGCAAGTCAGGTCATGAGAAAACAATTCTGACCATCTGTGGGCTCTAGGAAAATACCAGCACCCTGGTACTTCCCTTCCCTCTCTGTCCTCTAACAAAATGCCCCACAGTAAAGGCTCCAATTCAGGTTCCAGAGTCTCCTTTCTAAAGAAAGGCTAATATTCATGAAATAACTAAAGAGCAGCATAATTAAAAAATCCACAATCAAGTTCATGTTGCAAGGCAACCTGTATAAATAGCTTAGGAGCATATGTTTGTTTTTCACTAAAGCACCAAATCAGTGATTTTCTAAACACAACAACACTGATCTTCCAGTTTCCCATCCCAGTCCCTTTCCTATGTGACCTAACATCTGACCAGGCAAAGTATGATTGAAGATTACATCTAATTCATGAGGCACTTGGTTTCCACGTTGGTAAGCTTAAAGACCTCAATCTAGAATAGGGTAAGGAAAGCACGGCTATTTACAGAATCACTGGGGATGTCCCTAATGATTATGCCCTTGTTCCCCTAGATCTTGTTGACAATTATATGGGCAGCTGTAAAGGAAGAGTGAATGGATTGTTACAAGGCCTTAATACTTGGCGATATTAAACTGAATTATGTTCAAGAGACAAAACCCTGGGATGACAGTGGTATTGTGGGAGGGCAGTAATGTATGACTATCAGACAGGATCAAAACACTAAGCAATAGTGATGGCACCAATAAAGTGATCTCAAAGAAACAGTTATTGTCATGGAAAGGACAGTAAAAAAATATATAGGTAGGAAACAAACTGTTAGTGGGACAATGGCAGGCAGGGGGGTAACAGTTCTTGGCTCATGATTCTTTAAGTGAAACTCAGAGATTTATTAAACAAACTTAGGATAAAATCTTTTTTATTTTTAATGTAAGTGTTATGAATTTTTTATGTACTCAAAAGTTGGCTACTCTCCAAAAGAGAAAATTAGTTAAACAATCTGCATTAAAAATAGCTAGGCCTGGCACTTGCAACACAAAGCAGATTTAGCCAATGTGGATAACCCTCCACCTCACCCTCAATTCACAGACACAGAAAAATGCCATATGAAATGCAGCATATTTAAGGCTACATGGCTTATTATGAGAAACCAACTCATACTCAGCACGTGTGCTCAGTCGCTCGGTCGTGGTCGACTCTTTGCGAGCCCATGGACTATAGCCCACCAGGCTCCTCTTGCCTATGGAATTTTTCAAGCAAGAATACTGGAGTGGGTTGCCATTTTCCTCCTCCAAGTGATCTTCTCAACTCAGAGATTGAAACCACATCTCTTTTACCTCCTGCATTCACAGGCAGAATCTTTACCACGAGTGCCACCTGGGAAGCCTTCATATTCATTAGGATGGTTATTATTTTTAAAAATCAAACAAAAAATGGTAAGTGTTGGGAGGGTATAGAAAAATTAAAACTGTTGTAGACTGTTTTAAAAAAAATCAACTCTACTTCAATTAATCATTCTGAAAAAAAGGAAAAAATATGGTAGTTCCTCAAAAAATTAAACACAGATTATCAAATGATCTAAAATTTTCACTTCTAGGTATACATAAAAAAAATGAAAATAAGGACACAGATACTTACATACACGTGTTTATAGAGGCACTGTTCACAATAAACAAAAGGTAGAAGCTGGACTTCCCTCATGGTACAGTGGATAAGAATCTGCCTGCCAATACAGGGGACAGAGGTTCGATCCCTGGTCTGGGAAGAGTCCACATACCCTGGAACAACTAAGCCCACGTGCCACAACGACTGAGCTCACGCCCTAAAGCCCGCGAACAGCAACTACTGAGCCCTTGTGCTGCAACTACTGAAGCCTAGGAGCCCAGAGCCTGCGCTCTGCAGCAAGAGAAGACACTGCAGTGAGACGTCTACAGCCCACAGCTAGAGAGAAGCCCTGCATGCCTCAACTGAGGCCCACGAAGTCAAGTACATAAGGAAGTTACTGCTCAATAGTGCAGGGCAATTAAGACCTTGAGAGGGAAGGAAAACTGAGAGTATTACTAGCAGATCTGCACTAGGATTAGGAGATACATCAGAAGGAAAGAAAGTGAACCCATCTGGAAGGGTACAGTTGCAAGGAAGAATAGTAAACAAAGAAATGAATTGAAAACAAGTGGAAAATATAAACAGAAACCATTTTATTGTTGTATAAAACAATAATAATTATTATTAGGACTAATTCAGGGGATTTAAAAGACAAGATGGAACTAAAATATGGAATAAGGACACAGTTAAACAAGAGGGAATGACTATATTTAAAATGTTTTAAGGATTTTGTATTATTGGGAGAAGCAGAGAGGTTATTAACTATATTAACAAGTTAAAATGTTTAAAGTAATAAATAAGAGATATCATTTCCAAATTGGCAGAGGGAAAACAAGGATTAATAAACTAAATTTAAAAATCTGGTCAATCCAATAGTAGGTAGTAAAAGAGAAAAAGCATTAAAAAGGACAAACAGAAAGTGTTAAAATTGTATGGTAAAAGTAAATTCAGTACGTCAGTAATCATAAAATATTAACTAAACTTGCCAGTTTAAAGAAATGTCAGACTGAACTGATTAAAATAATAAAAATCTAGCTATAGGCTGTTTTAGAGACAGTCTTCTCAAAACAAAGTGCTTCAATTAAACAATTTTTTAAATCAACTATACTTCAATTAATAATTTTTAAAAATAAATAAAAACAAAGTAAACAGACACTAGAAAAATCTTACTCTCTCTCAACCCCAACCCACCAGCCCCACCATACCAAAAAGAGACAGCGTCTCTAGAGTAATACACAAAAGGTAAAAGCATCATTTTATAGAAGACTTCCTTTAAAATATAAATTATGAAAACAGACTCAAAAGGAAATAGAAAACTCAAGACCTAAAGCAATGAAGAAAATTTTATCAGGCGTCAAAAATCTATCCCTCCCATTTAAAAAACTACTGGGCTAAGACCAAGCTGTCAAGAAAGAGATAACCCTCCGTCTTACTGACTCAGACTGTTTCAAAGAAAAGAAAAAGAAGAATAATTCTCCATCTCATTTTATGAGGCTAGTATGTCACTGATACCAAAATTGGACAAGGATAGTGAGCAAGTAAAATTATAGACCAATCTTGCTTATGAATACATACAAAAACCTAAATAAATATTAGTATCAAGTCCAGCAAAATATAAAACGTTAATACTATATTTCATCACATCAGAAATGTCACTGACTATAAGATATACCATTACTTTTATACTAAGAAAGAAAAATCCTGTCACTTCAACCATAACATAACGCTTTCTGATCACCCAGATTTTATTTTATACTCACTGAAGGAGCTTTTTAGACTTATTTACACTTACTTTTATTATCTATCACTCTTATACATTCATAATGAGGAAAATATAAGCAAAATAAATAACGCTAAGATCTTCATATTGGAGTCCAACTCTTCTAAATCACTTTTCAACTCAAAGGCTTTCATATTTATTCTTGCCATCAAGAGCGGGTAGTATGTAATATTTCATAAAATAGTTTCTGCATTTTCTTCTAAGCCCCTGATGCATATTCAGAAAGTTTTGCTGCTGAAATTTTCTTTACCAGAAGTTAACAACAGAAAGTTTTCAGGCAACAATTAAGACTCCTATTACTTCCTCAAATGGTTGGTAACTAAAACTACTCAAAGCATCACCAACTTGATGGACACGAGTTTGAGCAAGCTCCAGGAGTTAGTGATGGACAGGGAAGCCCGGTATGCTGCAGTTCATGGGGTCGCAAAGAGCCGGACACAACTGACCAACTGAACTGAACTGGGAACCAAGTTCAAGCAAGAGTAATTAGAAGATGCCACTGACTGTAAAACATATTCTAATTACAGAAATGTTAAAATGTAAAAAATCTGCATCTTAGAATCAACAAACATGATCAAACATCACAATCAAAAAGGATTTATCTCAGGAATACAAGAATAGTTTAACATTAGGAAATTTATTAAACAACCAGGCTTGCTTAGCAACAAAACCATGCAACAGAAGCACGGGACATGCCCCAAAACAATAAAACAATGGTGGCATGAGACCCACATCCTGCCCTGTGAGCTCAGTAAGTTCATGATCCCTAGGACATGCTCTCTGCACACATGAAAAGCAGTGATTTGTGGACCCAGTTTGACAACGTAAGAACAAGAAAACTCCCCTGCTCAACCTGGAGGAGGAACTGATGATGGAAGCATGACATCTACTCAAGAAAGACAAAGAAGTTCTTTTCCCCCTCCCCACTTTTCCTTTGATAACAAAACTGTAGCCCAGTGAGTTCCCGGGGTGTGGCATTTCTCACCTGCCTGCTTGTAAGCCTCACAAGTGTCTAGTCTAATAAATCACTTATCTATCCAAAAAAAAGAAAGCAAACTTATTAAAGAAAACTCAAAGCATGAAAAAATTATTCGATAAAACTCAACAATCACAGTGTTTTTTAAAAAAAAAACCCTTATCAAAACAGAAATACAAAGAAATAGTCTTAACTTTACACAGCTGACTACCTGCCAAGATTTCACAGCAAAAACAAAATGAACAAAAGACAGTAAAATGCTAGAAACATCCCCTTTAAATGTAAGAACAGGATAAACATAATTGCCATCATTGCCTCTATTCAATATTATACAAAGATCTTTTAGGCAGCTCAATAAAACAGGAAAATAGTAGAGATAATACAAGAAGTGGAAAAGAAAAAAGAACTAGCCTGTTATGATCAACCCAGATAATCCAAAATAAACTACAGACAAACTACTGCACTAATAAGACAGTTCAGCAAGGTTATGAAATACAAAAGCCAATATATTAAAGCCCACAGAAGGCCCATAGTATAGCAATGTACAATTAAAAATACAATTTTTATAGACAGTATTTATAATAGCTTGTAAAAATACATAGGAATAAATTTAACCAGAGATGTAATGCATTTTTATAGCAAACACTTAGAGCTTCATTGAAAACATTTACTAAAATTAAAAAAAAATGAAGCAGTTAGTAAGATATAAAGTGATATAAAATATTTATGACTGGGAAGAATACATATATTTCTACCTGATATAAACCATAAAGTCATTAAAATTCTAAAATTCTAATCAAAACATACAACATATAACAAGCTGATCCTAAAAGAGGGAAAACAGATCTAGGAATAGCCAAAACAATTTTGAAGAAAATAAAGAAGGGACTGGTAAACTCACCCTACCACATATCAAGACTTTTTATAAAGTTTAAGAATTAAAACAACATGGTATTGATATAATAACAATTACTAGACCAACGGAACAAAATATTTAAATGAGAAACAAAAACACAAGTAAAGATAATTCAGTCAAATGGAATGCAAAGGACACTGGTATATATTCACAAATCAGCAGGTGTAAGAACACTTGGTTAACAATATGGGGGCGGGGGTAGAAATGGATCCATAACATATACCATAGAATACAAAAATAAATTCCAGATGAATTAAAAGCCTAAATGTGATTAAACTATTAAGACTGATGAAATATAAGAAAACATTATTGAAGCAGTTAAGAATTTTTTGTAGAAGCACAAAAACTATCAACTAAAAAGAAAAAATGATAAATTTCAGTATATAAAAGTATGTGTACCAGATTCTTTTGTATACTTTCCAAAAGTGAAAAAGTTTCAATCTGGGAGAAAATATTGTGAAATACAGATAGACAGATAATCTAATACCATAAAAACAAATTCAAAAAAATAAAATGGGCAACAATATGAATAGATAACATTATGGAACTGAAAATGGCCAAAATATTCATGAAAATATGTTCAATTTCACTAGTAATCAAGGCAATTGCTGTTATGAGGGGATATAATTTTATATTCTTCAGATTGGCAAAAATTTGAAGTTTAAAAATACCAAGACTTGGCAAGATTGTAGGGACATGGAACTAAACAGGGGAGAATGTAAACTAGTATAACCACTTAGTAAATATAAAGATGAAGAGCTCTAAACCCCAGCTCCATTTCTAGGTATCATCTCTACAAACACTCTCACATGTGTGTCCAAGGAGACATGTACACAAAAATTCAATGCTATGATGTTTAAATGATGTAAAATTGCTGCTGCTGCTTAGTCACTAAGTCGTGTCCAACTCTTTTGCAACTCCAAGGACTCTAGACCACCAGGCCCCTCAATCAATGGAATTTCCCAGGCAAGAATACTGGAGGGGGTAGCCAGTTCCTCCTCCAGGGAATCTTCAGGACCCAGGGGTAGAACCTTTGTCTCCTTCATTGCAGGCAGGATTCTTTACCACTGAGCCACCAGGGAAGCCCTGATGTAAAATTAGAAATAATCAAAAGGTCCATCAATGCATAAATTCATTATAGTACAGACATACAGTGGAATATTCAGAAACAGCTAAAATGAAGTGAATGGATGAATGAATGCATAAATTTCAAAAGTGTAGCTATTAACTTAGAAAGATACTGACAACACATTAGGTGGGGGAGAAAACTACATGCTTTCAAGTAAGGCATCAAATGGTTAAATGAACTTTGCCCTACATGCACTAATAGGCCAATGTTCCATTAATGCACCTGCCGTATTTTAATCTCATCAACTTGCATCCCTGGATAGACATTAACTAAAATCATAAAAACTACAATATATTAATTCTAGCATTTTGAATAAAAAAGAGACTGCAATAATACTGATACAGAATAGCTATAGTCAAAGCCAAAAAAAAAAAAATTTCCCAGCGTTGGTGCCAACAATCCCACCCTTTCCAGATGAGACTTGTTCTATCTAATCATCCAGTCAGAGAGCTATCAGAACTATTAATAGAACTGTGGTGTTAAGTTGCTGGTCATACACACCGAAGAGCAAGGTAAAATTTAATAAACTATATTTAGAATAAACCAGAGAGTCGGCGTAGAGGCGGCAGCGGCCACGGCGGGCTCGGCTGCGGTGAGGAAGAACGCGGGTTCCGACTTGCCTACTGGCCTGAGAGCGTTTGGGCTCCTGGGGTCACGATGTCAGAGAAAAAACAGCCGGTCGACTTAGGTCTCCTGGAGGAGGACGACGAGTTCGAGGAGTTCCCTGCGGAAGACTGGGCTGGTTTAGATGAAGATGAAGATGCACATGTCTGGGAGGATAATTGGGATGATGACAATGTAGAGGATGACTTCTCCAATCAGTTAAGAGCTGAACTAGAGAAACATGGTTATAAGATGGAGACCTCATAGCATCCAGAAGAATGTTGAAGCAACCTAAACCTGAACTGTTTACTAAATTCTAGAACAGAAAACCCAGGATGGGATACCAAAAAATGTTTATTTCATTACCTGCTTTGATTTATTTTTGTTTTTGTAACACAAAAAAAATAAATGTTTTGATCTACTTTTGAAAAAAAAAAAAAAGAATAAACCATCAGCAAAGCTATACTCACAAAGTAATGTCATATTTATTAGAGGAAAGAGTGGCAGCAAGAAGTTACTGGAGGAATTTTGAGAGAACAAAACATTTCTCTCTGAGACTCTCTGACAAATTGGAAATCGACTTGAGTGCTCTAAAACCTGTGCTCCATATTTTCTTCATTAAAAGTTGTCCAAAAGGTGCAAGAATCAGAATAGATTATATTTTATGGCAACCGCAATAGCATATTAAAGGAAAATTGTTTCCTCTACTCACAACATTTGAAACCAAATGTGTGGGGGTTTTCCCACACCAACTGATTCTCTAGCTCTCCAGACACAACTGAGTGTCCTACAACTCAATTCTGACACTAACTACCGAGACTTGGCAGGCTCCACAAGTTAAGGGCTCAGTTCCACAGTATCACCCCTACCTCAGACACCAATCAGCAAGCAGTGGGTCCACATGTTACTCACACTTCTGTCCAACTTCTGTCCCCATAATCCTCTCCATCTCAGGGTTGATAATTTGCTATGGCAGCTCACAAAACTCGGGGAAACACTTACTTACACTTACCAGTTTATTACAAAGGATATTATAGAGAATATAAAGAGCCAGATGCAGAGGTATATACGGCGAGGTCCATCAGCGTCCTGAGTACAGGAGCTTGGTCTTCACGGAGCTGGCATGCAACACCCTCCCAGCACATGGATATATTCACCAACCTCTCCAAAAGCTCTTTATAAGGCTCTCCAAACCCCACAGTTTAGGGGTTAGTCTATGGAAGCTTCATCATGTAGGTATAATTGATCTCTAGCCCCTTTCCCTTCCTTCCCAGGGCAGGGAGGCTTAAAGTCCTAGCCCTCTGTTCTCACAGCTGGGTCCTCTGGTAACCAGCCCCCAGCCTGAAAGCTATCTAGGGGCCCATCAAAATTCACCTCATTAGCACACAAAAAGCACGCTTATGAATTCCAGAGATTTCAAGGGTCTTAGTTATCTTAGGAACCAGGGACCAAGACTAAATATTATTAAAGAAAAATGTTCCTATCACCCCCATTACTCAGGAAATGACAAAGGTTTTAGCAGATCTTGTGCCAGGAACCAGGGATAAAGACCAAATATGTTTTTCTTGTTATATCAAAATGTCATAAATACTATAAAGGGTAGGGAGTTAGAACTTCTAAGGGAAAACTATTTTTGTCAATATTTCTTTCCTGCGAAAATATTTCTTATATTCTTTATACCTTGATGAAATACTTTTGAGACTTCTAAGACCAACTGCATTTATTGTGTAAAAATTAGGAATCGCTCAGGCTCCATAATGGGAATTGGATGTAAGAAGTGCTAAGTCTCAGCTTCTAGAAGAGTTGATTTTGAACTCAGTCACTCTTTGAGAGAAGACATACCAGCTTGCATAATTTCGTCAACCAGGAGAATGTTGGTGGCAATCACAGTGCTGAGGGAAAAGATGACAGGGTGAGTAAAGCTCACCAACCTGCTCTTATCTTACCCCCCCAGAAATCTCCAGCTACTAAAGGCACTTTATTCTGCAATGATGTTGGTGTGAGATAAGACAAAGGCATTATAAACAAAGACTCCTGTATTATAATTCCATCTCCTTTGCTGATAAAGTGAAAGTCTAATTTTTTTTAATTTATTTTTTTCTTTACATTATCGTGTTGGTTTTGCCATACAGAAGCCTAATTTTATATTCCAGCAAAACTGAGCTCATTTTTAGCACATCATTTGATTTTTTTCCCACTATGCTTGTGGTACTATTTCAGTAAACTTCCTTCCTTTCCCTCTTAAATAAACAGTAAGATTAACATTTCCTATAACTTACACAGTTAGGACTAAAATGTAAAAGGGACTGGAAAATGACAGAAGCTAGTTTTAATAACTGGATACCATGTCTTTTTATATACTTCACCATTTTCCACCGTAGCATGGCAAAAATAATAGAAAAATCTTAATGTTAACAATTATGTCCCTAAAAGTCTTTCTCTTCTTATTAATACAAACTTACCAAGAGTGAAGAAGTTGTTTTTTCACACAATAATTATCCCACACTCCTGCATCTGCTGCCACCATTGGCTCACCTGCAAAGCAAAAACAATTCCAATACTACAATCTTGACATATTCTGTTAATATTGACTATATACTCTAACAATATCTCATATACCACCAAAACTACTATTGCCAAGGTCACCAATGGTCTCCATGGTGTCACATCCAAAGGCTGACTCTCAGGCCCCATCTATCAGCAGCACTTCCCAGAGCTGACTACAGCCTCCTCACTCACTTGCCTTTCAGGATACCGCACTTGCCTGGTTTTTCTCCTCTGCACTAGTGGCTCCTTTACTGTCTGTTTTGCTGGTTCTTCCTCTTCCTCCTAAGCTCTTAATCTTGGAGTGTCCAAAGGCTCAGTCCTAGATTCTTTTCTTCTCTCTCTATACTCACTCCCTAGGAGAGCTCACCCAATGTACTGGATTTAAAACACATATACTCTGGGACTTCCCTGGTGGTCCAGTGGTTAGGAATTTGCCTTGTAGGTGATGGGGATCTGATCCCTGGTTGGAGAACTAAGATCCCACATGTTACGCAGCAACTCAGACCGAGTGCTGCAATGAAAGATCTCACAAGATGGAACTAAGACCCAACACAGCCAAATTAACAAAAAGATCTAATGTTAAATACACACACACACACACACACACACACACACACACGGACACACTGATGATTCCCAGGTTTTCATCTCTAATCTGGGCCACCTTCCTGAGCTTCAAACTTGTACATCCAACAGTCTATTTTAAAGTCAACAGATACTTCAAACTTAACCTTGTCAGAACTCAAAACTGACCTCTAGCCACAACCTGCTCTACACAGTCTTCTCCAAAGCAGCCAATGCCAATGGCAATTCCTCTCAGTTGTTCAGTTGACTCCTCACCACAGAATAGCAAGGGTGATCCTTTTAAATAACTTCAGACCATGTTGCACCTCTGCTCAAAACTGCTCCCTGTTCCACCACAGAAAGTCAAACTCTGCACACTAGTCCACACATCCTCTTGTAATCTGACCTTCTATCACCTCTCTCATCTCCCGTCTCCTCCTCAAAAAACACCAGACACTGGCTTTCCCACCAGCTGTTCCCTCTGCCTAGGACATTCTTTCCCTAGTTGCCATGTAGCTAACTTCCTAATTTTCTTTGACTTTGTTCAATAGGCGTTCTCACTGAGGCCTACTCTGATCATGCTCTTTAACACACACTCCCCATGCTCCTGTTCTAGCATTCACAATCATCCTTATACTGTTCCTTTGTTTCTGTCATATAATTTATTGCCTTTAAAAATGTTAAAGTTACTTATGTAGTAAGGATATCATTTACTGCCTATCTTTTCCTGCTGCAACATAAGCTCACAAGGGCAGGGACTTTTGTCTATTTTGTTCTGTGTGAATCCCTAGTCAAATAACAAGCACTCAATAACTATTGCTTAAATGAAAGAATATCTGCTTTTAAGAAGTTCAAAAGTAAACTAAAGGCACCCATTCTTTACATATAAAAGTCAGGGCATCCCTGGTGGCCCAGTGGTAAAGAAGCTGACTGCCAAGGCAGGAGACACAGGTTCAATCCCTGATCCGGGAAGATCCCACATGCCTCAGAGCAGCTAAGCTCGTGAGCCATAACTACTGAGTTTCCAGTCTCGAGCCTGGAAGTCGCAACTACTGAGCCCATGTGTTGCAACTATTGAAGACTGAAAGCCCTAGAGCCTGTATTCCACAACTAGAAGCCACTACAATGAGAAGACCAAGCACCACAAAAAGCAAGTAGCCCCTCTCTTCACAACTAGATAGGAAAAAAAAAAAAAAAGCCCTCACAGAAATGAAGATCTAGTACAGCCAAAGATAAACAAATAAATAAAATTTTAAAAAATATATAAAACTCATCCAAACTTCCACATCCCCCCTTACTATAAATTCTGGGTCACTGTAGTATAACCTCTTTTTTATTAAGCAGCTAAGTTTTCTTCACTGTCTTACCTGTATTCAGATCTATTCCGACAGGTTGTTTTGACTCTGAATGCTCAGCTTGAACTTTTACTAGTGTTTCCTGCAGGTCATAACCAGAATTCTGAGCAAGAACCTGAACAAATAAAAATAATACTAAATATATGTGTAGAATGTCTTCATATATATTAGGGTATCAGATGAAAAATAAGGCACTGCTTTCCAGTCCTGTGAAAACACACCCATAAGCAGTAACCATCACCTTTTGAAGAATTTCACTTAGTTCAGTTCAGTCACTCAGTCATGCCCGACTCTTTGCAACCCCATGAGCTGCAGCATGCCAGGCCTCACTGTCCAACACTAACTCCTGGAGCCCACCCAAATTCATGTCCATTGAGTCGGTGATGCCATCCAGCCAACTCATCCTGTGTCTTCCCCTTCTCCTCCTGACCTCGATCTTTCCCAGCATCAGGGTCTTTTCAAATGAGTCAGCTCTTCGCATCAGGTGGCCAAAGTATTGGCATTTCAACTTCAACATTAGACCTTCCAATGAACACCCAGGAATGATCTCCTTTAGGATGAACTGGTTGGATCTCCTTGCAGTCCAGGGGACTCTCAAGAGTCTTCTCCAACACCACAGTTCAAAAGCATCAAGTCTTTGGTGCTCAGCTTTCTTCCTAGCCCAACTCTCACATCCATACATGACTACTACAAAAACCATAGCCTTGACTAGATGAACCTTTATCAGCAAAGTAATATCTCTGCATTTTAATATGCTGTTGCCGGGAGCCGTCAGGATGCCCCCTCACTCGGATGACAAAGTCACGAGACTGAGAAGGAAACTGCAAAGTGGGTTTTCCTTCGGGGCATCCCAAGGCAAGGCCCCTCCTGATGTTTTTCTTGGGAAGTTCTGATTATGCTCATCTGTTTATGTTTTAGCTCCTCTCAGATCAGTCCCAGTTAAAAAAAATTCATCCTGAGATAATTTCCTCAGACCTTATTTCCCTCCCACTAGTTACTGGGGAGTTTACCAAGAGTTCCCTGGGGGTCATGGCAAAGCCACCATGAGAAGGGCTCGTACTTGGGTCACCTTTCCACATCCCACTCCCCCTGACCACTCCACAGAGGAGGCTCCCTTTCTTAAAAAAAAAAAAAACAGGCTGGAATGGGACTTAGGAATGCTCATAACTGTGACCAGCATAGTTGGAGACACTGATTGCTTTAGGATAGTGTAGAAATAGAAATTCCTTTCAGTAGTTGTAAGGTTAATAGGGTTTCATTGTTAAAGCAGTGCTGCTAAACTGTCTCTTTGTCTTCTTTTCTCTTTCCTTGTAAAAACCAATATAGTTTAATAGAATAAAACAGTTTCAAGCTTAAGCCCCTCTTTCTAGCTTCTACATAGTTGCACCTTGTCAGGGAACATTTGGCAGGAGGCTTCCTGTGTCAATCCCTGAATATTCAGAGATGAGTGGAGAGGCACACCTTTTCCGGGGACAAAAGAAATGCATACATTCTTTAAGTATAGCAACCATTTACAGCCTTCTTCCCTCTCGGATATAGAAAGTAAGTTCTTTATAACCTCCTCTTTTTGAGATAGGTTCTAGCCCTATGTTTCCTGGATAAGTTGCTGAAATGGCTAACTTGTAAGACAGTGAATATCTGCCCGCATTATGCTAAATAAAGGTGTGCTAGAGACATTCAAATGGTAAACATACTATTATTAAGTCTGATTATGCAAAAATCCAACCTTTTGTAAAGAAGATGAGCTTAATGTAAAGGTTCTTGTTGGTAGGCAGAAAACAAGTTTGCATAAAAATGTTGTGATGTAATGGGGATATTCTTTGGCTATAAAACTGTAAGCTAACAAAAATAAAGTGAGAGACTTCTCCACCTCCTTTTGGAGAGACTTCTCCATCACCTCACAAAACTAACAGCAATAAAGAGAGACTGCTTCATCACCACACACCGACTCAGCTCAGTTCTTCCGCCGACGCCACTCATCCCTCAAGACCCCCAGACCTCGCTGGGGCTGGACCCCGGCATGCTGTCTAGGTTGGTCATAACTTTCCTTCCAAGGATGAAGCATCTTTTAATTTCAAGGCTGCAATCACCATCTGCAGTGATTTTGGAGCCCAGAAAAATAAAGTCTCTCACTGTTTCCACTGTTTCTCCATCTATTTGCCATGAGGTGATGGGACCAGAAGCCATGATCTTAGCTTTCTGAATGTTGAACTTTAAGCCAACTTTTTCACTCTCCTCTTTCACTTTCATCAAGAGGCTCTTTGGTTCCTCTTCACTTTCTGCCATAAGGGTGGTGTCATCTGCCTATCTGAGGTTATTGATATTTCTCCTGGCAATCTTGATGCCAGCTTGTGCTTCTTCCAGCCCAACGTTTCTCATGATATACTCTGCATATAAGTTAAATAAGCAGGGTGAAATATACAGCCTTGACGTACTCCTTTTCCTATTTGGAACCAGTCTGTTGTCCCATGTCCAGTTCTAACTGTTGCTTCCTGATCTGCATACAGGTTTTTCAAGAGGTAGGTCAGGTGATCTGGTATGCCCATCTCTTTCAGAATTTTCCACAGTTTATTGTGATCCACACAGTCAAAGGCTTTGGCATAGTCAATAAAGCAGAAATAGATGTTTTTCTGGAATTCTCTCACTTTTTCAATGATCCAGCAGATGTTGGCAATTTGATCTCTGGTTTCTCTGTCTTTTCTAAAACCAGCTTGAATACCTGGAAGTTCATGATTCATTCTTAATCTAAATTTAATTATTTTGTGTAACTAGTAATTATTATATTCACTTCAACATTTCCCCTATGTACATCACATTAAATTCTGAAGACATTAAGAGTTTTCCCAACCCCATCCTGCTAAATTAATTTCCCTGTTAAGGACTAAAACCACCCTCCCTGGCCAGGCATAAAAATAACCACTTGCATAAGTTGTCTCACAACTTGAGGTCCTGACAGAGGACAGGGAACTGACAAGGCACCTCCAAGACCAACCAGAAGACCCTGGGAGGGGCCAAAGAGAGGGAGGAGACACCAGCGCATTACTGTCCTGACAATCTCCCAGAAACATATGCTCAAATTTACCAATGTGTAGCAACTACCACTGACTTTGCCTCTTCAGAGAAAGAAAACAAACAATGGATATCTAACTCACAAAAACTCAACAAATTATGAATAATTTTAAAGCAATTATCAAAGAGATTTTGCTACTATTTTAGTAATGTTTAACCCCTGGTGGCTCAGAGGGTAAAGCATCTGCCTGCAATGTGGGAAATCTGGGTTTGATCCGTGGGTTGGGAAGATCCCCTGGAGAAGGAAATGGCAACCCACTCCTGTATTCTTGCCTGGAAGATCCCATGGACAGAGCAGCCTTGGAGGCTACAGACCACAGGGTCGCAAAGAGTGGGACCGACTGAGCAACTTCACTTCACTTAAGTCATGGTAATAGTACATTTGAAATAGTTTTCTGTGTTTCCAAGTGGTTCATAAACAGATTAAGGCAAAGGGGAAAAAAATGGTAGTTCTTTGTCCTTCTGTTGACAGACAGGGGGAAAAAAAAACAAAAAAAAAAATGGTTTCTCTCCTTTTCTAGTACTGTATTTGGAAAGGCTAAACAGCCACAATTGCACTCATCTCACACACTAGTAAAGTGATGCTCAAAATTCTCCAAGTTAGGCTTCAGCAATATGTGAACTGTGAACTTCCAGATGTTCAAGATGGTTTTAGAAAAGGCAGAGGAACCAGACATCAAATTGCCAACATCCGATGAATCATCGAAAAAGCAAGAGAGTTTCAGAAAAACATCTATTTCTGCTTTATTAACTATGCCAAAGCCCTTGACTGCAGTGATCACAATAAACTGTGGAAAATTCTGAAAGAGATGGGAATACCAGACCATCTGACCTGTCTCTTGAGAAACCTGTATGCAGGTCAGGAAGCAACAGTTAGACATGGAACAACAGACTGGTTCCAAATAGGAAAAGGAGTACATCAAGGCTGTATATTGTCACCCTGCTTATTTAACTTATATGCAGAGAACATCATGAGAAACGCTGGGCTGGAGGAAGCACAAGCTGGAATTAAGATTGCCAGGAGAAATATCAATAACCTCAGATAGGCAGATGACACCATCCTTATGGCAGAAAGTGAAGAGGAACTAAAAAGCCTCTACATCAAAGTGAAAGAGGAGAGTGAAAATGTTGGCTTAAAGCTCAACATTCAGAAAACTAAAATCATGGCATCTGGTTCCATCACTTCATGGGAAATAAACAGGGAAACAGTGGAAACAGTGTCAAACTTTATTTTGGGGGGCTCCTAAACCACTGATAATGGTGATTGCAGCCATGAAATTAAAAGACACTTACTCCTTGGAAGGAAAGTTATGACCAACCTCTTAGATAGTATATTGAAAAGCAGAGACATTACTTTGCTGATAAAGGTCCATCTAGTCAAGGCTATGGTTTTTCCAGTAGTCATGTATGGATATGAGAGTTGGACTAGGAAGAAAGCTGAGCACCAAAGACTTGATGCTTTTGAACTGTGGTGTTGGAGAAGACTCTTGAGAGTCCCCTGGACTGCAAGGAGATCCAACCAGTCCATCCTAAAGGAGATCAGTCCTGGGTGTTCATTTGAAGGACTGATGTTGAAGCTGAAACTGCAATACTTTGGCCACCTGATACAAAGAGTTGACTCATTTGAAAAGACTCTGATGCTGGGAAGGACTGAGGGCAGGAGGAGAAGGGGACGACAGAGGATGAGATGGCTGGATGGCATCACCAACTCGATGGACATGGGTTTGGGTGGACTCCGGGAGTTGGTGATGGATAGGGAGGCCTGGCGTGCTGTGATTCATGAGGTCGCAAAGAGTCAGACATGACTGAGCGACTGAACTGACTGAACTGAACTGAAAACAGCCAAAAGTTCTCACTTCCCATAATCTAAAGTGCTCATACTTTGGATACCAACAAGGAAATAAAGATCTACTCAAACTCTAATTAAATTTTACATTCTAAACTTCTTCATTATGATTAACCAGGAAGTATTTCTGAAAGAAATTTTTGCAGTTAACTTCAAATTTTGGAGCTCAGAGATGGAAGCAAAGTAGTAATTTAGCCATTTCATGAAACTCGTACAAGCATTCAGAGCTGTTATATTAAAACTTCCCTGATTCCGCTAAAACTATGTGGGGAAATGTAAGTAAACACCTGTATTTCTGCTCTAATGTGATACCTAATATGGGCAATTTAATTAGACATCTTATGTCCAACCAATTGTTCTTTGGCCATTAGGATAGTTGTACCTTAGGGATAATGAGTAAAGCATCAGCAAAAGCTTGGACTCCAAGACGAGCTCTTCCTTGTATCCTGTGCTTGTATGTAACTAGAGCTTCAGCTATTGCCACTTCAACGGCACCTGCTCCCGGAACAACACAACCTGTTGGGGGGAGAAAATGATTGGCAAGACATACCACACAGAAGAAACAGAGGAAAATGCAACTAGACATTTATGTTCTATTATCTTGCCTGCATCTA
Organism: Antilocapra americana; assembly: GCA_007570785.1. Classification (NCBI taxonomy): domain Eukaryota; kingdom Metazoa; phylum Chordata; class Mammalia; order Artiodactyla; family Antilocapridae; genus Antilocapra; species Antilocapra americana. Next base: position 38,995,516 of record ML664177.1, read on the forward strand.
AAATTTATTTAAATATAGAGAGAAATGCAGCTCAGTGATTACTCAGCTGTCTTATGAAACACCCTAAAGTTATAAATCATTCAATAATTAAGCACAGGACAGATGTGCTATGCCAAAGACTTTACTGTGTGGATCACAACAAATTGGAAAATTCTTAAAGAGATGTGAATACCAGACCACATCTTGAGAAACCTGTCTGCAGGTCAGGAAGCAACAGTTAGAACTGGACATGGAACAACAGACTGGTTCCAAATCAGGAAAGAAGTAGGTTAAGGCTATACATTGTCACTCTGCTTATTTAACTTCTATGCAGAGTACATCATGAGAAACGCTGGGCTGGATGAAGCACAAGCTGGAATCAAGATTGCCGGGAGAAATATCAGTAACCTCAGATATGCAGATGACACCACGCTTATGGCAGAAAGTAATGAAGAACTAAACAGCTTCTTGATGAAAGTGAAAGACGAGAGTGAAAAAGTTGGCTTAAAACTCAACATTCAGAAAACAGATCATGGCATCTGGTCCCATCACCTCATGGCAAATAGATGGGGAAACAGTGGCAACAGTGAGAGACTTTATTTTTCTGGGCTCCAAAATCACTGCAGATGGTGACTGCAGCCAGGAAATTAAAAGGTGCTTACTCCTTGGAAGGAAAGTTGTGACCAACCTAGACAGCATATTAAAAAGCAGAGACATTACCTTCCCAACAAACGTCCATCTAGTAAAAGCTAGGGTTTTTCCAGTAGTCAAGTATGGATGTAAGAATTGGACTATCAAGAAAACTGAGCACCAAAGACTTGGTGCTTTTGAACTGTGGTGTTGGAGAAGGCTCTTGAGAGTCCCTTGGACTGCAAGGAGACCCAACCAGTCCATCCTAAAGGAAATCAGTCCTGAATATTCATTGGAAGGGCTGGTGCTGAAGCTGAAACTCCAATACTTTGGCTCATTTGAAAAGATCCTGATGCTGGGAAAGATTGAAGGAAAAGGGGACAACTGAGGATGAGATGGTTAGATGGCATCACTGACTCAACGGATATGAGTTTGAGTAAACTCCGGGAGTTGGTGATGGACAGGGAGGCCTGGCGTGCTGTAGTCTATGGGGTCGCAAAGAGTTGGACACAACTGAGTGACTAAACTGAACTGAACAGGTAACAGTTGGCTAGAAACAGCTTATTTCATTGTTTGTAAGAGTAGACATTTCTTCTACATCCTTCTCCTTTATGACTATACTTAAAATGTAGTTACTTAAAATTTATGGTTGCAGACAACTAATAACAGCATCTGATTTTAAAAAAAATGCTAGGCCAACATAAACTGACCATAGATTTTGGTATGAAATTCTCAGAATTCAAGGAAGTGTTTGCTTCCTTATATAAGCAGACCCAAACTGTTTGAGAAAAAAATTAGGTGTTATTCAGTTCAGCTCAGTTCAGTCGCTCAGTCATATCTGAGTCTTTGCAACCCCATGAATCGCAGCATGCCAGGCCTCCCTGTCCATCACCAACTCCCGGAGTCCACCCAAACCCATGTTCATTGAGTCGGTGATGCCATCCAGCCATCTCATCCTCTGTCGTCCCCTTCTCCTCCTGTCCTCAATCTTTCCCAGCATCAGAGTCTTCTCAAATGAGTCAGCTCTTCTCATCAGGTGGCCAAAGTATTGGAGTTTCAACTTCAACATTAGACCCTCCAATGAACACCTAGGACTGATCTCCTTTAAGATGGACTGGTTGGATCTTCTTGCAGTCCAAGGGACTCTCAAGAGGCTTCTCCAACACCACAGTTCAAAAGCATCAAGTCTTTGGTGCTCAGCTTTCTTCACCGTCCAACTCTCACATGCCTACATGACCACTGGAAAAACCATAGCCTTGACTAGATGGACTTTTGTTGGCAAAGTAATGCCTCTGCTTTTCAATATGCTGTCTAGGTTGGTCATAACCTTCCTTCCAAGAATGAAGCGTCTTTTAATTTCAAGGCTGCAATCACCGTCTGCAGTGATTTTGGAACCCAAAAAAATAAAGTCTGACACTGTTTCCACTGTTTCTCCATCTACTTCCCATTAAGTGATGGGACCAGATGCCATGATCTTAGTTTTCTGAATGTTGAGCTTTAGGCCAATTTTTTCACTCTCCTCTTTCACTTTCATGAAGAGGCTTTTTAGTTCCCCTTCACTTTCTGTCATTCTAAGGCAAAAGCTCTGGTTAAACACATCAATTTTCACTTGAGGATATAACTCTTACATCTGCTGGTATGGTTTTTTAAAGTTTATTTACTTTTCTTTGAATCAGTAAACTTGCTTTGGAATCCTCTATGTTTAAAATAAACAACACAAAAAGAATCTCTCCTTTTATCCTACATCATTCTTTAATTACAACCCCCTTTCTCTGCTTCATTGTACAACATAACTGCTCAGGACAATTGTCTACCCACAAGGTAATTACAGCCTCAGCTCCCATTCACACTTTCTAAAAGCTCCTTGTTAAATACTGAATAAACACAAAAGAGTATTTACATGTAGAATATATAAAGAATAAATGTACAAATAAATGTACCCATGTACCTACCACCCAGTTTAAGAAACAGAACACTACCAGTAGCTTTGAAAACTTTCCAGATCCCATTCTCCTGTAAAAACACAACATACCAGTATGTGTGGGATGCTACTAAAGCAGTAACCGAAGAGAAATTTACATCACTAAACAGCCATATTAGAAAAGCACAAAGGGCTCAAACCAATGAAGAACAAATGAAAACTAACACAAGCAGAAAAAGGAAAATAGTAAACATCAAAGTGGAAATCAATGAAATAAAAATGATCCATGAAATGAAATGAGAACAGAGGAGAAATCTGTCACTACAGAGTCTACAGATATAAAAGGATAATAAGGTAATATTACAAACAACTTTATACCAGTAAATCTGAAAACAAAGATCAGGGGTTAGCAAACTTTCTGTAAAAGGCCAGGTAATGAATATGTTAGGCTCTGTAAGCCGTGCCATCTCTTCTGCAACTATTCAATTCTGCTAGCATAGCACAAAGTCAGATAATACATAAACAAATGGGGGCATCTATGTTCCAATATAACTTCATCTACCAAAAATAGGAAGCAAGTCAGATTTAGTTCATGGCAGTATGATCTTAACTTAGATGAAGAGGACAAACTTCTTGAAAGACACAAAGTACTAAAGCTCACTCAGGAAAAACAGACAACCTGAATAGTCCTGTATCTATAAAAGAGATTGAATTTATGGTTAAAATCTTCCCATGAAGAAAACTCCAGGGCTTCCCTGGTGGCTCAGTGGTTAAGAGTCTGCCTGCCAATGCAGATGAGGGGATAGGGAATTCCCTGGCAGTCCAGTGGTTAGGACTTTGGTCATGGGTTCAATCCCTGTTGGGGAACCAAGATCCCTCAAGTCACAAGCCGTGGCCAAGAAAAAAATAATGAATGGATAAATAAAATGTGGTATATATCTACAATTAATATTATTCAGCCTTAAAAGGAGGGAAATTTTGAAACATGCTATTAATATAACATGGATGAACCCTGAAGACATTATACTCAGTGAAAATAGCCATTGACAAACGGACAAATACTGTATGATTCCATTCATATGAAGTACATAGAATAGTCAGATTCATAAAGACAGAATAGAATGGTGGTCTCCAGGGGCTTGGGGGAGAAGAGAATGGAAAGTTATTGCTTCACAGGTATAGAGTTTCAGTTTTGCAAGATGAAAGATGTTCTGTGATAGATGGTGGTAAAGACTGCACAAACCTAAGACTAGCAGTTCTAAAAGAAAAATTTTGCATCCTTGGGTAGGTAAAGATTTTTTAGATTCTCACCCAAAAGCATAACCCATGAAAGAAAAACTGATAAATTATACTTCATCAAAATTAGGAATTCCTCCTTGAAATACACTGCTAAAGAGACTAACAGAACAAACTACAGAGTAGCAGAAAATATTTACAGATTATATATCTGAAAAGGTATTTGTATGCAGAATATACAAAGAACTCTCAAGTGCAACAATAAGAAAAACAACCCAATTTTTAAAAGGGCAAAAGATTTGAACAGAAACTTCACCATAGATATGGACAGCAAGTAAGCACATGAAAAGATGTTTAACATCAATGTTCATTAAGAAAATGAAAATTAAAATTAGTTTGGTTTTTTAAATTTTAGAATGACTGAAGTTAACATGACTGACCATGTCCAGTACTATTGGCAAGGATGCAGAACAACCAACAGGAATGTAAAACAGTACATGACAAAACAGTTGAGCAATTTCTAAAAAGTTAAACACAGCATTGCTTTCCTAGCAATTTACCCGAGGCAAATGAAAGCATACGTCCATAGAAAAACTTGTACACAAATGTTCATAACAACTTCATTTGCTATAGCCAAGAACTGTAAACAACCAAATGTTCATCAATAGGTGAATCTGATGAAATAAACTGTAGTATATTCATATAATGGAATACTATCTAGCAATAAAATGAATCAACTACTGATCAGTATAATAACATTGATTGATTTGCAATAATTACATTGAGTAAAAGAAGCCAAGCTAAAAAAAAAAAAAAGAATACATAGTGTATTATTCCATTCATACAGGATTCTAAAAAATGCAAACTAATCTACAGCAACAAAAAGCTGACTTCCTATTGTACCCAGGAGGTTGCCTGCAGGCAGGGTGACACAGGGAGAGGAGGAAGGAAGGATTACCAAGGGGCGATGAGGTAACTTTTCGGGGTGATAAATATATTATCTTGACTGAGGGGATTGTTTCATGGCTGTATATTTTAAACATGTGTAGTTCATAATGTGTCAATTACCTAGATAAATTATTTCTTAAAAAGTTAAGAGGTTGAAGTGATTTCTAAAAATAGTCCATTTTTGTCTGTATTCTAAATCCTAAGAACCAGGTTGAACTACCAAAGCCTTCATGCTGAATCATATGTTTATCTTCTTTAAAAAAGGCTACTAGCTTTCATCAAAAGTGACTATAAGCAGTAGGTGCTCATACCACCTCCCATATTTTTTCACTTTAGGAACTGCTGTGATTTCTCCTTTTCAATAATGAAACCTATAGAGCTGATTGTATCTCTCTATGTTCTGGCAGATTAAATATTACAGTGACTATTATGTTTGCTATATCCATATTCTATTTTCCTAGGCTCTAATTTTCCATCTCAGCTTCTGTTTTACCATTATTTCACATTTATGTTTTTGCTTATCAGACAAATCTGATGTATTGTTTATAGAGTTACTCTATTTTTTGAGATATAATTCACACACCATAACATTCAGCCTTTTACAGTGGTGCAGTGGTTAAGACTCCACACTTCCACCACAGGGACGTGGGCTCGATCCCTGGTTAGGGAATCCCAAATTCTGTGCTATGCAGCCAAAAGCAAAGTGTACTTCCCAGTAGTTCTCAGTACATTCACATGACTGTGCAACCATCACCATTCTAATCCCAAAATATTTTCCTAAAAATACCCTGTACCCGCTAGCAATCATTCCCTATTTCCCCTTCCCCTAGCCCCTGACAATCACGACTATTAATCTACTTTTTATTGCTTTGCCTCTTCTGGACTCATATAACACACAGACTTTTGTGCCTAGATTCTTTTACACTGTAGAATGTTTTCAAGGTCATCCATATTGTACATATATCAGTCTCTATTCTTTTATAATACTCCATTGTATAGACTTACCACATTTTATTTATTTATTCATCAGCTAATGGATATTTGGATTGTTCCCACTGGCTGGCTACTATGAACATTCATGTGTATTTTTGGTGTGGACATACATTTTTACCTCACTTGTATGCACACCTAAGAGCTGATGTGCTGGCCACAGAGTAACTCTACATTTAATCTTTTGAGGAACTGCCTATTTTCCAAGAGTTCCCACCAGCAATGTATGAGGGCTCCAATTTTTCTGTATTTTCATCAGTATTCATTATTGTCCAGGTTTTTGATTACTGCCATCCTAATCACCGTGAAATAGTGTCTCTTGGTGGTTTTGATTTTCATTTCCCTAATGAATAATGATGTTGAGCATTTTTTCATGATGTGTTTATTATTCTCACTTAAGACAGTGTGTTATTGAATTATCTAACCCAAACTCATTTTAGAAGGAGGCTGCTAATAAATTATCAATAAATAGTAAATGCTAATATTCTTTCCTAATCTTTCTTAAAATTATACTGCACTGAGGAAATGGAATGGGTCCTAAGCTGTAAAAGCATTTTCATGGTTTTAAAAATAAATTTCTAAAAGTAAAAAATGATACTACAATATTAAATCAGTTTTTTCATTTAATAAACAGAAGTTAATTAAAAAGGCAGTATACTATTAAGAATATTTCAGTACATCCCTGGTAGTCCAGTGGATAAGAATCTGCCTGCCAATGCAGGGTACATGGGTTCCAACCCTGCCTGGAAAGATTCCACACGCTATGAAGCAACTAAGCCCATACGCCACTACTGACTCCATGCTCTAGAGCTTGGGAGCTGCAACTGCTGAGCCACAACTGCTGAAGCCTGCAAGCTCTAGGGACCATGTGCCACAACTACTGAACCTGCGTGCCTACAGCCTGTGTTCCCCAACAGGAGGGGCCAACACAATGAGAAGCCCCGTGCACCACAGTGAAGAGTAGTCCCTGCTCGCTGCAACTAGACAAAGACCCAGCACAGTCAAAATTTTTTTAAAAATTAAATAAACTATAGAAAAGACTATCTCGAAGGAGAAAATGTCACTATAAACAGTCCGAAATGAAATAAGAGAATAGTAATCATTCATATCTTTTAAAACACTATGCATACCATAATAGATTTTTACTACTTTAAAAATACGTGAGGTTCGTATCTATCACAAAAAAGAGCTTACCATCTTCAATGGCATTTTTGATGGCACGAAGTCCATCCCTTACAGCATCCTTGATTTGTGTGAGAGTGTGCTTATTGGGTCCCTTAACCAACAAGGTGACAGAGCGAGGGTTAATGCAGTCCTCAATAAAAGTGTACTTTTCCTCACCCTAAAGGGTAACACAAGGAGACACAACTTTAATATGTAAAGTCAATATGAAAGCAAGACCTAGGTGATACTATCAAAATCCAAACTTTATATGAGTTTTTCTTATCAAGTATAACTAAATGTGGGCTTCCCGGATGGCTCAGCAGGTAAAGAATCTGCCTGCGATGCAAGACTTACAGGAAACATGGGTCCAATCCCTGGAGGAAGGCATGGCAATGCATTCCAGTATTCCTGGAAAATCCCATGGACATTGGAGCCTGGCGGGCTAGGGTCCACAGGGTCACAAAGAGGCAGCAACTGAGCACATCACACAGAGTAACCGAATACGTGTTAAAGCAGTTACGTTATATTTAAACTATTAACAAACATTTAGAAAGATAAACTGTAAAATCTATCCTGTGGATTCTCATAACATAAAATGTGAATTTAAAAGTTTAGTGTTTTTTTTTAAAGTTCGCTGTTCATATTATAACCACTGCCCACAGAAATACTCACTAATGTGTACTCATACACAAGACCAGCATGTCCCAAGCAATCTACACTGAGGTCTTCAACAGAATTCACAGCAACTCCACCACAAGCAAGAGAGAGTCTGAAATTACATATATGACACCATAGCTTTGGTTATAAAAAAATATACAGAGTAATTTGTCAATAAAGGTAAAAAAGATAATCTAACACAGAAGACTGCATTGTCATTATATTGTATTCTTTTCAAATCTGTTTTAAGAATATGAAAACCTTCTGAGGTTCTGATGAGAAAAAGTTGAGATGTATTAACAATCTTGATTTTTAACACTTCCATTATTTACTGAAACTATGAACAAAATTTGAAATGTGTATGCTACTATTTGATGGTTGGATGGCATCACTGACTCAGTGGACATGAGTTTGGGTAAACTCCAGGGGTTGGTGATGGAAAGGGAGGCCTGGTGTGCTGCAGTCCTTGGGTTCACAAAGAGTCAGACACAACTGAGCACCTGAACTGAACTGAATGCTACTATTTTGTTCAACGACACTGACATAAAAGCTAAAAGGAATACACACAGGATAGTTTCAATTTAATCTATCAAAAAACTTAAGATACATAATTATCAGCAAGCTTACCTTTCCATGTTTCTTCTTTTTGCTCTACGAAGAGCTAAAATGCCATGTTTTGCAAGAGCATCTAAGGAAAATGGATCAATTCCCTATAATCAAATTAGCATAAAAGTTATAAGCATGTTTTAAGCCAATAGTTCTCAAACTTTTTGGTCTCAACACTGCCTCACAATCTTAAAAATTACTAAGAACCCAAAGAGCTTTCATTTATGTGACCTGTATCTATAATATTTATCATAAGTTAAAATTATAATATGGGGAAAAAAGGTGGCAGAGTAGAAGGACATGCACTCATCTTCTCCTGCGAGAACTCCAAAATTACAATTCGCTGCTGAGCAACCATCAACAGGAGAATGTGGGATCCCACCAAAAGAAGATACCCCATGTCCAAGGGCAAAGGAGAAGCCCCAGCAAGACCATAGGAAGGGCGAAACTGCATTTAGAATCAAACCCCAAACCCACCAGAGATGCTCTCAGGGCTCAAACAAAACCTCTGTGTGTATCAGGAGACCCCACAGAGAGTGAGCCTGACTTTGAGTGTTTGTCTCCTGCGGGGGTACAGGTTAGCGGTGGCCTCCCACAGCGGCACAGACTCTGGGTGCAGCAGACCTGAGTACGGCATAAGCCCTCCTGGAAGATGTGGCCATTAACTCCACCATAGAACCGCCAGAACTAACACAGGACTGGGGATACAGACTCTAGGAGGGCACAAACAAAACCTTGTGCACACCAGGACCCAGGAGAAAGGAGCAGTGACCCCACAAGAGACTAATTCAGACTTGCCCATAAGTGTCCAGGAGTTTCCAGCAGAGGGATGGGTTGGTGGTGGTCTACTGCAGGGTCGGGGGTGCAGAGTACAGCAGAGCCTGCACCACATCTTTTGAAGGAGATTTACCTTTATTACCATTGCCTTTATTACCTCCACCATAGTTTGGCCTCAGGTCAAATGACAGGGAGGGAACACAGCGCTGCCCATCAACAGATAATTGGGTTAAAGATTTACTGAGGATGGCCCTGCTCATCAGAACAAGACCCAGTTTCCCCTTCAGTCAGTCTCTCCCATCAGGAAGCTTCCATCCTTCTCCATCAGAGGGCAAACAGAATGAAAACCACAATCACAGAAAACTAATCAAACTGATCACATGGACCACAGCCTTGTCTTAACTTAATGAAACTATGAGCCATGCCGTGTAGGGCCACCCAAGGCAGCCAGGTCATGGTGAAGAGTTCTGACAAAATGTGATCCACTGGAGAAGGGAATGGCAAACCACTTCAGTATTCTTGCCTTGAGAACCCTGTGAACAGTATGAAAAGGCAAAAAAGATAACACACTGAAAGATAAACTCCCTGGGTTGGAAGGTGCCCAATATGCTACTGGAGATCAGTGGAGAAAAAACTCCAGAGAGAATGAAGAGACAGAGCCAAAGCAAAAACAACACCCAACTGTGGATGTGACTGGTGATGGAAGTTAAGTCCGATGCTATAAAGAACAATATTGCATAGGAACTTGGAATGTTAGGTCCATGAATCAAGGTAAATGAGAAGTAGTCAAACAGGAGATGGCAAAAGAGAACACTGACATTTTAGGAATCAATGAACTAAAATGGACTAAAATGGGTGAACGTACCTCAGATGACCATGATATCTACTACTGTGGGCAAGAGTCCCTTAGAAGAAATGGAGTAGCCCTCATAGTCAACAGAAGAGTCCAAAATGCAGTACTTGGATGCAACCTCAAAAACAACAGGATGATTTCTGTTCGTTTCCAAGGCAAACCACTCAATAGTATCACAGTCATCCAAGTCTATGCCCCAACCAGTAGTATTGAAGAATACGAGGTTGAACGGTTCTATGAAGACCTACCAGACATTCTAGAATTAACACCCACAAAAGATGTCCTTTTCTCAGTTATTTGTAAGACCTCCTCAGACAACTGTTTTGCTTTTTTGCATTTGTTCTTCTTGGGGATGGTCTTGATCACTGCCTCCTGTACAATATCACAAACCTCCGTCCATGGTTCTTCAGGCACCTTGTTTATCAGATCTGGAAGTCAAGAGCTGCCAGGAGTAACAGGCAAATTTGCCCTTGAAGTACAAAATGAAGCAGGGTAAAGACTGACAGGGTTTTGCCAAGAGAACACACTGGTCATAGCAAACACCCTCTTCCAACAACACAAGAGAAGACTTTACACATGGACATCACCAGATGGTCAATACTGAAATCATATTGATTATATTCTTTGCAGCCAAAGATGAAGACGCTCTATACAGTCAGCAAAAAAAGACCAGGAGCTGACTGTGGCTCAGATCATGAACTCCTTATTGCCAAATTCAGACTTAAATGGAAGAAAGTAGGGAAAACCACTAGGACCATTCAGGTATGGCCCAAATCAAATCCATTATGATTTATACAGTGGAAGTGACAGACAGATTCAAGGAATCAGATCTGATAGACAAGGTGCCTGAAGAACCATGGACGGAGGTTTGTGATATTGTACAGGAGGCAGTGATCAAGACCATCCCCAAGAAGAACAAATGCAAAAAAGCAAAACAGTTGTCTGAGGAGGTCTTACAAATAACTGAGAAAAGAAGAGAAGTGAAATGCAAAGGAGAAAAGGAAAGGTATACCCATTTGAATGCAGAGTTCCAAGGAATAGCAAGGAGAGATTTAAAAAAGCCTGACTCAATGATCAATGCAAAGAAATAGAAGAAAACAATAGAGTGGGAAAGACTAGAGATCTCTTCAAGAAAATTAGAGATACCAAGGGAACATTTCATGCAAAGATGAGCACAACAAAGGACAGAAATGGTATGGACCTAACACAAGCATAAGACATTAAGAAGAGATGGCAAGAATACACAGAAAAACTGTACAAAAAAGATCTTCACAACCCAGATAATCACGATGGTGTGATCACTCACCTAGAGCCAGACATCCTGGAATGCAAAGTCAAGTGGGCCTTAGGAAGCATCATTATGAACAAAGCTAGCGGAGGGGATGGAATTCCAGTTGAGCTATTTCAAATCCTAAAAGATGATGCTGTGAAAGTGTTGCACTCAATATGTCAACAAACCTGGAAAACTCAGCAGTGGCCACGGGACTGGAAAAGGTCAGTTTTCATTCCAATCCCAAAGAAAGGCAATGCCAAAGAATGCTCAAACTACCACACAACTGCACTCATCTCACATGCTAGCAAAGTAATGCTCAAAATTCTCCAAGCCAGGCTTCAACAGTATGTGAACCATGAACTTCCAGATGTTCAAGCTGTATTTAAAAAAGGCAGAGGAACCAGAGATCAAATTGCCAACATCCGCTGGATCATCGAAAGAGAGCTCCAGAAAAACATCTACTTCTGCTTTATTGACTACACCAAAGCCTTTGTGTGGATCACAACAAATTGTAGAAAATTCTGAAAGAGATAGGAATACCAGACCACCTGACCTGCCTCCTGAGAAATCTGTATGCAGGTCAAGAAGCAACGGTTAGAACTGGACATGGAACAAAAGACTGATTCCAAATTGGGAAAGGTGTATGTCAAGGCTGTATACTGTCACCCTGCTTATTTAACTACTATGCAGAGTACATCATGAGAAATGCCAGGCTGGATTAAGCACAAGCTGGAATCAAGACTGCCGGGAGGAATATCAATAACCTTAGACATGCAGGTAACACCACCCTCATGGCAGAAAGTGAAGAAGAACTAAAGAGCCTCTTGATGAGGGTGAAAGAGGAGACTGAAAAAGTTGGCTTAAAACTCAATATTCAGAAAACTAAGATCATGACATCCAGTCCCATCACGTCATGGCAGATAGATGGGGAAACAGTAGAAACAGTGAGAGACTTTATTTTGGGGGGCTCCAAAATCACTGCAGATGATGACTGCAGCCATGAAATTAAAAGACACTTGTTCCTTGGAATAAAAGCTATGACCAACCTAGACAGCATATTAAAATGCAGAGACATTACTTTGCCAACAAAGATCCATCTATTCAAAGCTATGGTTTTTCTAATAGTCATGTACGGATGTGAGTGTTGGACTACAAAGAAAGCTGAGCACCGAAGACTTGATGCCTTTGAACTGTGGTATTGGAGAAGACTCTTGAGAGTCCCTTGAACTGCAAAGAGATCCAACCAGTCCATCCTAAACGAGATCAGTCCTGAATATTCACTGGAAGGACTGATGCTAAAGCTGAAACTCCAATATTTGGCCACCTGATGCGAATAACTGACTCATTGGAAAAGATCCTGATGCTGGGAAAGACTGAAGGTGGAAGAAGGGGCTGACAGGATGAGACGGTTGAATGGCATCACTCACTCGATGGACATGAGTGTGAGGAAGCTTCCGGAGCTGGTGATGGACAGAGAAGCCTATCGTGCTGCAGTGCATGGGGTCGCAAGAGTCAGACGTGATTAAGCGACTGAACTTAACTGACTGAAGTTAAAATTTACATTTTTGCAATATTTATTAATTTCTTTAAAATAAAATCATTCAGTTCAGGTCAGTCACTAGAAGCCTCTCAAGAGTCTTCTCTAGCACCACAGTTCAAAGGCATCAATTTTCCGGAGCTCAGCCTCCTTCATGGTCCAACTCTCACATCTATATGTACAAAACAGAAACAGATCCACAAACATAGAAAACAAACTTGTAGTTACCAAAGGGAAAAGGGAAAGCAGGGAGAAACAAATTAGGGTATGGGATGGATATATACAAGCTACTATACATAAAATGCATACGGGCTTCCCCAGTGGTTCAGCAGTAAAGAATCTGCCTGCTAATGCAGGAGACGTGAGTTCCATCTCTGGTCCAGGAAGTTCCCATGTGCCACGGGCTAACTCCCATATGCCACAGGGCCACTAAGCCTGTGTGCCACAGCTGCGGAGCCTGTGCTCTGGAGCCCACGCTCCACAAGAGGAGCCACCACAGGGAGAAGCCAGCGCACCTCCACCAGGGAAAAGGCCCAATGAAGACCCAGCACAGCCACAAATAAAGATAATTCTTTTAAGTTTAAAAAAAACAGATACACTATTTATCTTTTACATCTTTTATATATATCAACAAGGATATACTATATAGCACAGGGATGTACCCATCATCTTATAACCAACTATAATGGAGTATAATTTACAAAAATCAGGCGGGTTCTTTACCATCTGAGCTATCAGGGAAGCCCATTATGCTGTACATCTGAAATTAATACAATATTGTAAATCAACTATGCTTCAGTTAAAAAAATAAAAAGATGCAATTTCAAGATCAAAATTAGATAAAATTATTAAGTTTTCCCATGTCATCAAAACATTCTTAAATGAAACTGCCCTTTTTTGCATGTGGGGTGATGTGGCAATAAAGAATATGATGACTAGTACAGTCTGGTGCTACTGCTATGATTTGTTTTAAGGTGCCAGCAGTTTCACCTATCACTGCTTTGCATCATCATTGCAGACATCAACACAATGTAAAAGGCATTGTTATTTCTACTAAGAAAATAGTTTTGACCTCACAGATGTGCCAGAACATGGGGCCCACAAACCACACTTGGCAAAACACTGAAGAACATTTACAATTTAAAATCTAAACTTTTTTCTCACCTTTTGATTAATGACAACAAATCCTTTATTGGACTGAGCACAGACTTTGTCTTTCAGGTCTATTATTTTTTGTACTCTGTCTTCAATAAATTTTCTTTCAGCTTTTACCAATTTCTCTTTCTCTTCTGCAGTCTTATAAAAGAAACCAGAGCTCACCTCACTAGAAGATTAATAAAAACAAGCTAGTAAAGGTAAGGCAGGGAAAAACAGGAAGGTAGAAAGGATTTATAGTAAACATTTGGGAGGTAAAAATAGGGGTTAAAAAACAGTTTTAGAAAAAAAAATTTCAAAGGATACAAAGATACTGGGATGCTTACGTTTTTTCATACTCTAATGATACATTACAAGTAAGGATAAATGCATCATCTACTCGTTTCTTCATATCTGGATGACGGGCGCCATGATCCAGAACTAACCCTTTGATCAACCTAGTAAAAATATGCATTGTTTCTTATTTTGAATGTACACTCTAGATTTAGTATAAAATTAAAATTATACTCTTAAAGTGGTAACAGAACTGCCAGGGCAATTGTTACACACTGTTGCCTTATACCAACTTTAAACCCAACACATAATTAACAAAATTAGAAAAGAGAACCTATTTTAACAGTGTAACTGTGAAGTGACAATGAAAAGTCAATCTAGAATTATTCTTTAAATTATGTGGCTCAAACATGTGACACAGCTGATCAAGTAATGAAAGGGAGACACACAATGAGTTTCTAAGAAACATTTGTTCAAACTAATTATATGGAACAACTAAAAATTGTTAACCTAAATGTCCAACAATAGGACATTGTTCAGCAGGCTTGACTATGGGCTTGACTATGGGCTAGTCATGAAAACCATGTAATAACATGGAAAAAACATTTACAGGGGTAGCTGTATTTATAAGCAGAGAATAACAAATTACCTATAAAGTATGATTATAACTATTCTAATAAGCTCCTTGGCATTGAAAAGGGAAAATAGAAGAAAACTAAAAGTAGGATTATGCTTGGGTGGTAGGAACAGAGATAATTGGTGGGGGTGAGTAGGGGGCTTTTTTCCTGTTTTCCAAATCACCTTTCAAGAGAAAATATTTCTATAACTTTCAAAAATTCACTTACACCCAACCAGGAAATGCATTACTACTTATGAATCTTATAACCAATATTTGTTATACATTAATGTAAAGAAGTGATTTTTTAAATAGTTGAACATAATTATAGGGAAGTTAACAAAATTTTCTTCTAACTGGATTACTCCAACTCCTAACTGAATGTGAAGACATTTTATTTAGGAAGAAACAAACATACTACAGGTTCAATATTCTTCACTCTTCCACCACTTCTCACTCTCAGTAAATGACTTTGCTTGAGAAAATAAACACTGTCCCATTACGACCTCTACCAGGACCTGAACCTCAAGCTCCTATGAACAGAAATGAACTGCCCATGCTCCCTCCTCTCTAAGGCCGACTCCTCCTCAACCTGTGGACTGATTGTCCACCTCCCCTCTTGGCTCCTGCAGCTGTCCCCTCTTCCCCCATCAGCTGTTCCTGCCTCCAGGAGATCCTCATCAGAGCACGCACTTGCCATACTAATTCTCACCTTTAAAACAAAAAATCATCCCCTTTTGACCCCATTCCCATGTGCCTCTCGAGCTACTGTCCCCCTTCTCTGCTTCCCGTTAGAGCTAACTCCTCTGAGTTGTCGGTATTTGCATCCTCACATCTTCCCTAACGATTCTCTCCTGAGCCCACCTTCAATCTGACTCTCACACTTACCCCTTAAACATTTTCCAAATCTAATGGTCAATTAGCTTGTAACTTGCTCAAACTGTCAACAGCAGGCTATTCTCTCCTTGAAACACTTTATTCTCTTGGCTTCTGGAATACTGCTCTTTCCTGGCTTTCCTCCTTGCTCACTGACCACCCTTTTTCAGTCTCCTTTGTTCAGTCCTCCTCTTCTTCTCGGTTTCTAAACACTGCAGTTTTCAGTATTCAATCTTTAAACTTGCTCTTTTCTCTATCTTTATCACTTTCCAGATGATCTAATTAACTCTCAGCTTTAAGTCATCCACACACTAATGACTCCCAAATATATATTTCCAGTCCAGACCTCTATCCTGAATCCCTGACACCTCCCTCCAAATCCCAACTCAGCATCCGCACATGGACATCCAATAGGCACCTAAAACATAACAGTCCCCAAACTAAGCTCTTGATTTATTGCGTCACACCTGCTCCTTCCCAAGAAATGGCATCTCTGCTTTTCCAGCTGCTCAATCAAAACCCAAGAAACATCCTTGAATCCTCTGCTTCTGTCACATTCTGTGCAGAACCATCAACAAATCCTAGGGCTCCTTCTAAGTGTACCCCGATCCAAACCTTTTTTCATCTCTCACCTGTATTACAACAGATTCCTAACAGATCTCCTGCTTCTGCCTTTGCACTACACCCCCTGCTCCATAGTATCCCTGACACAGAACAAAGACTGAGACTCTTCTGAAATATAAACCAAGAACTTCTTGCCCTCAGGAGTCGTAAGGTAATTTGGACCAATTTTACTACCAAAAGCAACTAAAAATGCTGGATTAAAAACAACAACCCTTAAAAACACTGGAGAGCCACAAAACAGTATAGAGCCACACAAGTTTTCTTCTCAAACCTGAAAACAAGACAGAAACTCCAGAGGGTAACTAGAAAACTGCAGGTACTCACCCTAAAGTAATCTCACAATTCAAGCATATCTGAACTTTGATCTTATAATGAGAGGGAGAAAGAAGTAAAAGCTCAAGGCTTATCCAAGTAGAGAGTATCACAGAAGACTCTTCTCACATTAAGTGAACTTCAGACATACTCAGGGTATAAAACAGCAGCCCTCATATGAACTTGTAGTTCGAATTCGCAACACCTGGACATTCAATAAAAACCTCAAGCTGTGGCTTTAGTTTAAAGCAGTCTCTGGGCTTCTTGCAGCAGCAAACTCACATCCTCTTTGTACAAAGGCAGCTTCAGCCTAGGTCTCAAATTATTTCTACAAATACTTTCTTCAACACAATCAATGACACACATTGGAAACAAGGCACAATGAGTGAGGACCCACAAAATACAGTAAACAATAGAAACAGAAAAGACAAAACTTTAAATATTATAATATTAAACGTGAACCATACGTTTAAAGAAATGAAAGGTAAGTTTGAAAAGAGCTGCAGGGAACAGGAAACCATACCAAATGACAAGGCAGATTAAAGGACAAACCAAACAGAACTTCTATAAATACATAAAGACACCCACACATACATTGAAAATAAAGTATTTACAGATAAAATACAACATCTGAATTGGCTTCAAAATAATCCAGATTTGGGGCAAAGGGAAGGAATGAGAAATATAGAAAGAAAAAGAAGGGGGCATATAAGGTAAAAATAAGACGAACCATATATTGAAAATTGATACAGATGAGTAACAGATATGTGGGAGTTCATTCACTATTCTATTCTATTTTTGTATGTATTTAGAATATTCCATAATAGAATGTTTAAAATGAGTTAAGTCCAAAATAAACAAGGTGCTCTTCATCCTGAGTACATACTACATACATACTCAGACACTGTTAACCATCTTACCTTTCTGACGTCATCTTCTCCTTTTTTACCTCTTCCTATGATCCAGGCACGCTAGAACACCCCAAAACTCACCTGCCTTGGGACATTTTCCACTGTTATTCCCTCTGCTTAGAGCACTCTTCTTCCAGATGTTCAGACGGCTATCACCCTAACTTCTTCAAAGATCGCTTTAGCTATTCAGTTTCCTTTCTCATCACAATGCTCTTCCTTGACTATCCTAAAATCACACACATGCTCATACACACAACTGCTCTAGCCTCTTGACAGCACTTATTAGCATAATGTGATCACTATCTCCTTCAATTGGAAATGTAAGATTCTTTGAGACTGTTTTGTTTACTCTTCATTCCTAGCACCTAAGACAGTGAATGGTTGCTGGTGGGTATTCAATTAATACATGTTAAACAAATAGAAAGGTGTTGAATAAAAGTAACAAATGAAATTAATGACAGAATATCTGCAGATAATCAAGTATTCTAGACTCTATACACTGTCAGTTTATGTCACTTACTTTGTATCTGTTTCCGATTTATGCTTCATCTCCATGATTTCTACCATGAAGAGATCGATAGGATAATTCGGTCTCCTAATTGCCAAAACAGAATCCACCACAGCCTGAAAGAGAAAAGAATTAGAACAGTAAACTATTTGGTCTACTGAAAGAAACCACTGGTCCTAGTAATTGATCACCAGACTAAGCAGATAAAGTGCTTCAGGTTCCAAAATACAGTTAAGTTCAGTTCAGTTGCTCAGTTGTGTCCGACTCATTGCAACACCATGGATCACAGCACACCAGGCCTCCCTGTCCAACACCAACTCCTGGAGTCTACCCAAACCCATGTTCATCAAGTTAGTGATACCATCCAGCCATCTCATTCTCTGTCATCCCCTTCTCTTCCTGCCCCCAATCCTTGCCAGCATTAAGGGATTTTCCAATGATTCAACTCTTTGCATAAGGTGGCCAAAGTATTGCAGTTTCAGCTTCAACATCAGTCTTTCCAATGAACACCCAGGACTGATCTCCTTTAGGATGGACTGGTTGGATCTCCTTGCAGTCCAAGGGACTCTCAAGAGTCTTCTCCAATACCACAGTTCGAAAGCATCAATTCTTCGGTGCTCAGCTTTCTTCCTAATCCAACTCTCACATCCATACATGGCCACTGGAAAAACCATAGCCTTGACTACACGGACTTTTGTTGGAAAAGTAATGTCTCTGCTTTTCAATATGTTATCTAGGTTGGTTATAACTTTCCTTCCAAGAAGTAAGCATCTTTTAATTTCATGGCTGCAATCAAAATCTGCAGTGATTTGGGAGACCCAAAAAATAAAGTCAGCCACTGTTTCCATTGTTTCCCCATCTATTTGCCGTGAAGCAATAGGATCAGATGCCATGATCTTAGTTTTCTGAATGCTGAGCTTTAAGCCAATTTTTTCACTCTCCTCTTTCACTTTCATCAAGAGGCTTTTTAATTCCTCTTCACTTTCTGCCATAAGGGTAGTAGCACCTGCATATCTGAGGTTATTAATATTTCTCCCAGAAATCTTGATTCCAGCTTGTGCTTCTTCCAGCCCAGCATTTCTCATGATGTACTCTGTATATAAGTTAAATAAGCAGGGTGACACAGCCTTGACGTACTCCTTTTCCTATCTGGAACCAGTCTGTTGTTCCATGTCCAGTTCTAACTGTTCCTTCCTGACCTGCATATAGGTTTCTCAGGAGGCAGGTCAGATGGTATGGTATTCCCATCTCTTTCAGAATTTTCCACAGTTTATTGTGATCCACACAGTCAGAGGCTTTGGCATAGTCAATAAAGCAGAAATACATGTTTTTCTGGAGCTCTCTTGCTTTAACGGTGATCCAGCGGATGTTGGCAATTTGATCTCTGATTCCTCTGCCTTTTCTAAATCCAGCTTGAACATCTGCATGTTCATGTATTGCTGAAACCCGGCTTGGAGAATTTTGAGCATTACTTTACTAGCATTGTGAGATGAGTGCAATTGTGCGGTAGTTTGAGCATTCTTTGGCATTGCCTTTCTTTGGGATTGGAATGAAAACTGACCTTTTCCAGTCCTGTGGCCTCTGCAGAGTTTTCCAAATTTGCTGGCATATTGCAGCACTTTCACAGCATCATCTTTCAGGATTTGAAATAGCTCAACTGCAATTCCATCCCCTCCACTAGCTTTGTTCCTTGTGATACCTTCTAAGGCCCACTTGACTTCACATTTAAGGATGAGTGAGTGGTCATACCATTGTGATTAAAGATAGATGAGTAGTCATACCATCGTGATTATCTGGGTCGTGAAGATCTTTTTTATACAGTTCTTCTGTGTATTCTTGTCACCTCTTTTTAATATCTTCTGCTTCTGTTAGGTCCACACCATTTCTGTCCTTTATCGAGCTCACCTTTGCATAAAATGTTCCCTTGGTATCTCTAATTTTCTTGAAGAGATCTCTAGTCTTTCCCATTCTGTTGTTTTCTTCTATTTCTTTGCATTGATCACTGAGGAAGGCTTTCTTATCTCTCCTTGCTATTCTTTGGAACTCTGCATTCAGGGGGGAATATCTTTCCTTTTCTCCTTTGCTTTTCACTTCTCTTCTTTTCTCAGCTATTTGTAAGGCCTCCTCAGACAACAATTTTGCTTTTTTGCATTTCTTTTCCATGGGGATGGTCTTAATTCTTGTCTCCTGTACAATGTCAGGAACCTCTGTCCATAGTTCATCAGACACTCTATCAGATCTAGTCCCTTAAATCTATTTCTCACTTTCACTACATAATCATAAGGGATTTTATTTAGGTCATACCTGAATGGTCTAGTGGTTTTCCCTACTTTCTTCAATTTAAGTCTGAATTTGGCAATAAGGGGTTCATGATCTGAGCCACAGTTAGCTCCCAGTCTTGTTTTTGCTGACTGTATAGAGCTTCTTCATCTTTGGCTGCAAAGAATATAATCAATCTGATTTTGGTGTTGACCATCTGGCGATGTCCATGTGTAGAGTCTTCTCTTGTGTATTTGGAAGAGGGTGTTTGCTATGACCAGTGCATTCCCTTGGCAAAATTCTATTAGCCTTTGCCCTGCTTCATTCTATACTCCAAGGCCAAATTTGCCTGCTACTCCAGGTGTTTCCTGACTGCCTACTTTCACATTCCAGTCCCCTATAAGGAACAGGACATCTTTTTTGAGTGTTAGTTATAAAAGGTCTTGTAGGTCTTCATAGACCTGTTCAACTTCAGCTTCATCAGCATTACACGTTGGGGCATAGGCTTGGATTACCGAGATGTTGAATGATTTGCCTTGGAAAAGAACAGAGACCATTCTGTCATTTTTGAGATTGCATCCAAGTATTGCATTTCGGACTCTTTTGTTGACCATGATGGGTACTCCATTTCTTTTAAGGGATTCCTGACCACAGTAGTAGATACAATGGTCATCTGAGTTAAATTCACCCATTCCAGTCCATCTCAGTTCACTGATTCCTAGAATGTCGACATTCACTCTTGCCATCTCCTGTTTGACTACTTTCAATTTGCCATGATTCATGGACCTAACATTCCAGGTTCCTGTGCAGTATTGCTCTTTACAGCATTGGACCTTTCTTCTATCACCAGTCACATCCACAGCTGGGTATCGTTTTTTGTTTGGCTCCATACCTTCGTTCTTTCTGAAGTTATTTCTCTACTGATCTCCAGTAGCATATTGGGCACCTACCTACCTGGAGAGTTCATCTTTCCGTGTCCTATCTTTTTGCCTTTTCATACTGTTCAGGGGTTCTCAAGGCAAGAATACTGGAGTGGTTTTCCATTCCCTTCTCCAAAACACAAGGCAAGACAAAAAAATACAACTTTCTCAGGGACACTAATGATAACCAATGCCAATGGATATTTTAGAGCCTACATGAACTTCAGAGATTATCAGGTCCAAACCCTTCATTTAACAGAGAAGACTTTAAGAATTATGATCTTAAAACAAAGTCTAACAGGT
Organism: Antilocapra americana; assembly: GCA_007570785.1. NCBI lineage: Eukaryota > Metazoa > Chordata > Mammalia > Artiodactyla > Antilocapridae > Antilocapra > Antilocapra americana. The sequence continues at coordinate 39,016,844 of ML664177.1, forward strand.
AGAGTCAGGACTAGAAATCAGAGGTGTCTTTAATTGCCAAGCCTACTATACCAACACTACTCAGACTTTTCCACCAAAGAACACCTTAATGGAAAAGAAGGAAATGCAATCTAAGGAAAGAGTTCAAATTGGTTCGCTCTAACAACATGAAATTTTCAAGTCTTCTGTTTTACCATGAAATTTTTCCATGTCATGCCACAATACATACATTTGTTTTTTGTTTTTAATTTTTACTGAGTATAATTGATTTACAACATTGTTTTGCACATTTGTTTTAATGTGAAAATAATGCTCTTCCTCAAAATTGTAAAGTAAAATTGACACTCCAGAAAGATATGTTTCATTTATTCTGCCAAATATCCCCAGGGATATGTAATTTGAGAAGCACAACACAATACAGCCTATAGCTTAACTCAGAAAGTAATATAAATAACTGACTACAGAAATTAAGTGCTGTAGTATAAGCATCCTAAAATATAAATAAAGGGGAAAAATCTGTATCTTGGCAAAGTTTACTGAGGGAATATGATTTAGAGGTTTCATGCCTAATGAGGAATAATGATAAACCATTGGAAAGTGAGTATACAGTGTTTCTGTAACTCCAAAAGAGAATGGGGGCCTTAATTAGGTAGCTGGAAGATTCTGGGCCATGTGATATATGTACTCTAACAGCAGAAAATATAGCAGTCTTTATTTGGGCTCTGCTGATCAAGAAAATGCCTTAATTTCTTAGTCTGATTTCCCCAGTCAGTTTTCTCATTGGTAAGCAACAGGGAGGGAACACAGTCCTGCCCATCAAAAGAAAACTGGAATAAAGATTTACTGAGCACTGTCCCGCCCATCAAAACAAGTCCCAGTTTCCCCCTCAGTAGATCTCTCCCACCAGGAAGCTTCCATAAGCCTCTTATCCTTCTCCATCAGAAGGAAGACAGAATGAAAACCACAATCACAGAAAACTAACCAATCTGATCACATGGACCACAGCCTTGTCTTAACTTAATGAAACTATGAGCCATGTCATGTAGGGCTACCCAAGATGGACAGGTCATGGTGGGGAGTTCTGACAAAATGTGGTCCACTGGAGAAGGGAGTGGCAAACCACTTCAGTATTCTTGCCTTGAGAACCCCATGAACAGTATGAAAAGGCAAAAAGGTATGATACTGAAAGATGAACTCCCCAGGTAGGTAAGTGTCCAATATGCTACTGGAGATCAATGGAGAAATAACTCCAGAAAGAATGATGGGATGGAGCCAAAGCGATAACAACACCCAGTTGTGGATGTGGCTGGTGATGGAAGTTAAGTCAGATGCTATAAAGAACAATACTGCATAGGAACCTGGAACGTTAGGTCCATGAATCAAGGCAAATTGGAAGTGGTCAAACAGGATTTGGCAAAGGGAACATCAACATTCTAGGAATCAGCGAACTAAGATGGACTGGAATGGGCGAATTTAACTCAGATGACCATGATATCTACTACTGTGGGGAAGAATCCCTTAGAAGAAATGGAGTAGCCCTCATAGTCAACAGAAGAGTCAGAAATGCAGTACTTGGATGCAACCTCAAAAACAACAGGATGATCTCTGTTTGTTTCCAAGGCAAACCATTCAATATGACAGTAATCCAAGTCTATGCCCCAACCAGTAATGCTGAAGAAGCTGAAGTTGAATGGTTCCATGAAGACCTACCAGACCTTCTAGAACACCCAAAAAAGATGTCCTTTTCATTATAGGGGACTGGAATGCAAAAGTAGGAAGTCAAGAGCTACTGGGAGTAACAGGCAAATTTGCCCTTGGAGTACAAAATGAAGCAGGGCAAAGGCTGACAGTTTTGCCAAGAGAATGTACTGGTCATAGCAAACACCCTCTTCCAACAACACAAGAGAAGACTTTAAACATGGACATCACCAGATGGTCAACACTAAAATCAGACTGATTATATCCTTTGCAGCCAAAGATGGAGAAGCTCTATACAGTCAGCAAAACCAAGATCGGGAGCTGACTGTGGCTCAGATGAACTCCTTATTGCCAAATTCAGACTTAAATTGAAGAAAGTAGGGAAAACCACTAGATCATTGAGGTATGACCTAAATCAAATCCCTTCCAATTATACAGTGGAAGTGACAAATAGATTCAAGGGATTAGATGTGATAGACAAGGTGCCTGAAGAACCATGGACGGAGGTTCGTGACACTGTACAGGAGGCAGTGATCAAGACCATCCCCAAGAAGAACAAATGCATAAAGGCAAAATGGTTATCTGAAGAGACTTTACAAATAGCTGAGAAAAGAAGAGAAGCAAAAAGCAAAAGAATGCAGAGTTCCAAAGAATAGCAAGGAGAGATAAGAAAGCCTTCCTCAGTGATCAATGCAAAGAAATAGAGGAAAACAACAGAATGGGAAAGACTAGAGATCTCTTCAAGAAAGTTAGTGATACCAAGGGAATATTTCATGCAAAGGTGAGCTCAATAAAGGACAGAAATAGTATGGACCTAACAGAAGCAGAAGATATTAAGAAGAGGTGGCAAGAATACCCAGAAGAACTGTACAAAAAAGATTTTCATGACCCAGATAATCACGATGGTGTGATCACTCACCTAGAACCAGACACCCTGGAATGCAAAGTCAAGTGGGCCTTAGGAAGCAACACAATGAACAAAGCTAGTGGAGGGGATGGAATTGCAGTTGAGCTATTTCAAATCCTGAAAGATGATGCTGTGAAAGTGCTGCACTCAACAGGCCAGCAAATTTGGAAAACTCCGCAGTCGCCAGGGGACTGGAAAAGGTTAGTTTTCATTTCAATCCCAAAGAAAGGCAATGCTAAAGAATGCTCAAACTAATGCATAATTGCACTCATCTCACACACTAGCAAAGTAATGCCCCAAATTCTCCAAGCCAGACTTCAACAGTATATGAACCTTGAACCTCCAGATGTTCAAGCTGGATTTAGAAAAGGCAGAGGAATCAGAGATCAAATTGCCAACACCCACTGGATCATCGAAAAAGCAAGAGAGCTCCAGAAAAACATCTATTTCTGCTTTATTGACTATGCCAAAGCCTTTGACTGTGTGGATCACAATAAACTGTGGAAAATTCTGAAAGAGATGGGAATATCAGACCACGTGACCTGCCTCCTGAGAAATCTATATGCAGGTCAAGTAGTAACAGTTAGAACTGGACATGGAACAACTAGGAAAGGAGTACGTGAAGGCTATATATTCTCATGCTGCTTATTTAACTTATATGCAGAGTACATCATGTGAAACGTCAAGCTGGATGAAGCATAGGCTGGAATCAAGACTTGCGGGAGAAATGTCAGTAATCTCAGATATGCAGATAACACCCCCCTTATGGAAGGAAAAATGAAGAACTAAAGACCCTCTTGATGAAAGTGAAAGAGGAGAGTGAAAAAGTTGGCTTAAAACTCAATATTCAGAAAACTAATATCATGGCATCTGGTCCCATCATTTCATGGCAAATAGATGGGGAAACAGTGGAAACAGTAACAGACTTTATTTAGGGGGCTCCAAAATCACTGTAGATGGTGATTGCAGCCATGAAATTAAAAGACGCTTGCTCCTTGGAAGAAAAGTTATGATCAACCTATACAGCATATTTAAAAGCAGAGACGTTACTTTTCCAACAAAGGTCCATCTAGTCAAAGGTATGGTTTTTCCAGTAGCCATATATGGATGTGATAGTTGAACTATAAAGGAAAGCTGAGAACCAAAGAATTGATGCTTTTGAACTGTGGAGTTGGAGAAAACTCTTGAGAGTCCCTTCAACTGCAAGGAGATCCAACCAGTCAATCCTAAAGGAAATCAGTCCTGAATATCCACTGGAAGGACTGATGCTGAAGCTGAAACTCCAATACTTTGGCCACCTGATGCAAAGAACTGACCCATTGGAAAAGACCCTGAGACTGGAAAAAATTGAAGGCAGGAGGAGAAGGGGACAACAGCATGAGATCGATGGATGGCATCACTCACTCAATGGACATGAGTTTGAGTAGGTTCTGGGAGTTGGTGATGGAAAGGGAAGCCTGGCGTGCTGCAGTGCATGGGGCTGCAAAGAGTTGGACACGACTGAGCGACTGAACTGAACTGAAGAACTGACTAGAAAGAACTCAGGTGTTTCAGTCTATTTGGTATTTATATTTCTCAAAGTAAATTAGTAAGATACAATTCTGATTTATATGTCAATGTCTTGTGAATTTTTTTGTTATGAACTCTTCATTCCTGATACACTAACACACTCAAGTTTCAAAAACTGTAAAGCACAGGGACAATGAGGACATCACTAAACTATAGATATCTGATTTAAAAAACGTTCCCAAAATCCCCAACCTTGTCCTGATATTATATTTATATATTCTACCTTTATAAGTAAACAAGTATACATTTCCCAGATTTGAATATTATCTATCAACTCTATCATGTTCATTAAAGTGGTAATCTCAGTTATAAGGTACATTGTCAAAACCATGTCCCCAACCTCGCATAATAAATATGGACTTCTAGCTCTAGGAGACCAGTATATAACTCCAATGGTGTCCAGAGGGGGGTAATCCACAGGCAGCCAAGCCCCTCCCAACTTTTTTAACAAAAGGTTTAATATGACACTTTTGAAAAATTACACATACTGTTCTGAGCAATCAAATCTACTCTATAAATAAGCCTATAAATAAATGTCTGTTTTCTACATTTTATTGTATGTTCAAAAGAACCACATGTCATAGTTGACTGGGGGATCCCCAGGTGGCACAGTGGTAACGAAATCTACCTACCAATGCAGGAGACCTAAGAGATGCAGGTACCATACTCAGGTTGGGAAGATCCCCTGGAGAAGGAAGTGGCAACCAACTCCAATATTCTTGCCTGGAAAACTCCATGGGCAGAGAAGCAAAGAGTCCATGGTGTCACAAAGAGCAGGACACAACTGAGTGTGTGCACATACATACACACACACACACACGCATACAAACACACAGAGTCACACACAAGCACACACGGATAGGTGATTATCTTATAAGAAAAAGAAAAATGTCACCATGTGTTAGTCTGTACACATTCTGCAAAAGTTTAACTACATACCTCTGTTAACACATCAGCCAGTTGAGGATGAACCTTGGTTTCAAGAGATGTTCTAGCCACATCTAAAAGGATTTCTCGTTTCATCTCTTTTTTAATTTTAACTTGTTCCAAAACTTCAAGTGCCTTTATTTTTGCAATTTCAAATCCTTCAGCTATTATTCTAGGGTGCAGGCCCTAATACAACAACATAAAACTATAAAGTAAGTTATACAAAGTAAAAGTAACGATCCTTTCCTATTAATAGGATTGTCCAAAAAAAGTAATTACCCACATCAGTGCCACTAAATGTAAGTATAGGTATGTAATTTATCAAAAGCACTCTTTCAGTGCTTCATATTTAAAACAATCTCAAACTTACAGAAAAATTGTTTATAATTTATCACAGTGCAAAAAACTACAAAAGTTTTTCTTATTTCTGAAAACTATAACACATTGTTGTGGAGTACTCTTCCAAATGAGCACAAAAGAAGACTCCTTGTAATGCAGAGGAAAAGAACCAGCACAGTTTGGAGAAAAATGACAGATAGGCAGCACCTTCACGAAACGTTCAAAGTTAACATCAACAAACACACACTACAGGCCTCCTGATAAACTGCATTAAGACCTCAGCAGCACTTCCATGGCATTCCTGCCAAAAGTTCATAACCTGAATCTGATCATGAGGAAACAGACAAATCCAAAGTGAGGAACTTTCTTCAAAAAAAAAAAAAAAAAAAAAAAACAGCCTATACTCTAAAAGAAGCTATGTCAGCCATGTCATGAAACACAACAGAAGGCTAAGGAACTATTCCAGCTTAACGAAGACTAAAGGGATATGACAACTATGACGTATGAGCCTAAATTTTCTTCTGCTATAAAGGACAGTATTGGGATAAGTGATGAAATTGGAACAAAACCTGCAGATCAGATAACAGTACTGTATCAGTGTATTTATGTTAATGTCCTGTTTTGATCACTATACTGTGGTTATATATGAGAATTCCATGGTTTTAAGAAAGACACGCTGAAATATTTAGATCACCATGTCTGGAACTTATTCTTATACCATAAATTAGAAAAAGTATATATATTATTATATAAATATATGGTATATATGGTATATATGGTACATATACATATATATATTACATATACATATATTTATGAACAAGAGAGAAACGTTACCCTTTGGAGTATTCTTGCAAATTTTCTATAGGTCTGACATTACAACAAAAAATTTTTTGAAAAAACACTGTCACTTATTCTGGGAAGTAATACATAAACTTACTGAAGGCTGGAACTAGTTCTAATTTATTCCCATCCTTCATTCATTTACATCAGTCCTACAGTAACTTCAAAAGTTGACATTTATTGAGCATTCGTACCACGAACTGTTCTAAGGGCTTTATATGTATTATTTTAGTCCCCTCAGCACTATGAAGTGGGTGCTGATATTATTCCTGTTTCACAGATGAGGAAATTTAGGCTTAAAGGCTTAGGTCACCAGCCTAGTAAGAGCCAGAGTTGGGATTTAAACCCACAAGACCTGATGCCAGAGCCTGTGTTACTAACCATCTTCAAAACATTTTTTCAGCCTAGGACCTCACAACTTCTCATCTGGACTACTAGGAAAAACATGTCTTGACTCTCTTAAACTGTCCCCTAAATATCTGAAATGCCCATCTGACCATTAATTAACTCATTAATATGTTAATATGAATATTCTTCTTGGTTAATATTATGTGCCTATTCACTACTGTCTCCATCACTTTAAACTCCACCAATGCCAAACTGCTTGCAGCTGTGCACACACATCGGTTGCTTCTCTTTTCTCTGCTCATGCGGTCCCTTCTGCCTGGAATGTCATTCTCCTCACCCATCACTCTTGCATCAGGCTCACTCCTTCTTATCCTAAAGATCCAGCACAAGCCTATTTCCTGCAGAAAGTTCTTCTTGATTACCTTTAGATTAAGTCAATTTCCCAAAAACCGTCATTGGTTTAGGACAGACATAAGACGAATGATGGCCCAATCATATAAAGAAAGGACTTTTAGTCCATGACTGACTGAATTGTTTTCTCTTTTCCTCTCCTGCTGAGGATTAGTAAGGGAAGCAGGGAGCCTGATCTCTTCTGACAGTCCTTCATTCAGGATGGCAATAAACTCATGATAAAACAGCATCATAAGTGCAAGAGCTAAGAGACAGAAAGGACCTGGGCAATTGATGACTGAGTGAATTTTTAATCAATGAATCCTAGAAGCCTGCTTTATTGCTCTATTTTTTGCTATGGGAGAAAATTTTTTATTGTTTAAGTGACTTTTAATCAAGTTTCTACTGCTTACAGCCAAAAGCATCCTAAGATAAGTTTCACACACTGAATTAATAGACAATTCCCAATACTAAATGAAACCCAAAGAAGTGATCCTTGGAGCATTTTGATCAGATTACACTTTGCTAAAATGGTCCTTGAAAGAGCAGAAATTCAACTACTTAATTAGAAAAGACAGATAAATAATGCAAAGAAAACAATACAAATTGAACAAAGGCACGGAGGTAGAAATGTATGTAATTATTTCACAGACCAGTGAACGAAGTTATAGACTGTTTACAAAAGGAACTAAAATTAGAAAGGTAGGTAAATTCACAATGTGGATAAGCTTCAATAATTTTCCTCTAGTTATTTTTTAAAGGTCCATAATTTGGTTTCAGCTTTATCAGTTATATTTTCTTTCTTAGGCCATTAGTCATGGGTACATGGCTAAGTTTTTAACTTTTATGTATCTCAAATACTTTATTTTTTAGGGTTAAGGTTAGGTATATAAATAAAAAGGCATTATTTTGGCAAAAGGTTCATTGTTATTTCCATTTATAGCTGTCCAAAAATATCTTGATAAAAATTAATTATTGCAGTCTAAAATTAAACCATTTTACTAACAAAAAATAAATAACTTTCTATTCAAAAATAAAATACCACATGAATGCGCATTCTATGAAATTCTAATACCTCAGAAATGTAAATATCAGCTTGTTTTAGTAACTCTCCAATGATTAGAACATTTGAAGTAGTACCATCTCCTGTAATGTCATCCTGGGCTGTTGCTACTTTTGCTATCAAGGAAGCTGTTGGGTGTTGAATTTGCTGAAAAAAGCAGATTACAAAAGAGACAGAATGAGAGAAAGAAAGAGTCCACCACAAGCAAGATAACCCATGGGTCAAAAGTAAAATTATGAAATTAAATAAGCTTCATTCTATTAGTTCACAAGTTCTGTATTATCATACATAATAAATGTCAAAACCAAAAGTTAAAAACTGAGAACTAATGAGGTTTGAATATTTTATAAAAGCATCTCTGCTTCAGAATGCAATGACATTTCCAAAATAAGATTAAATCCTTCAATCTTGAAGATGAATATATTTACTAAAATTGCAAAGAATTTTTTTCCCCATGATTACAAAGAACATACTGCAGCGCCTTTTAAAAATGTAACTAATTTGGAAGTATCCCTAAGCTATTATTTGTAAGATTTGAAAAGTCAATGGACTTTTTTTTTTTCCCCTAAGGTTTAATCCAACAAACATATCCCATGACAGCAGTATTTAGCTGATGGCCTTGGTTTTAAGATATACAAATTGTACTATGCCCTCAGTTATGACTTATTCAGGTTTACTAAGTCAGCAACATCAGCTCACCATCTCATGGAGCAGCACATTGCCATCTTTGGTGAGTTTGACATCTCCTGCACCAGAAACAAGCCTGTTCAGAAAACAGTGTTTATTAAACTCATGTGGCAAGAGCCAAACAAGACACTTCCAGTACTTGTCACTCCACTATCTTTAATATAAGTAACTGGGTGTGGAAAACTTCCTTATATCATGGGGGATACCACAGTAATTACCACCATTTGCAACCCACATTATCACTTCTCCCCAGATCGACTGCAATGGTGATTTCATTTCCAAAGGAGAATTTACAAGTGTAAGGATAGAAGTTGATGAGTTATGAACAGTGGTGTGGTACATGGAAGAGTACTTGGAAGTCTACAAACCACATATTTGTGAATTTTCTGGTTTCTTATTTTTGTGAAATGTTACATTCATTCACTGAACTATTTTTTCCTTCATCTTTCATGTTTATAACATCAAGTTCTGTCAACCCTACAATCTAAAGGTCTCTTGAATCTACCCTCTCCTGTCATTTCCACTGCCATCATCATCTCTAATCTGGACTACTTAGCATCTTGTTATTTCTGAATTGGAATCTACCCTCCACGCTGCATTTATCTTTCTAAAAGACAATGGGATTCAGTAAGTTCTCTGATCAAAAAAATTCCTTCCATGATTTTCATGTTCTCCATCACCTTCAAGGTAAAATCCAAGCTATTTAACAATGACATAGTTTACCTTTCCCAATTTGGGGAATGTCTATTCTTTTCTACTTCTTCTACCAAGTGAGATCTTGTGGGAAAACCTTGTGGTTCCTTTAATAAATGTTTGGTTTCGTTTTTGTTGGATTTACACCGTTGGGCTTTCTTGGTCCTTAAGTTATTCTACCTAGAAGGCCTTTACTCCATTCTCTAACTGGTGAACTCTAATCTTTCAAGATTGAGGAAAAATTCTATTATTTGAGAAGATTTCCTTTCTCCCTTCTGTCATCAGTTATAATCCCTTTCCTCAGTACAATATATGCTATATATACATATATATATATATACATATATATATATAGCATTAGCACATTCATCTCTACCAGAACTCCTTAAGAACAGGAACTGTATCTTGATCATCTCTGTATTCCCAGCATCCCAACTAGACATAAACAGTGCCCTCTTTTACTGTTAATATTAATTACTCTGCTCATTCTTCTGAGACTGTACCTCTCCTCTTGCACTTCATCATTGCCCTCACCAGTCTCTTTCCCTCACTCCTTTTCTCCTGGTCACACCACACGGCAAGCGGGATCTTTTAGTTCCCCGACCAGGGATCTAACCGCTCCCCCTGCAGTGGAAGCCGGGAGTCTTAACCAGTAAACAGCCAGGGAAGTCTCTTTCCCATTCCCGTCTTCTAATGCAAATAATGGTCCTAAATAAATACATGCTAAAGGATGAATAGATATGATAAACAGTATGTATACAGCGTTCAATTTGCCTAAGGACTTAAAATCTTAAGGAGAACTTGGATTTTAACTCAAGCCTGCCAGGCACCAGAGCCCAAGCCATCTCCACTACAGCACACTGCCAAACAAAATCCAAACTCTTTAAAGGCAAGAGAGCTAGACAGCTTATGTATCATACGAGACACTTAATGAACTTTTAATTGCATATGAACCTAAACAAGAAGTTGGAGAGGGAGGGCCGGGGGTGGTCACGAGTGAGCCCTTTCCTCGGGGAGCATTTCTCCTCCTCGACCAGGCAGGAGACGAACTCAGGGCAGGAATGAAAACGAGGGAAAGTAGGCCCATAAATGCGTCCACATCGCTCCAAACTGCGGAACCTCTGCCTCACAGGGCGCCCAGATGCCCAACAAACCCCGACGCCCTAACCGCCGCTCCAACGGCCGTCTCACATTTTCATGGTGCCCTTGGGACCCAAGTTGGTCCGCAACACATCCTGCAGCCCTCGGGCGGCGCATATATTGACGGCCAAGGCCGCCTGGGCCCGTGCCACCTCAGCCTTGGAGTTTATGGCCTTTATCGCAGCCATGAAGAGAAGGTCTGAAACGCGACCCCGCAGGCAAAAATCGCCTACAACACGTTACTGAAGGAAATCTAGGCGCCTCCGCTCACGCCCCGGAGCCTCAGCCAATCCGTGTCCGGACAGGAAGTCGCGTCATCAGGCGTCGCCGGGACGGAAGCCAGGGTCGCCTCCGGTCGGATCGCGAAGATGGCGTCGTCCGCCTCGACTCGGCCTGCGGCGGGGAAGCGAGTGGTGAATCAGGACGAACTGCGGCGGTTGATGAAGGAGAAGCAGCGTCTGAGCACCAACCGGAAACGCATAGAATCTCCATTCGCGAAGTACAACCGCTTGGGACAGCTGAGTTGTGCCCTGTGTAACACTCCGGTTAAGAGCGAGCTCCTGTGGCAGACTCACGTCCTGGGAAAGCAGCACCGAGAGAAAGTGGCCGAGCTGAAAGGCGCGAAGGAAGCCGCCCAGGGCCCGTCCGCCAGCGCAGTGCCTCAGTCCACCAAGAGGAAGGCTCCGGACTCTGAGAGCCAAGATGCCAAAAGAGCGAAGGCCTCCCTGGTTCCTCAGGCACAGCCCTCCACGTCCGCTTTGCCCACCAACTTTGATAAAGCCGGAAAGGAGTCCACCAGGGCGACCGTCGGTAAGGCTTCGGGACTCGGTTTACTCCCTGATTATGATGACGAGGAGGACGAGGAGGAAGAGGAGAAGGGAGGAGGAGGAGGAGCAGAAGGGAAGAAGGGGGATGCCTGTAAGCAGCCGTCCAATTCACAGAGCAAGGAACACTCACTTTCTTCCTCGCGAGAGGCAACTGGTAGTAGGCTGCCAAGCAATTTCTCGGATAGAAATCCTCCCAAGGCCCCTTTAATCCCTCATTCTGGGTCAATTGAGAAAGCAGAAATACATGAAAAAGTAGTGGAAAGGAGAGAAAACACTGCGGAAGCACTACCGGAAGGGTTTTTTGACGACCCTGAGATAGATGCGAGGGTACGAAAGGTTGATGCCCCAAAGGACCAGATGGACAAAGAATGGGACGAATTTCAAAAAGCTATGAGACAGGTCAACACTATTTCCGAAGCCATAGTTGCAGAAGAGGATGAGGAGGGACGGTTGGACCGGCAGATTGGGGAGATCGATGAGCAGATTGAGTGTTACCGTCGAGTGGAAAAGCTGCGGAATCGCCAGGATGAAATAAAAAATAAGCTTAAAGAGGTTCTGACCATAAAAGAACTGCAGAAAAAGGAAGAGGAGAATGTTGACAGCGATGACGAGGGAGAACTACAGGATTTGTTGTCTCAGGATTGGAGAGTGAAGGGAGCTTTGTTATAGGGTTTCAAAGACCCAGGATTTTGTACTGTTGTGTAGAAAGTGCTCTCAGTACAGTACCCTTCACTCCGTGCCTGGACATTTGGTAACCTAACTGGATTGTTGAGATACAAAGAGTCTGTGAAGAGACCACTTTGGAAAATTAGTGTAAAATATTTTTGAGGTAAAGGTGTTTTTGAAGTATTACATACTTAAATGCCATTTTTTCACACACTTATATATCTAAAGTTTTGGTTGTAAAAACTGTAAATGTTGTACATATTAAATATATATTTACCTAAGAATTCTGATTTGAAATTTATAATTTAATAGAAGTCAGACTAACAGACAAGCTTTTAAATGAAAACCAAGTGTGGCATTTGTGGTATATATGACTTGTTCTTTTCCCACTCCCTAAATCAAATTCAAGAAGGTTATTTTGTTTTGTTTTTAAGAACACTGCTCATAAACACATAAATTATTCAGGGCTAATTAGTTCTGTTTTATAAAACCATGTTCCAGGAGAACATAGTGAAAAATACATGCCCAGCATGACCAACTTCCTTAATCCAGAGTTTCTGTGTTAAACCAGTGATTCTTGGTTGTCCGTGCACATGAAAATTTCATGCAGAGTTTTTTAAAAAGTGTATGTGAATCATGTGTGAAGCTTTTTTTAAAATTCATGTGCCCCTACCATTGGAGAGACTCAGTAAAGCTAGAGTGGGGCTCAGACACCTGTGTGTGAGTTTTGAAAGCTTCCCAGGTTCTGTGAGAATTCCCAGATGGTCCAGTGGTCAGGGCTCTGCGCTTCCACTGCAACAGGCATGGGTTCCATCTCTGGTCCCCTGGTCAGGGAACTAAGATCTCAGAAAGCTGTGAGGCTGGGCCAAAAAGCAAGCTTTCCATTATTCTAATAAGGCTAAAATTTGGGCACCACTGTGCTAAATCCAGAACATGTTTATGTTTTCCCAGGCTGCCGTCTATCGGGTCGCACAGAGTTGGACATGACTGAAGCGACTTAGCAGCAGCAGCAGCAGCAGAACTGATTCACTTTGTTGTACAGTAGAAACTAGCACAACATTGTAAATCAATTATACTTAAAAAATTTTTTTAAAGAAAGATATCTGGCAGGACCTTGATCAAAAGTCTAAGGTCAGATTTCTCCCACTCACTAGTTATGCCCATGTGTGTGTGCTAAGTTGCTGCAGCCGTGTCCGACTCTGTGCCTCTGTGCGACCCTAAGGACTGTAGCTCTGCAGGTTCCTCTGTCCATGGGATTCTCCAGGCAAGAATACTAGAGCGGGTTGCCATCTCGTTCTCCACACTAGTTATGTGGTATCTATTACTATCTAGTCAGTTTCCTCCCCCAGCCTTCCTTTTACTCTCTGGGTGCTGTGCTGAGTACTCCCTAAGGACAGTCTCATCTTTATTATTGCAATACTGTGATTTATAGTAAATATGTATGTTGGCCTTCATCACCATTTCTGCCACAGAGCTACTAAAACCTTTGGAATTTCCAGTGATTAGAGAGAGAAGAGTGATAATGGTGTCATTTGTTTTATATATATATATTTTTAAAGCCCCTTTCAACCACACCTGAATTTATGCTAATGAGGCCCTCAAGAATGGATTGAAAAAGAATGCACTGGAAAAATGTCTGAGCAAACTCTGGGAGATAGTGAAGGACAGAGAAGCCTGGCACACTGTAGTCCATGGGGTTGCAAAGAGTCGGACACAACTTAGCAACTGAACAACAAGAATAGATGCTGTTTACATGGGGAACTGACCCTGATTAGAATTTTCAGTCTCACTACCTGACCTCCAGGGAGGGGAGGGGCCTGGAGACTTCGTTCAGTCACCAATGGCCCGTGATTTAATCGATCATGCCTATATGATGAAGCCTCCATCAAAACCCAAGTATGGCATTCGACAGCTTCCAGGCTGGGGGACATAGGTATTGGGAGGATGGTATGCCCAGAGAGGGCATAAAAGCTCTCCACCCCTTCCTACATACTTTGCCCCGTGCGTCTCTTCTGTCTGACTGTTCCTAAGCTATATCCTTTTATATAAACTGGGAATCTAATAAGTAAATTGCTTTCCTGAGTTCTCTCAGCTGTCCTAGCAAATTAATCGAACCCCAAGGATGTGGTCTTGGGAAATTCTGATCTACAGACAATCAGAAGCACAGACAACAATCTGGATTAATGATTGGCATCCAAATGGTGGGAGGGGGCTGTCTCAGGTAACAGCCCTTAACCTGTGAGGCATGACTCTAGCTCCAGGTAGACAGCATCAGAAGTGAATTAAGTTACAGAACACTGGGAATTCCCTGGCAGTCCAGTGGTCAGGACACTGGGCTTCCACTGCAGAGGGCGTGGGTTCAGGTTTTGACCCCTGGCGGAGGAAGTAGGATCCCACATGTTTTGGGACTCAGTCAAAGCCAAAAAACAAACAAAAACAATAAATTTCAAAACACTGACTTGGTGTCACAGGATTGCTTAACGTTTGCGAAACCCACACGTCTAGTGTCAGAGTTAAGCAGTACTCAGAGAGTATTGTGTATCATGTAAATGTAAACAACAGAGTTTCTTCCTTTACAATCATGAATGCCAAGGCAAGACTGAAGGCAGGAGAGAGAAAGCATAGCGGGCTGCTTGGTCAGAAGGCTTCAGTAGGAGGGCTCAGGGAGAACTTTCCACAAAAGAAGAGGGCCTGGGGCTCTCCTGGTATAAAGGAAATGACACAAGGAATAAGAGAGAAAGGAACCCAGACTTCAACCTCTGCTGCACATCAGCACCGGGAAACCAGTGGTCATCAGTGCCTATTGACGAGCCCACAGTCCAGCGGAGAACTTCCTTCCCAAATAGCATCTCTTGGTAAAATCAATTTTCCCCTTGAAAACTGTTAACTTACCTCTTGAAAAACATAACCCCCATGACTAGAAAACCCAACCAAAAGTTCAAGGAGGATGGTAGTAACTTGGAGTCTTCCTTGTTCTATATGTGGGACCCCAGTCCTGCCTAGAAGCCTCATCTCTGCCATGGATCAACTACTCTCAGCTGTCCGGCTTCAACCTGGCAGCTGCACCACAAAGATGTTCAAAGGAAAGGGGTGGGGGGGAAGCCCTCTGGTTAAGAACCAACCTCCAGACACTTCCCTGGTGGCCCAATGGCTAAGACGCTACGCTTCCACTGCAGGGGGCACGGGTTTGATCCCTCCCTGGTCAGGGAACTAAGATCCTGCATGCCCCATAGTGCGGCCAAAAAAATATAAAATAAAATAACCTCCACAGTCTTTATTGAGAATGAAGAGCCATGGGCTGAGATGAATTATTACATCTTTCTACAGCTGTTCTCTCTTAAATATTTATCCTGGCAAACACCACCACCGTTTTTTACAACTTATTTTAATTGTGTGACTATTAAGCAAACCAAACCATAAAATCAGCTCTCATTGCTGAGATTTATGTGATTCATAGACCAGAGCTTATTAAAAAGGGAATCTGCAGAGTGCAAACTAGCTTCACGAGTGCCCCCACGCTGTCTCTAGGCAGGTGTGAAGCCTTTTCCCTGTTACTGCCTATGGCTTCCAAGCTTCCACAGTGGGTGGCATAAAAAAGAACACAGTCTACACATTTCCCTGTGACCTTTTTTTCTCTCCTTCTGAACAATCCTGATGGGTGAAAACCGGAGGTCAGGGATGCTACAGTCCTAAAGGGGATGGCAGAAACTCTAAGAGACTCTCAAAACAGGATCACTGCCCTGGAAGATTTAGGATCAAGGTTTCAGGGAAGGACTTAAGCATGGGATTTTGAATCATCAGCAAGCATCCTGCATATTGGGGCTTCCCATGGGGCCCAGAGGTAAAGAATCCACCTGTAATGCAGGAGATGTGGGTTTGATCCCTGGGTTGAGAAGATTCCCTGGAGCAGGGCACAGCAAGCCACCCCAGTATTCTTGCCGGGGAAATCCCATGGAGTGAGGAGCCTGGCAGGCTATAGTCCATGGGGTCACAAAGTCAGACTTGACTTAGCAACCAAACAACAATAATCCTACATATTTGCTACCAAGGTCCTTCTTCTTTTTTTCTTTGACATGCTGCATAGCTAGTAGGATCTTAGTTCCCCCACCAGGTATTGAACCCACGCCCTCAGCAGTGAAGGCAGAGTCCTAATCACTGGACCTCCATGGAATTCCCCCAAGTCCTCTTGATTTGGATCATGGAACTGCTTTGAGACTCCAGTAGAAGTTCTCCCTCCAGAAATGCACTACACATAAATATTTATATAAAACTGCAAGAGGTTCAAGAACACCCCTGAGCCTATCCACAGATCTCCTATGGGTCCATGAGCCTTTGATTATTACTGCATTCACTGTTACTACCCAAGCTGCCCTCATTTTTCCTTTCTACAGTAGACAAATAACTCATTTTCCAGTTTCTCAACACAGCAAGCAGTGACAGCAATGCCGTTAAAACTTAATCAGATCATGTTACTTCCCTGCTCAATGTTACCCACTAGTCTCCCATTTCACCTACAGTACAATAGCTTCTTTACAGTGGTTTACAGGCCAGGGTCTGTCTTCAGATCTCCCGCTGATCGCATCTCCAGCACTTCTCAGCCTTAACTCCTACTGCTCTAGACACACCCATCTCCCTGCAATCTCTTAACAGGACAGGCACAAGCTGGCCCTTTACTTGCTACTCCCTCTCCACCTGGCTCTCTCCTTCATTCCTTCCAGTGTACCCGACTGTCGCTTTGTTGGCAAGGCTTTCCAGATTAAAACTTTGCAGTGCCATGAACGTATCCAGGCTGGGGAGTCAGGGGGAGTGTACATCTTCTGAAATACCTCCAAGCACTGAACAGTTTGCTGTATCTGAAAGAAACACTGTATTTGAAACTGCAAGCTGCAGGAACTCCCTGCCGTCTAGTGGTTAGGACTCTGCTTTCATTGCTGAGGGCCTTAGGTTGGATCCCTGACGCCCTGAGGTTGGAGAACAAAAATATCACAGGCCATACTTCCCCGGTGGTCCAATGGTTAAGAAATCTGCCTACCAATACAGGGGAGACGAGTTCAATCCCTAGTCTGGGAAGATTCTATATGCTGCTGGGCAACTAAACCCATGCACCACAACTACTCAGCCCACCCTCTAGAGCCTGTGCTCTGCAGTAAGAGAAGCCAGCACAATGAGAAGCCCCCGCTCTCCGCAGTTAGAGAAAGCCCACAAGCAGCAACAAATACCCAGCACAGCTGGGCATAATATTAATAATTGTTTATTAGTTAAATATAAGAAGTTAATAATTATTGAATAATAAAATGTTAAAATTAAAAATAATTTTGGGGGGTGGTTTGTGTAGTTTTATATGGTTTTAGCACAGATGTACATTCATGTAATCAACACCACAATCAAGAAATAGGTCTGTTCCATCAGCACAAAGGAACTGCTTGTGTTGTTACCCTTTACCCATATCTCATACCCGCTCCAGTCCCTATCCCTGGCATTCTTTAACCTGTTCTTCATTTCTATAATTTTTTCATTTCAAGAATTTAGAATGTTATACAAATGCAGTCATATATTAAGTGACCTGTTGAGACTGACTTTTTTCATTCATCATAATACACTTGAAGGCCATCCAAGTTGTGCCTATCAATATTCTGTTCCTTTACAGAGTAGTATCCCCTGGTGTGCATGGTTGGTTTAACTGCACACTCCACTGCAGGACATCTGGGTTGTTTCATTTGGGGCTATTACAAATGAAAGTGCTAAGAACATCTGTACAAAAGTTTTTGTGTCAATATAGGCTTTCATTTCTTTGGGATAGATGTCCAGAAAAATAATTGCTGGGTAATAAAGAACATGTATGTTTTGATCCCTAGGTCAGGAAGATCCCCTGGAGAAGGGAATGGCAATCCACTCCAGTATTCCTGCCTGGAGAATTCCTATGGACAGAGGAGCCTGACAGGCTACAGTCCATGGGGTCCAAAGAAGTGAGGCACGACTGAGCAGCTAACACTTTCACTTTCATGTTTAACTTTATTAGAAGTTTCCAAAATCTTTTTTTTTTTCAGAGTGGCTAACCATGTTACATTCTATTCAGCAAGGTAAAAGATCTCCAGTTTGTATGCTCAACAGCATGTGTTATTTTCACTATTTTTTTAAAAATTGGCCACATCCCGAGGCATGTGGGATCTTAGTTCCCCAACTAGGGATCAAATCCATGCCCCCGGCATTGAAATGCAGAGTCTCAACCACTGAGCTGCCATAAAGTCCCCATTTTCATGATTATTTTCTTTGGCCATTCTGATAAGTATGTAGTCATAATCCCTTGTGGTTTTAATTTGCATCCCGATTACTAATAAGATTCAACATTATCTCTTATGCTTGCTTGCCATTCACATTTCCTCTTTAGTGCTATGTCTATTCATGTCTTCTGCTCATTTTCCAACTGTATTATTTATGACTCTTGACTTTATACAATTTATTCTGAATTCATCGTGATAAAGGGTTTGCAAGTGATTTCTCTCAATAACCTCTTCCTCTTAAATTGTTTGCAGAGGAGGAGTTTTTCCTTTTGATAAAGTCAGTATATCAACTTTTTCCTCTTAGGACTGTGCTTTTGGGGTGAAGGCCAAGAACTTGTTGCATAGCCCAAGATCCTAAAGATTTTTCTATGACTTTTTTTTTTCCCTAAAGGTTTTACAGTTTTACATCTTACACTTAACATCATAATACACTACTCTAGGCACTGAGGATAAGAAGACGCACAAGGCACAGATGTCACTCTGCACAAACAAGTTCGTGAAGTCTGGGGTGGTGCTGTCCAACAGAAGTAGAACTGGGGCCACTTACAATCTGTTTTTGCCACCCCATGACGTGTGGGATCTTAGTTCCCCAGCTAGGGATCCAACCTGTGCCCCTGCATTGAAAGTGCATAGTCTTAACCACTGGACTGACATGGAAGTCCTCCTCTCTTGCAGTTTTATACATAAGGTATACAGTTTAGGCCAAAGTTCCTTTTCTTTGCCAACTGCACCAACATCATTTGTTGAAATGATTCCTCTGTTGAATTGCTTCTGTACCTTTTCAAAATCAGTTGGGCTGTCTTATCACTGCAGCTTTATAGTAAATCCTGAAGTCACATAATGTGAGTCCTCTTCATTTTTCTTCTTCAAAATGGTTTTAGCCTAATTAATTTTATACCTGGATATTTTCATCCTTCCCCCTTCTGCCTCCTGCTTTAGAGAAGAAAGTTCTTGCAGAAGCTCTTCCTTTTCTTGTTGCAGCTCCTGCACATGCTGTTGGTTTTGCTCCAGTCTGTCCTCCAACCACTGTAGTAGAGGTCCGCTGACCGCCGACATCTGACTGCACAGATTCTTGGTAAACACTGAGCCATTATGGATCTTGGTTACTGAGTCCAGATGTGTAAGGCTGTGGATCCTCCTATACGCATCTTGTTCTTCTTGGCACAGGATCTTGGGCAGCTCAACTGCTGACTCAAGGCACACTTTCCCAATGGTTGCGTGAGGTACAATATGAATTGGGATTTCAATTCTCTCATACCTTTCCTCCTCCTTCTGTCCCTCAATGGAGATGTGCTGGCTGGAGCTCCAGAAGTCGCGGGGACCACAAGGGGACTCTGAGCTCTTTTGGGCCCGTATGGATTGAAAGCAAGTATAGAGTACCCATCCAGTCTTTGTATTTTTATCTTCTATGAAGCAGGAAAATATAAGTCCTACAAAGCCTTGATCCATCATCTGGTACATGGCTTGTGTGCGGACATCAACATGTGAAGGCCAAACAGTTATATGGGGATGGGAGTGATACCAACCCACAACTCTCATGGGGCGACCTGTCAGTTCAGCCAACCTCTCTGCCTCTGTCGAGGCCGCAGACAGCTGCTCTGGAGAAATTTCCACACGATCCTTCCTCTTATCGGAACGTCGCAGGATGATGACAGAATGAATGTGAACAATTCTGACGGTGTCAACCTCCCCGATGCACAGCCCCATCACCTCTTCCTTCTCTGTGCTCAGAGCGTGGTTGAGACATACGAGAAAGGCGTCCGACTCCAGATGGACCGCTTGCACCGCCTGCACCGCCATCTTGGCCTGGCCCGCTCACCTCCGCCTCTTAAAAAAATAATTGTTTATTAATTAAATATAAGTTAATAATTATTGAATAATAAAATGTTGTTAAAATTAAAAATAATTTCAAAAAATAAAAATCCCACAGGCCGATGCACTGCACAGCCAAACCAGGGATCAAACTAGGATCTCCTGCATTGCAGGTGGATTCTTTACAAGCTGAGCCACTAGGGAAGCCCAATTTATAAAATTAATAATACTGTAAGTCAAAATATAACAACTTATATTAATTTAATATAATTTAATAATTAGTGAATAATAAAATACTGCTAAAATTATAAAAAGTCCAACAAACCAACAGTGCAGCCAAAAAAAAATGAAAAAATAATAGTAATAAGAAACGTGCAATCCCTCTCCTGCCCTGCCTGATACCTCCTGTCCATCTCTTCCTTTTTCTTCATAACACCCATCATCGTATCCGACTCTTGTGACCCCAGCCTGCCAGGCTCCTCTGTCCATGGGAGTCTCCAGGGAAGAATACTGGAGTGGGTTGCCATTTCCTTTTCCTTCTCTAGGGGATCATCCCGACCCAGGAATCAAACCCAGGTCTCCCACATTGCAGGCAGATTCTTTACTGCTGAGCTACAAGGGAATATGAATGTGCCTTTTTTTTTTTTTTTTTTACTATCTATCTCCCACACTAACCAGTTAGGTCCAGGAGGGCAGAGATTTTTGTCTGCTTTGTTTCAGTGCTATATTCCAGTTCTTGGAATACTGAGCCAGAGTAGGCACTCAATCAATACTTGACAGACTGATGACTAACTGAGTGATTAAACTCTACAGCACCATGAATGTATCCAGGCTGGGGAGTCGCAAGGAATGCATATTTTCTGAAATACCTCCAAGTGCCAAACAGTTTGCTAGTTAATATATGTCATCTCATTTAATTGCCACACACAATCCTAAGAGATAGTTTTATCCCCATTTCACCATGAAAACCGAGCCCCTGAGAAGTTAAAATAAATGAAAGTTACACAGCCAGCAGCAGAACATAATTCAAACCTAAGTCTGTATGACTCCAAAGTCCCCCTATTCCCATCACACATCACCTCCTCCTCTTTGGCGGCAGCTCCCATTTCTCGGAGGTCAGGCAACTGCCAGCTTTCACACCTCATTCAACTGTATGGCTGGTGTCTGAGTCAAAGATCATTAGGGGTTCCTTGGAGCTCTAATCAAGCTTAATATATTTTTTTTAACATGTTCACATATTCATTTTTGGCTGTGCTGGGTCTCCATTGCTGCCAGGAGGCTTTCCCTAGCTGCAGTGCGCAGAGGCTGCCTTCTAGTTGCAGCGCACGGGATTCCCATTGCGGTGGCTCTTCTGTTGCACAGCATGGGCTCTAAAGCTTGGGCTCAGTAATTGTGTAACATGGCCTTAGTTGCCCTGAGGCATGTGGGATCTTCCTGGACCAGGGATGGAACCCATGTTCCCTGCACTGGCAGGAAGATTCTTCACCACTGGGCCACCAGGGAAGTGCAAGCAGGACACTTAGAGCCTAAGTCTTTTTGCACTTTACATCCAACATTGTCAAAGACACAAGGTAATGAGCATCCTCCTGAGGGAGGTTTATTACTCGACTCATTCACTCACAGGTTTCATTCATGCACTCATAAACACTTGCACAGTGCCTACTATGCAGCAGTAACTACTCTAGGCACTGAGGATAAGAAGACGCACAAGGCACAGACGTCACTCTGCACAAACAGGTTTGTGAAGTCTGGGGTGGTGCTGTCCAACAGAAGTAGAACTGGGGCCACTTACAATCTGTTTTTGCCACCCCATGATGTGTGGGATCTTAGTTCCCCAGCTAGGGATCCAACCTGTGCCCCTGCATTGAAAGTGCGTAGTCTTAACCACTGGACTGACATGGAAGTCCTCCTCTCTTGCAGTTTTATATTCTCATCACTGCATTTTCAGAAAACTAAACAGTTAAAATTAGTGTGAATAATATATTCTTATTGGACCCAACATATGCAAAATATCATTTCAACACCTAATTAATGAAGTATCTTACAGCCTTTTTTTTTATAATACATCTTCAAAAATCACTGTGTGTTTTACACTTATAGCACATCTTGATTTGGATTTTTTTGCCATGCTACGTGGCTTGCAGGATTGTAGTTCCCTGAGAGGAATTGAACCTGAGGCACAGCAGTAAAAGTGCCAAGTCCTAAGCCACTGGACTGCTAGATAACTCGTCACGGATTTTATTTTAACTGAAGTGCAATTGATTTACATGTTGTGTTAGTTTCAGGAGTATAGCAAAGTGACTCAGTTCTAGATACATATTTTCTCAGATTCTTTTGCATTACAGTTCATTACAAGATATTGGGTATAGTTCCCTGTCCCAGATCCTTCTTGTTTATCTATCTTATATACAGTGTGGATATGTTAATCCCAAACTCCTAATTTATCCCTTCCACCCCCACCCCCAGCACATCTCAATAAGGACTGGCCACATTTCAAGAGCTCAACAGCCACACATGGCTAGTGATGACAGCATCTAACAGCACAGGGACAGGGAAAAAGTCAGACACGGTCTAGTGGACGTTCCAAACACTGTAGTGAGTGCAGTGACATTATGTTCAGGATTGCTCGACCTCCAGAGCTGGACTTAAACCTCCAGTGACCTTCCAGCCCGACCTGTTCATGCTGCCACACACAAGAGACTTTGCCCACTTCAAACAGTGACCTCATGGCTGCCCTCAACCAACCAAATAATACAACCAAAACAAAATTCATCCTCTCACTCAAAATACCTCCTGCTCTCTCATTTTCTATCTCAGTTGACGGCACTATTATCTATCTGTTCATTCAAGTCATCTATCTATACTACATCTTTAGACAAATGAACACTTTACCTAGAAGATAATTTAAAATTTAAATGCTTATCAAACAATGTATCCATCCCAACTAACTGAGCTCGTCCAGGGAACTTACTTTCATCTCTCACATGGGTCACTACAAGCACCTTTTTCCTCCCCAGTTTTACTGTGAAGTAACTGACACGCATCACTGTGTAAGACTAAGGTATAGTGGTTTGATATGTTGTTGTTTAGCCACTGTGGTGTGTAAACAAAACAGCTTCCGTGACAGGCTGCTGGGAGATACAGCAGGCCCTAGTTCCGGAGACCTCCCCAACCCTCACCTCATACCTCCCCCCCCCAAGCCAGAAAAGTCCTGCAAGGGCACAGGCCAAGAGATAGACCACCCAGGGCAGATGCACAGTTTAAACTGACCAAACACTGACTGCCAGCTATACCAATGCTGTAACAAAGAACTGTCTGTACATATACAACTGTGGTTTGGAGCGCGGGGCTCTTGTCAGATTCCACTGCGTGGATGAGACTTGCGCCCTAGCCCGGCTAGCAATAAACCCCTTCATGCTTTTGCACTGCTGTGTGAACGTGGTCTCTTCAGGGGCTTAGGACCCGGAGTTTGGACATAACAGCCACTAAGTCATGTCCTACTCTTTAGGGACTCCATGGACTGTAGCCCACCAGGGAATTCCCAGGCAAGAATACTGGAGCGGGTTGCCATTTCCTTCTCCATGGTTTGATATAGATACAATAAAAAACAAATGCAGAAAACTTTCCTTAAAATTGTGAACCTCTTCACAAATTTTTATGGCATCCTTGTATTTGTTCAGTCACTAAGTCTTCCGACTCTTTGCAACCCCGTGAACTGTGGCATACCAGACTCCCCTGTCCTTCACCATCTCCCAGAATTTGATCAAACTCACGTCCACCCAAGGGTCAGTGATGCGCCCTTGAATGGTGCCATGCTAATCTCTGTGTCATTCCATTTTCCTGTTCTGCCCAATCCAGCACTGGCTGGCTAATTCCCTCACTGCTTCTCAAGGCCCTTAATGGCTCTCCATCCTCTACATAACAAAGGGCATGACCTTGTGGTTTTTTTTTTTTTTTGGCCACACTCCAGGGCATGCGGGATCACAGTTCCCCACCAGGGACCCAACCTGCGCCCTCTGCTGTGGAAGCCGGGAGTGTTAACGACAGGATCTTTTTCACAGAGGACAGAATTTTCCTCGGGGTTTGACCTTTGCTTACCTAACAACACCCAGTTGCTCTACCTTCCCTAGACCATGAACAAGTTCTCTCAGCTCATCCGAGTCTACTATCCTTTTGTGAAAACAGACGTTCCAATCTCTCAAAAAGTTGACCTAAAAAAAAAAAAAAAAGCTTACCTAAGGTTTAAAATAAAGTATTTACACTTTAAATACACCATCAAGGGTTTACTGTACCCATGTCTTCTTAACACTGTATCTATCCAGTGCCCCTTTTCAATTCAGTAATATTTACCAAATACTTACCACGTGCTAGGCACCTTGCGGGACACAAGACAGGGGAAATACAGAAAAACAGAATAAATCTTTGCTTTCCCCAAGCTCATTACAATATTGTCTCTCAACCGGTACCTTTAAGGACTAGATAACCTCTAACATTAAGAGCAAATGGGCGAGGGGTAAACCCCAGGAGTTCAGAACAGATTGCGCCCCAGGGCGCCGCCACCCCCGGCACCTCCGCTTTCTCCAGCCGCAGCCCGGCGCCTAAGCACAGGGCCTCGCTCCGCGCACCCCGGCCACTGCCCACGTGGCAGGCAGGGGGCGGGGACGCGTGGCGCGGCTGCGGAGGGGGCGGGGCCTGGGCCTCTGCGCCTGCGCGCTGCGGCCAGCCCGAGGACCCGGATTTAAAGAGACAGGCGCTGCAACTGTCGTGGCTGCGCGCGGCCGGGGGGCGCCTGGTCCGAGGCCCGCGGCGGCGCCGGAGCGGGGAAGGCAGGTGAGAGGGCTGCGCGGCGGGGCCGGCCTGCGGGGAGGGGGCGGCCGGAGTGCGGGGCCCGGCGCGGCCGGGAGCCGGCCCTGCTCTCCGCCCCCGCCCGCCGGCCCGCGGAGCCCCGGGGCCCCCCCCCGGACAGGGGGCGGCCCCCGGGAGCCCGCGGGGTTGGCTCCCGGGACCCCCGCGGG